>JASJET010000180.1:6440000-6774735 GCA_034092305.1 Diaprepes abbreviatus
TTTCTTGGATAAAAAATGTTGATTTTTTTTTTGTGGTGGAATTTTGATTTACAATTTACCTCCTTTTAATTTTCTTTTCTTTTAAGTAACAATCAATTTTCTAATTTAAACACAGAATTATAGTTCCTTAATTTTTGCTAGCAGGTACAATAGGACATGAATTTAGCAGGACACTATTCAACTCTTCCATCTCTGTCCAGTCCTTTGGTTCATCTTGAATCTTTAACTTTCGTATGCAGCCTTTAAAGTTTTCTCTTGTTTTTAATGTGCCTATAGCGGCATTGTCTAAAATTAAATTTAAAAAATATGTTACTAATTTATGTGTTATCTAGGAAATTCATAAGTATTGAGGGATAAGTTATCACAACGAATTTATATATATATATATATATATATATATATATATATATATATATATATATATATATATATATATATATATATATATATATACAGGGTGATTCAAAAATCGATCACGAAACTTAAGGGGGTGATTCTACTTGACAAAATAAGGGTAGAGCTTCATATAATTTTTTTTCAAAATGTCATTCGTTTTCGAGTTACAAGCCGTCCAAGTTCAAGTTTTTATTTTTTGTTTTTTGAATTACTCGCTTACAAGGAAACCGATTTGACTAATATTTGAAAGTCTTCTGCGCTTCATCATTTTAGTAACAATTCACATTGATTGTTTGCCGCTAGAGGGCACTTTACCTACATTGAAAATTGTTTTTTGTCATAAATTTTTAGTGTTGACAGCTACAGTAGTTTTTGGCATAATTTCTGAAAGACTGATGCCAGGCCTTTAAAAAAGGTGCTCTTTATTTACATCGCTAAACCCAACGGTTTAGACGTAAATCACCCTTAAAAATTAAGTGGTAAATTTACTTTTCTCATTTCATTACCACCAGCTACCAGGTAAATAGCTATCAAAGTATACTAGAGCTGTCAGTTTAACATCAAATAAATTCGCTTTTTAAACTATTTAATTTATAATTTTAAAATAACTAATAATGGCTAATCAGTAAATATTCATAATATGGATTATTGCGATATACATTTAATTGATAAAAATTAATGAAACAGTACTAAACAAACTAAAAAAGATTCTCAAAATGTCCCCCATTTTCTTCAATACATTTCCTAACACTCTTCAAAAAATGTCGTCTAACTCGATGAAAAATTTCTGGTGTTTCTTTAATAATTTGGCACTTTTCGATTATCCTGAAGCGAAGATCCTCGACGTTGATTACTGGAATATCGTACACCAATTGTTTCAAATGACCCCAAAAGAAAAAATCCATAGGATTAAGGTCTGGTGACCTCGCTGCCCATGCCAATGGTCCACTTCGTCCTATCCATCGCTCAGGATACGTTGCATTCAAATACTGTCGGACACGTATACTAAAGTGGGGCGGAGCTCCGTCTTGGAGGATCCACATGTTGGCCCTTACTTCCAATGGCACATCTTCCAGATACAATGGGAGACGATTTTGGATAAAATCTAAGTATACGTCACCAGTTAATGGGCCATCAAAGAAATGAGGACCAATAAGGTAATCTCCTACTATCCCTGCCCACACATTTAGTGAAAATCTACGCTGATGTTTCGTTTCTACCACATTGTTTGGGTTCTCGTAAGCATATGTGTGGATGTTGTGTAGATTTGTTATGCCATCACGAGTGAAACCAGCTTCGTCAGTGAATAATATGACGCCAATTAATCGATTATCGTGTTCATACTTAGCTAGGATCTGATTGCACATTTCCAACCGTCTCGGCCGATCATCGTCATAAAGAGCCTGCACCTTTTTTGAATGAAACGGGTAGAGTTGTTCTTCTCTTAGTATCCTCCATGAACTAGCCTGACAGAGCCGCACTTCATTCCCAATTTTTCTAGTACTAATACCTGGATTATCTTCAATAATTTCAAGCACTCTTTCTTCTTGTTGCACGTTTCTAGCAGTTCTAGGTCTTCCCCTATTTCCATTATAACTTTTAAAGGAACCACATTCCGCAAGTCTCCTGTGCACACTGGAAAATGTTTGAGCATGAGGGATATTTCTTTCCGGATAACTCTCCATACAATATCTTCTTGCCAACTCTGCATTACCATTTGCTTTTCCATAACAAAAATGGATATCACAATATTCGATATTTGAATATTGGTGATTAGCCATTATTAGTTATTTTAAGATTATAAATTAAATAGTTTAAAAAGCGAATTTATTTGATGTTAAACTGACAGCTCTAGTATACTTTGATAGCTATTTACCTGGTAGCTGGTGGTAATGAAATGAGAAAAGTAAATTTACCACTTAATTTTTAAGGGTGATTTACGTCTAAACCGTTGGGTTTAGCGATGTAAATAAAGAGCACCTTTTTTAAAGGCCTGGCATCAGTCTTTCAGAAATTATGCCAAAAACTACTGTAGCTGTCAACATTAAAAAATTATGACAAAAAAACAATTTTCAATGTAGGTAAAGTGCCCTCTAGCGGCAAACAATCAATGTGAATTGTTACTAAAATGATGAAGCGCAGAAGACTTAGCCTATCTTTCAAATATTAGTCAAATCGGTTTTCCTGTAAGCGAGTAATTCAAAAAACAAAAAATAAAAACTTGAACTTAGACGGCTTGTAACTCGAAAACGAATGACATTTTGAAAAAAAATTATATGAAGCTCTACCCTTATTTTGTCAAGTAGAATCACCCCCTTAAGTTTCGTGATCGATTTTTGAATCACCCTGTATAATATATTTAAGAAATGGTAAAACGATATGAACATAAAAAAAATATTAATATTGGTTTGCAATTATGTATTTTTCATAGTACATTAAAAAAAAATCTATACCTGGTAAACCACCAATATAAAGTGGCGCGTCGATTTCGTCCATAAGCGAATTAACATCACTCTGAACCCAGCTTTTTCTGATGCCATCCACGTTGACTGTAAGTTCAGAACTTGAGTACATAGCGGTGACATTATGCCACATGTTATTGCACAACGCAAAGTCCGAATCTAAATTGTTCGTTACGTTGGATTGGACGCCATTTCCCAAGTCTACAGTCATGGCAACAGCGCCATTTTGTAATTCTACGGAAAGAGCTGGATAATTGCCTTCATTTGATACACTGAGGAGGATGCCATTTTGTTCTGCAGTTCGGAATTCAAAGTTTAATTCTAGAATTCTGTTGATTCGAAAACCTTCTTCTGGAAAAAACAGGATGCGAAAAGTTACAAAAAATTACTCATTATTAACAGGATGGAATAAAATAATATTGATATTTATGGGATCTTGAAACTTATGTAAACTTATCTAAAAACTTACTGTATATAGCATAGGCGTCGCCACTAAAATATGCCCCTTCCTCTATCCTAGGGAAACATTGCCTAATATTGTTATAAATGACATCATTCGTATTTTTTCCCAACAGTTTTGTCTCATTGTTTATTCTTAAATTATTAATACAACCTCTGAATGGATGAATCCTTTCTTTCTGCAAATAAAAAATGTATCTATAGAGTTTAGTTTTCTGAGTAAACAGAGAAAGTATTTTAAACACATTGGGCGAGGAAGCAAGATACTAGACTATATTCTAATAAGTGTGCAATATATTCCGCAGTGTTACCTATGTCATTTAAATAGCTTTCCTATCTGATAAAAAAATAATTAGTAAATCTTAAAGTAGTCTTACCAGTTCTTTAGACTCTATATAACCATTGGGTACCTCGCCCAAAAATATCTCGTTTCTTACAGCTGCCTTGGGCATCCTAACAGGTTTTCTAGCTTCGTTGTCCAACCACATTTGCAGTTTTTTGCCGTTCTTTTTAACAATCTTTACACTGTGCCATTCACCATCGTTAACTTTCTTGGGGAAAGCTAGCGGCCAATTTTTGGGAATTTTTCTTTTTCCTTTTACATGGAATAGTAGTTTTCCTTCTTTAAGTTCTAGAAAGTTGTATTGGGGTTGTAAGGTGCTTCCCTAAAAAGGAAAAAGGGAAGTATTAAGTGATTTGAGACTCCAGAGATTCACCACATCAATTAAATACCTTTAGCTGAAGTTTAAACAAATAGAATTCTTTGAATTGACTTGAATAGTATTTTTGCAAAACCAAGAAATAATATTTAAAACTGAGATTAAACAGCGAGAATAATAATTAGAAAAAAAAAATTAAGAGGATTAAAGGCATAAACATTACCAATAATCGTCTAACACAAAGGAAACTTTACCATGGAATAAGAGGATTAGTGGATATTGGTAAGCAATTGGGCCAATAAATAACGACCTTACATTTATATTTTCACAGGTGAGCAGATTTTGTGCAATATGTGATGCAGGATTCGTTGCAATTGAGAGAACATGAACTGGTTTCCCATCACCAAAGAGAAGCGTTAAGCCTGCTGCAGAAGAACACTTGAATGAGATCGACCAGGAAAATATCAATAAATTAGTATCGAACTACTAGTTGACGTCTGAGCAAATGTTACCAGAAACCAAAAGCCTTCTGCTAGCCCATCAAGTCAAGGTCTTCCAAGATCCAGAGGGATTAATACCGATACGGATGTCAAATGTCAGAGACAATCGAGCACATAACAGGAGGATGCCAAGCAAATGTCGCATCGGAGTACAAGAGGTGACAGGTTCAAACTGCTAATGTCAACTATCAAGCGTTAGCAGAGAAGCTAAAATTTTGCATGCAAAGGAAGTGCCATAGTATAAATTTAGGTGTTTGGCTATAGGATGATAATATGAATATGGCTCGAAACTTCAAGCTAAACCGAGATTGAACTATGTTACAGACAGACAGTTATACATAATAGACCAAATCTTATTTTAGTAGATAAAACAGTTAAGCGGGTAACACTAATAGAAGTCGGCGCCTCTAACAATATTAATCTAAGGGACATGTATATTGTTGCAGATCACCAAATACAGAGACTGAGTTACAGATACTCGGACAGTGAGGAGTAACCAGATGATCGTCAGAATTCTGTGAACAACTGGCTTAATATTGAAGAGTATTCTGTTTAAGATTAAAAGAGTGGACGTTACCCACACAGCACTAGACGTCATTTTTATATCCAGATTATGTCTGAACGTCTTAAGACATAAATAAGGCGTCTTTAAGATATCTTTTAAAAGTCTACATACTACATTTTATATGAAAATAAATACAGTTGGGAATAATTTAGTTGATAAAAACTAAAAAGCATTTCCTTCCCTATGGATTTTGTCGCAGTTGGGTAATAAATAAGTTTGCACGCCGCACAGAGCTCAGCTGAATACAAGTTGAGGTTAAAATTTTTGATTGAACGACAAATTTTTAGTAGCCTCACTACGACCTTGGTTAATAGAACTTTTGCGTGATCTTTTTTATCAATACACACATAAATATGATGCCAGCGAAACTATAACTTCAAAAAACCCGTCTTTTGTTTCTGTCAACTGTCATTTTTTAGTTTTGTATTTGTGTTTCGTCATGTCGTTATTCATTTTTAATGTTGTTGTGGTGCCGACTGTGAAAATTTAGCTTTTGAAAGAATTTTATTAACATAGTTGATTTATCTATGTGCCTCTAAAAATCTTTTTTATTCGTGTTTATGTAATACTTAAGGTAAGATCGAGAATCATATGTACTTAGGAAAAACAGTAACGTTATTTATAGGTTGCGTTGCAGGAAATTCCCGAATGCTTTACCGCTTATATTTTTGTAGTAACTCTATGTTAGTAGTATGAAATGAAATTTTCAAAAATATTATCTGTGCAAAAAAGGCTTGCACAGCTTATCCAGACCCGGTCCTAAATATTACAAGAAATATTACTAATGAAGTGGAAGGAGAAATGTTTGTTTATGGAATGCTCCACTAATGAAACCTGTAAGATTTATTGTTCCTTATGATTGGTTTATATTTAAAGAACATAGAAAATAGAATTTTGTTAATTACAAGAAGTAATTTTGTTTAAGGTTTTAGAAATTTCAAAACTGGGAGTAGGGAGCATTTATGACTTTGTAAAGCGAGCTTGTAAAATTACCATGTACAGTTGATTAGTACTAAAAGGAAAGAGAAAATTTTACGATTCCAACTTGGCGAGACTTATTATGAGTAAGTTCTGTCTTTCATTATACATACTAACCTTGAAATAGCACAAGTCATGATTCTATATTAGAGAACAATTATAAAAATTCGCAAAAATATCAAAAAATTTACTTCCACAAATGATAAACTCTATCCTATAAAATTAAAATCAGTTTATTATTAGGATCTACAGAGACAACAGGACTGACAAAAAGTCGGAAGAATGAGGAAATTTCAGTCCAAAGATGGCTGAAAAGGGCATCAGACCAGATTTGTTATTCGACTAAATAAAAATTCTTGTTTTTAAAACTGTTTAAAGATTTGTGTACTTTTTATTTCAATAAACTTTTATTTTGTCGATAGTCTACCTTTTAGAGTTATTATATCGAAGGGATAAACTCAGGCTTAAATTTGATAGGTTTACTTATAGTTCGAACAGTAGTAGTTCTGAAAATATTTGCTCTTCTACCTCACTTCTTAAATTTCAAATTAGAAAAAGTTTACATTAAGCTTAAGTTATGTATTTTTTTGTATAAAGAGATTTTGTGGAACATATTTTTTAAAGCAAATTATTCATGCGGAACTTGTAGTTATTTAAAATGGTAGTGTATACTTTGCTCTTGATTTTTTCGTAATTAAAGTTATTTCTTGGACTTTTGAATAATTACGGTTTGATTTTGTAAACAAGACAAACAAAAAAATTAAAGGGACCCTTTTTAATGTACATAATTTTAATGGTGGAATATGTTGTTTTAATGTTGGGAAGGGACGTCCATAAGACGTTGTAAGCAAATGTCTAAAAGACGTTACCTTTTGTAACATAAGACGTCTATACAACGTCTAATGGACGTCATTCGACTTTAATGGACATCCATACGACGTCCTGAATGTTGAGATCAAATGTTTTATGGACGTCTTTAAGACGTATTTGTGCTGTTTGGGTAGTGAAGATCTGTATAAGGCTATGAAGTTTATGGAGAATGTACTGAACCGACACTATGAAAAGGACCCCCAGAGAGTTCAAAAGTTTCGATATCTGAGTATATTTGGGGTGAGCGAATGTTTGAGGAAGGGAATGCGAAAGTTATTTGATATTGTAAACTCTAGCAACACGCTGTATTTCATTCTGAAGCGCGAATAAGACATCACAATGACGAAAAGAAGCATGTAAATGCTTGTTGGGTGTTTGTAAATATCATTTAGACGCATTAAAGTAAAGTACTGATACAAGCTTTCAGTGTTATATCTAAAGGTGCGTATAAATATGGCGAGTCGAGCGCGTGACGAGCTTGCAACGAACTGATCTTTGTCGGTTCGAACCCTTCTTCGACGCCCGGCGCCATAAGAGATTTCCAGCGTCTGGACGGTGTAAACCAATAAAGGGTAAAGAAAAAAATATTCAAGTTTTGATTATATTCTTTATATTCCGAAATGAATTTTAGTTAATTTTTTCTTATTTTCCAAATATTTAATAATGAATCCCGAAATCAGTTTATATGGGGTTCAACATAACTGTGGTGCCGGGACATTAGAAATAAATCTAATTTTTTAAGTGATTTTATTTACATATTATCTCCTATATTTATAAATAAAAAAGATACCTTTTCGTTATACTTTTACAAGATCTGTTGATAAATCTTGGAAATCAGCCTTTACACGAGTTTGTGTTTTCTTGTTCACTGGCCAATATTACAATTCCTCATACTGTCAAATTGGATGAAATTTTTTTTATTATTATATTTTCCTTATATCATTATATTCCGAAATAAATAAGAGTTAGTTTTTCTTATTTTCGAAATATTACTTAATTAATCTCGAAATTAGCTTATACATAGGTCGTCAGTAATCCGTTCACGGTTCAATATGGCGGTTTTAAGGTTGCTAAAAAAGAACCTACTTTTTTCAGGAGTATTATTTTCTAATTATCTTTAATATTTTAAAGTAAAAAGCGAAATTTAATCAGTTTGTTTACTAATTTGTTTGGCGATGATTGTCGCGGCGAGTGTGGCTGCATCGATGCGAACTTCAATTAAGTTTTTCTTTAATAACATAGTTAATGCCGTTTCACCAGTCCTCGCTGATATATATATTTTTAATGTATTAAGAAATGAACGTATTCCTTATAGTTTACATTTTGGGTTATCCCGAGTTACGAATTAGTTGTGCCCATATAAGTTTAATGGATATTAATTAATGTGTTGGAAGCACATTTCCATGTTCTTCGGCCCATTCGTCTATCACGTTTCTTAAATTGTCTTTCTTTCTCATTCGCAATTTTTACAAGTTCCTTCTTTAGTAAACCGTTCATAAAGGAAATATATTTTTTTGGTAACCAATCTGTAATGTCGCTTTTTCAACAACTTTTCCACCAGTCTAGAATGATAACTGGCGTTATCGAAGTCTACAACTGACCTCTCCGAAATCAATTGTATCATTTGATAAAAATATCTTTGAAAGATATCCGGCATCATTTATTCATGTTAATCTTTGGTAGATTTCGGTTCAAACTGCTGCAAAACGCCTATAAATTCCCTCCAATATGAGTTGTAATGAGTTTGTGGCCCTGAGCGGATAAGGGTTTTAAATTTGTCGATAACCCTTCTAAGAATGCTTCACGAAAAATTGCTAAATTCTTATCTTCATACATTTCCTGTACTATGTGTCCTGTACTGAGATAGATTACATCCAGGTGCCTTCCCTGTGGTATTTTCTAATTTCTCGCAAATACCATTTCCTCTAAAAGTATTTCCTCCGTATTACCTCTATTTTCACTTTCCCTACGAGAAATTCATTTTTGTTAGCACTTTCTACAGATTGGTTTTTCGCATGCTAGGCATATTCTGGTCTTGTTTCATAACTTTATCGAGACTTGCTTTTTATTTTCTAACTAAAAACTTTCTAATTCATGAACGTGTCTTCTTAGTATGTTGTTGAAGCATTCGTATAATTTTTTTCTTCTAGGGTATGGTTCAGGCTAGCACCAGTTCCACTTTTCCTTTGCTTAATTCGCCTATAAGTTGTAGATTCGCTAAGTTTTGAACTAAAAATAGAAATTTTTAATAGCTATCACTGAAAGTTTTAAGACAATAACATAGCAAGGCCTTACATTTATACACATCTGAAGTATACTTTAAAATGTCATTACTGTTAACTGCCCAAATGAGATGTATACTTCTAAAGCTAATTATCTTTTAAGTATACAATTCTCTCCTCAAATACATACAATATCTACCCCTACCTACCGAATTCGGAAAGCCGAATTATTTATGAAATCTGTTCCGAGAATTTCTATGAATTTGGTTTATTCCTCTTCACAGGTGTGCATACAATTATCATACTTTGTCTGACAATGAAGAACAAACGACCGCTTTGTTATTTTTATGCAGTGGGATTTTACCGTGAAAAGTATATTAAATAAAAAACGAAAACTTGGACTACAATAGCACACTACCTTCTATACAAAAATGATTAGGATTCGAACTTCTAGAAAATTTATAGTTTCATCATATTAGCGGATAATACAGAAATTTCGCCAAACTCCTTTCGTACATTTTGAATATATGTTAAGCAAAATAGAAGCAGTTATTTCCAAAAGAAAAATATATTATCAGCAGCCCATTTCTATATGGCAGACGCACTCGAAATTTTCTTCTCGCTGGTCTCTACAAATTTTCTGAGGCAATTTCATTTCACACATTTACTTCTTTTCTTCTCTAAAATTTTTCTCCATAACTCAGAAATTTTGGAATTTTTTTGAGGTTCCTCTATTTTCTTCCGATCACTCCATATTCACTTATGAACAACTTTTAATCAATTAATGCCAAGTGCTAAATAAATTTCATTTCATTAACAAATAAATAAGAAAATTTTGTGTCTTCAGTCTCACTGCAAAGTAAATTTTTACGAAAAAGCGTGTCAAAAAGCCGTTCCACTAGATAAAAAAAATCCTCTGAGTTCGCACCGAAAAACCGACAAAAAATGGATCGCTGCGAGTATCGGTCGAGCTACTCGAAAACAATAGAACTATAAAAAAATTGACTTCTTGTGACCCAACTGCATTTACTACCTCTTTTCAAATTTGCCGACGATGGCCCTCGATAACAATAGAAATCGGCAAACTTTCAAAGGAGTCTCGTTGGAAGTTCGAGGCATATTCGACTCGCCATATTTATACGCACCTTAAAAGGCAAACTAAATAGCTTTTTTTTTGAAGAATGTTCAATTCTTTTTACTTACAGCAGAAATAAAAAGCATCCCGTTAGGATACAACGTCCTAAATTCAAATTCCAGTTTAAAATCTTTCCTCCAAAATGACGTTTTGATCTGTATATAGCTATTTGGCTTATCACCAAAATTGACCGCCGTCGGATCTGTCACATAATTAGCGGTGGTGGCGCAACGTTCGGTGTTTTGCATCGTATTAGTCATATTGACGTTTACGGGAATCTGAAGGTCCTTTAGTCGCACCGTTGGTGACCCCAAAACTTGAGTTAAAGGTTCTTCTCGGCCTATTTCGACGTTTGAGAAACTTGTTACAGTTTTAAAGCTGAAGGTAAGTTTCCTGAAAATATAAATAACCATGTATATAACAAAAAAATAAAAATAAATCACTGAACTTACTCATTATTAATATTAATATCACTGATTCCTCCATAAAACGAATTGAAATTAGGAGCACTGCCCACTGTTATCTCCACAATATCTCCTATGAAAACATCATCCGTTTTATTTCTATGAATAGTTTCATTTTTTCCATTAATAGTCAGATCAATATTATCGTTTTTAAACGTTATGGAAATAACGTTATAGTCGTCAATATTAACAGCTGTATCTTTCCCAGCTAAGTAGCTTTCTCCATTTCTTAAATTGATTTGTAAGAGCTTGTCTGAAAGAGCTAGTGTGCCAAAGTGTTTAATGTCTAGTACAGCAGAATTAGCATTACGCGGTCTAAGAATGAAGTTTATGCTGTCTAGTGGTTGAGTTTCTGCGGAGGGTGTAAGAGAGAACATCAGGTTTAGAGAGCCGCTGCCTTTGAACCATGCTTTATCTAACTCCAGCTGAAAAAGACATTTGTCATTATTATTGATAAAATAAAACCCTATATTACAGTAAAACTCTAATAGCTAACTTGGTTTCGCGATAGCTGAATATTTCGGTGAAAACAAGAAGGTCCATTTTTTGAGATATTCCTTTTTAAGATGTATTTATGTTGGAGGTTAAATTATTGATGTTTTATTTGTAATTTTTCCTTCTTAATTTTATATCTATCAATCTATTTTTTTTTTGCTATTAACATGTCTGTGTTTATCACCATTTTATTTAAATTCTATTTCAATTTCTTTAAATTGCAATTCCAATTAGTAAAGTTTAGAAACAATTTGAATTTAACAAATAACGCTAAAAACAGTAGATATCTGTTGGACTTCCATTGTCTTTATTTTTGTTGAATATCACGACGTTTCGGCTAGTAGTTATCTCTAGCCGTTTTCAAGTGAAACTAAATAAATCTCTTAGCTACATGACTATTTATACTAAAAGTAAATGCAGCAGAATGTGACTGAGATGGGTGCAGTCATACCTGCTATGGCAAAATCTCATTTTTTATGCTGCATTTAGTTTTAGTTTACAATTTCTAAGAAGTGGTTTCCACACTTCTTTTATATCTAAAGATGGTTTACTAAAACAACTCGGGTTCTGATGTATAACCGCGGCTTCTTTGAATTTCCGTTTTCTCCAATGTTGTTCTCGGTGTAGTATTTTAGCTTCAGCATTTTTGGTGTTCTTTGATCCTTACGTCAAGAGGTCTTTTTGTTTCGCCAATGTAGGAATTGCCACATTCACATGGTATCTGATATACACAGTTCTTCATGTCCCTTTGAGTTGATGGTTTGACCCTAGTGAGCCGACTTCTCAGAGAGTTATTTGATTGAAAACAACGTTGATTTTATATCGTTTTCCTATCCTTTTAACTTTTTCTGAAATGGCTTTAACATAGGGGATGTTCAATACTGGTTTTCGTTCTTTATTCGTTGTCGATATTGTCCTATTTCTGCGTTGTTCAAGAAATTTATCCACTAAATATACTGGGTATCCGTTGGCTGTCAGATCATTTTTAATGTAATCTATCTCCTTCGTCAAGCTCTCGTTGGAGTTGCAGAGAGTTAAGGCTCTATCTACGAGATTTCTTATAATTCCTTGTTTGGTGTTGTTGGAGTGATTAGATGAATAATTAAGGTATTGTCCTGTGTGCGTGGCTTTTCTGTAAACCGAAGTTCGAATTTGTCTGCCGTTTCTTTCAACCAAGACATCTAAGAATGGTAATTTATTTTCTACTTCTTTCTCCATGGTGAGTTTAATAGTTGGGCTGATATTGTTGACAAGAAAAAGAAAGTTTCGAAGTTCTTCGTCGTTTCCACTCCAAATAATAAAAGTATCGTCTACGTATCTGAGCCATAACTTTGGTTTCTTAGTTGTGGATTCAACTGCAAACGTCTCGAACCATTCCATGAATATATTTGCGACCACTGGTGAGAGTGCAGATCCCATCGGCAGTCCATCATCCTGGATGTAGAATTTTTCCTTTTCTTGAAAATAGGATAGGAAAACGATATAAAATCAACGTTGTTTTCAATTCAAATAACTCTCTGAGAAGTCGGCTCACTAGAGTCAAACCAACAACTCAAAGAGACATGAAGAACTGATACCATGTGAATGTGGCAATTTCTACATTACAACTATAGGTTGTAATTACAGTAAAACAATTTTACACTTTCCACAAATTTTTAATTTTAATTTTAATCAATCGACATGTTTCGCAAACACTGTTGCTTCTTCAAAGGAGTATTACAAAATGAACATTAAAAGATAAAAGATAAAAACAAAGTGGTCTTGATACAGGTAAAATAAGGTTTACAATTCAGAATAAGAGGAAATTCCATAATTATATTTCCAAGAAAAGTTAAGAATAACTAAACAGGTTCAATAAGGGTGATCGGTCTAAATCTATTTGGTCATTAAGCAAATTATTGGAATTTTTGAGTTTATTTATTTCCAGGGATTCAAGCAAATTTAGTTTTAAACCTTTGTTTTCAATGTGTAATATGTCATAATTATTGTTGAAGGTATGGTTTTCTTCTATTAAATGATTGGAATAGTTAGAATCAGTTTTATTTTTTATATAACTAATGTGATGTTCATTAACACGTTTATTAAAGTTTCTACCAGTCTGGCCTATATAAACTTTAGGACAATCATTACATTTTAATTTGTAAACACCGCAATTGTTTCCTTTGTTTGATTTGGTTTTACTATTTTTGATATGTTTACCTAGAGTATTAGTGGTTTTGAAAGCTATATTAATATTCAAGTTTTTCAGAAATTTACTTATTCTATTGCTAATGTGGCCTAAGAAAGTAATTACTTTATATTTATTATTGTTTTCTTTTTTTGTAGGAAAAACTAAGTTTATGGCTTTATTATATAGTTTTTTATTTAGTATTTTGTCTATTATTTTTGGGGAGTAACCATTATTTATAGCAATTTGTTTAATGATCTTTAGTTCATTTTGAAAGTTGATTTTGTTAAGAGGTAAAGATATCAATCGATGTATCATACTGAAAAAAGATGCTAGTTTATGTTGTATTGGGTGTGAAGATGTATTGTGGATTGTAATGTCAGTATGGGTGGGTTTATGATAAATAGAAAAGTCATGCTTATTGTTTGTTCTTTTAATTGTTAAGTCTAAAAAGTTGATAGAGTTATTGAATTCTTTTTCTATTGTAAATTTTATGTTGTCGTGTATGTTGTTAATAAAATTTAAGAAATGGTCTAATTGTCTGTCTGTACCTGTAAAACAAGCTAAAACATCGTCTACGTATCTAAACCAATAGATAAATTTATTAAAAAGGGGTTTTTTTTGAAATAATTGATTCAATATGGTCCATGAAAATTTCCGCCAGGAGAGGGCTTAGAGGGTTACCCATGATAAGTCCTTCCTTACTGGTGTAAAATTCATCGTTAAATTCAAAATAATTTTGATTCAAACAACTTTCTAAAGCATAAAGAATTTCTTGATTTTTAATCACATTGTCATTTTTCTTAATTAAAAGTTTTTTAACAAGTTCTATTGTATGTTCAATAGGTCTACTAGGGAATAGATTGGTAACATCAAAGGAAACAAATTTGGCGTTATTTGGTAGATTTAAGTGTTTAATTTTTTCGACCAGATCGTAAGAATTTTTAATAGAATATTTAGCGGAGAAATTTGTGTTAATTTTTATAATATCAATTAAATATTTTGAGAGTTTATACGAAGGGGCAGTAAAGAAAGATACTACTGGTCTAATTGGGTTTCCAATTTTATGAATTTTTAAGAGAGAGTACAGTTTGGGAGGTTGTGGGTTCATTAGGGTAAATTTGCGTAAATCCCAGTCTGAAAACAAACTTTTACAGTTTTGTATAACTTGTTTTATAATTTTTTGATATTTATTAGTGGGGTCTATTTTTAGTTTTATGTATTTAGTAGGGTCTAAAAATCCTAGAGTTTTACTAATGTAATCAATTTTATTAATAGCTATTACTGTATTACCTTTGTCGGCTTTAGTAAAAACTATATCTTTGCGTTTTTCTTTAATTTGCTTAATGACTTTTGTATCTTGTTTTGGAAGTGAATCTATTAAAAAATGTTTCTTAATCAAAGAAGAGGCTTCATATTTGTAAATAAGATTATTAGGAATATCTTTTAGTGCCAAGTCTGTATCAACCCCAAGAATTTCTGAAGAGTTTGTAGTGATTTTATCTTGAATGTTATGTTTGAAGCCTTTACTTAATAAATTAATTTCATCCTTAGAAAAGTTAATTTTACTTGGATTAACAAATCTATCATAGAACTTGTGGTTAGAAAAAGAGCTTTGGGGTTGTTTTAATTTAACTGTGTTTGATTTAGAAACGAGAAATTTAAGTTTCTTTTTTTGCTTTAAATATTTTTTGTTAATAATATTACTTACATTTTCTCTAGTGTCACGATCCAAAACAAGAAATTCTATTGAATGTAATCTATGTAAAATTCCTACATTGGCGAAACAAAAAGACCTCTTGACGTAAGGATCAAAGAACACCAAAACTGCATATCTCGAGGAGAAACAGAAAAATCTGATGCTGCCAACCATGCCTGGACTCATGGACACCACATAAAATGGTCTGAAGCTAAAATACTACACCGAGAACAACATTAGAGAAAACGGAAATTCAAAGAAGCCGCGGTTATACATCAGAACCCGAGTTGTTTTAGTAAACCATCTTTAGATATAAGAGAAGTGTGGAAACCACTTCTTAATAATTGTAAACTAAAACTAAATGCAGCATAAAAAAAATGGTATTTTGCCATAGCAGGTATGACTGCACCCATCTCAGTCACACTCTACTACATTTACTTTTAGTATAAATAGTCATGTAGCTAAGGGATTTCACTTGAAAACGGCTAGAGATAACTACTAGCCGAAACGTCGTGATATTCAACAAAAATAAAGACAATGGAAGTCCAACAGATATCTAAAGGGTTTTCCAATAAGAGGTGTTATTTTGATATTCAAAGAAAAATGCCATTTTTTAAGATAAATGATCGGATATTTATTACATTATAAAGAGGAAGGTATGCCGTTAATGATGGAAAATAACATCAGCCAAATGACCACCACGACCATGCCTACAGGACCATATTCTTTTCATGAAATTTTCCATAACCAAATCGCAAAGTGGCTGCCCTATGTCCTCGATAGCCTCACGAATTCCATCTTTGAGGTCTTGAATCGACGCTGGGCTGTTGGCGTAGACCTTGTCTTTCACGTGGCCCCAAAGGAAGAAATCGCAAGGTGTCACATCACAAGATCTCGATGGCCAATTGTGATCACCTCTTCGAGAGATAACACGGCCCGGAAACTTTTCCCGTAAAAGATCAATGGTTTCGTTGCTTGTGTGGCACGTAGCGCCGTCTTGTTGAAAGTAAACGTGGTCCAGATAAATACCATCCAATTCCGGTCATAAAAAATCATTAATCATCTCTCGATAGCGCAATCCATTCACCGTAACTGTTGCTCCAGCCTCATTTTCGAAAAAGTAAGGTCCAATGACCCCGCCGGACTATAAACCGCACCAAACAGTCACACGTTCAGGATAGAGAGGCTTTTCAACAATAACCCTTGGGTTTTCCGAGCCCCAGATGCGACAATTTTGTTTGTTGACGAAGCCACCGAGGTGGAAATGGGCCTCATCACTGAAGATGATTTTTCGATGGAATTCCAGATCATTTTCATGCATTTCAAGAACCCAATCAGCAAAGGCACGACGTTGTTGATGATCGGCCGGCTTGAGTTCTTGCGTTAACTGAACTTTATAAGCCTTAAGACCCAAATCTTTATGCAAAATACGGTGTAATGACGTTTGTGGAATCCCTAATTCCAAAGAACGACGAGGAATGGACAAACCTGGGTTTTCTTCAACACTTTCGGCTACAGCAGCAATATTCTCGGCTGTTCTTGAGCGACGTGCACGGGTTTTCTTTTTCACATAACTAACTTGTCCCAACAGCTCGAATTTTTTCACCAATTTCTTTATTGCGCTCCGACAAGGTGCTTCATGACGACCCAAAAATGTTCGAGTTTTACGAACCGTCTCTGCCAAATTTTCACCATTTTTATAGTGAATTTTAATAATTTCAATGCGTTGTTGAAGCGTGTATCGTTCCATCTTTATTTATGGCGTAGTTTCTACTTGTCAAACGTCAAAAACTTACAGCTTCAAAAGTGACATCTACCGAAATAGCGGGCTTTTCAAAATGACACCTCTTATTGGAAAACCCTTTACTACTTCGCAAGAAACATCGTTCCTTCAAACAAACACTAAACGCTAAAAATAGTTCTAACATCCAACAAAAAACCTGCTTGAAGAAAATTTTAACAATAGTATACAATTGATTAATAACTGTCCAAATGAATAAATTAGAAATATTAAAAAAAATTATTAAAATGAGTCATAAAGGGCTAGATAAACAAAAATAGGTTAAATTCAGATGAAAATGTGCTTAAGGTCATTGTTGATATACGAAGCTATGTGTAATGTTCTACGTAAAATACATACCTCTCCAGTTTTCTGAGTAACCCCTGAAGATACAAGTTCACTGCTCAGTTGAGCACTTTGACTTAAAAATCCTAAGAATGATCTTGTATTAACGTCAATACATTGATTTTTCAATGTTGGCGCGACTCCTCCAACGAAATGTTGCGCCTTTTTAATTCTAAAAGTAAAAAGAAATCTTATATCTTAGTCTCTTATTTTTTACGGTGTCATCTAGCTAGCTCTCATTTATTACTTGGCTTTGAATTTAAAATCATTGTTACAATAATCAAATTAAATCTATGTAAAGTCTTCTAATTCTGGAAATGCATCATTTTATTAAATCAGTGTAAGATTTGTTTAATTTGATAATGTATGCGACATGTGTTTTACGTCGTTTGTTATGCGTTATCTGTTTTTGCACTGAAAGGGTTTGTAAAAATATAATTTGCTTAAAATCAAATTTCCGTCAGTAACATATTGCAAGAGACAGGAATCGACGACAGAGACAGAGAGATAATATCAAAGCTATATTCACAACAAAAGGCTATTGTACGAGTTGAGAATGAGACAACAGAAGAATTTAATATAAAGAGAGGAGTACGCCAGGGCTGTATACTGTCGCTACTTCTATTCAACGTATACTCAGAACATCTCTTTAAAGAAGCACTGGGCAACATAGAAGATGGAATTATTGTAAATGGAGAAGTAATAAACAACCTAAGATACGCGGATGATACCGTTCTTATAGCCGATACTGCAGAGGGACTTCAAAGAATTATCGACCGAATAGTGACAGCTTGCAACAGATATGGTATGAAGATAAACTGCAAGAAGACACAAACGATTATTGTCAGTA
The DNA here is from genome assembly GCA_034092305.1 of Diaprepes abbreviatus. Classification (NCBI taxonomy): domain Eukaryota; kingdom Metazoa; phylum Arthropoda; class Insecta; order Coleoptera; family Curculionidae; genus Diaprepes; species Diaprepes abbreviatus. The sequence continues at coordinate 6,458,047 of JASJET010000180.1, forward strand.
AAAACGACGTCGGCAATATACAGTTTACTGCCAACAACGTAACTCTCACAATGGCCGAGACGATCACATATCTAGGCTGCACGTTGAATAAGGACTGGGACCACTCTCGAGAAATAAGAAGCCGAATCGAGAAAGCAAGAGGTACTTTTAATAAGCTGCGCAACATACTCTGCAACCTATCCCTCAGTACACATACGCGGATCAGGATTTTGAAATGCTATGTACTCTCAACTCTCTTATATGAAGCAGAAGCCTGGACCCTTATCGATGCTTCATGTAAACGTATAGATGCATTTGAGATGTGGTGCTACCGCCGTATGCTTAGGGTTCCTTGGATACACCATGTATCAAACGAAAACATTTTACAACGTATCGGTGGAGAACTGGAATACCTTACAAATGTCAAACGCAGAAAATTGGAGTACTTTGGATATATCATGCGGGATGAGAAATATCGCCTACTCCAACTTATCCTGCAGGGGAAGATGGAAGGCCGGAGATCAGCTGGACGAAGACGAATATCATGGCTGCGCAACCTACGAACATGGACTGGAATGACATCAACAGGTCTGTTCAGAGCAGCAGTGAATAAAGTAATATGGACCAATGTGATAGCCAACATCCAAAGAGGATAGGCACTTTAAGAAGAAAAAGAACATATTGCAGCAGCTTTTTTTTTAATCATATTTATGCTATGCATTATGGAGAACTGGCACACGTTGCTAGGAGAAATTACTCTTATTTTTTGGGATAACTTTATTTTTCTTCCACAATTTTGTTGTTTTTCTTTAATTTTCTTTTCTTTTCGTAAGAAAAATTGTTAACATCCGAAATATAATCAAGAGCTCGTAAAAATTTTAGTTGTCATCATAGCCCTAAGAAATTATGAAACTATCAGTGAAAAAAGTTTATAAAAAAATTAAACTGACTCCTAAAAAAATGCTAAAAAGCAAAATGTAACAATATAAGTTTTTATGTGAAACTGAAATTTTTGAATTAGGCGCCAAATTAATATCTGACAAAATGTAATTTACAATAAAAAAGATCGAGAAATACTATATTTCTGATGGCTTTTAAATTTTGAAAAAATGAATAACGTAAAATTTTCAGCCCATCATTTTGAACTTCAAAAAAAAATTAATTATAAACTCTCAATATACATACTACAAAACCCCTCAGTACCAATTTTGGACATAATTCGAAAATATAAAATATTTAGAACACCATATTGCATCGGCCATATTGAATTTTTAAAAAAGTTCGTTATCTACACTCTCAGAAACTCCCCAGTTCCAATTTTGAACAAAATCGAGAGTTGGTAAATTTTTAGTCCGCCATAATAGATCCGCCATATTGAATTTTTTAAAAATAATTTTAAATTCGTAATTTACACCTTCAAAAACCTCCCTATACCAGTTTTGGACAAAATCGAGAGACATTAAACTTTTAGTCCGTCATATTGGATCCGTCATATTTAAGTTTTTTTAAAAATAATTTTAAATTATTAATCTACACCCTTAAAAACCTCCCTATACCAATTCGGGGGAAAATCGAAAAAAATTAATTTTTTTGTCCGCCATAATTTCAGCGCCATCTTGGATTTTACTGAACCAATTTTGCCCAAAATAATATGGGGACACCGCAGCAACTTCCTGATCAGAATGCAAAAAAATTCATTCAAATTGATGCCGCCATTTTGGAGTAATCGATGTACATACACAAAAAAACGGTCGAATTTAAAACTTCCTTTTTTAGAAGTTGGTTAAAAATGATATATTTTTGTTAGTTATTTGGAAACATAATTTTTCAACAATTTTTTACATACCCCTGTTTTTGGGTCTTAGCGATAGTTTAAAAAAAAATATTTTCACACATGTAAGTCGTATTCACCGATTATTAACTTTAAATTTTACTATTTTCAGTAAAATGCACGCAAACATATTAATTAATAAGTTTTTTCACGTAATTTACATAATTAAGTATGGAAAATTTAAATTTTCAATGAAAACTAAGAATGTTATACCTGTCAGTCTTTTAGGTAAACAATAAAAAGAAACAAACATATTTATTATTCAAATTGGATATGTGTTGCAAGGCAGTGTTGGCACGTTCATGCAGTGTATCCCAAATAGGTAGGGAATGTACACGAACTTGAGATATAAAACTGGACTGCTCGTGTTCCATATCTCCCTTATAAAAAAAATGACCCCACCGTGCTCCGTGCCATTAGGTGCAAATAATTGCTTTGGCAACAATGAATTCCCTAAGTTTTTATGATATTGGTGAAAGTGTATTTTTGACATTGACTGAATACTTTTCATTTTGATAAAAATTTATTTTTGATTTTGCTGTTTTATGGATTTTATCACATTTTAGTAACGTTTTACTGAAAATTTCAAACAGGAATGTGAACTTTTTTGTATTTTAAAAAATGTGATTCTTCATCGTAAGACGTGCAAATACCTCATCTGGTAAATTGGAATTTATTTAATTGGTAAGTTATAAAGCATTCAATAATAATTATATAAAATTTTACCTTAGAATCAAATGTAAATCTAAGGGTAACAAGTTTAATCTTATGAATATGAAAATTATTAAATGCTATCAATATTTTAGTTTTCTAAGAGAAAATAATCTTCAAATGCAAGAGCTGAAGCAAATTGATCATGATCATAATTCCTTTATACAAGAAGATGAGCAAAAAGTTTGTGTTGTGCTTCTTACAAATAAACTGCCTGAAAAAAACTACGAAGCACTGTTTGATGCAAACATCTTGAAGAAACTAAACTTGGACTTAATAACATACACTGGCTCTACAAAAAAAGTCCTGAATTAGGTGTGCATTAACCAGCAACAATATCGTTTTACCATAAAGTTAATGTTCCACTGACATATAAAGCTGAATATCGAAACTGGTATGGTGTTACAATTTAAAATGATTATACATTTAAAAACCAATATGCCATATTAAAATAGAAATAAATGATTGCATATAATATGAAATTTTTCAATATTATTAAGGATGTTTGGAAATTACATAAATTTTACTTTTATGTATTTGTTTTGTCTAAAAATAAAATAATAACCTTTTGTTTGAATATGTTATTAATTAGTAAAATAAAAATTCTTGATTTTAGCTCCGATAGGAAATTTGTGTCACGAAAATCCTTTGTCAAAGTACTGGGAAGCTGCGATTTATTACCATTTCAAAAATTCAACTCTAGGAAAGGTCAATTCCAGATCCTTAAACAGTTAAGTAAATTGAAAGTTTGACCTAGTGTAAAAATTAAAAGTTGCTAGTAAATATTTATGTATATATTTAGATTAAAAATGATTGTATTAATGTAAGAATTCTCTTGTATTTACAAGCTTCTTTATATTTAAAGTGTCTTAATAAATATTGTTTTGTTTATAATTAAATATAAATTGCTTTAACACTATCCCCTTTAGAGTTTAATTTTTTTTTTATAAAAATGGTTTAGTACATTATACTTTATTTCGTTTAAATTAAAGCTCCGTTTTTATGAAGGAAATGTCAACATTATTATGAATGTTGTTAACCCTATATAAATACCTAACATATCAGTTCCCTAAAAGCATCGAGGAGAAAATAATTTTAACAAAGACCTAATCGAAGCTATTTCTAAATGATGAAACTATCTTACTTTGCAATGGATTATGTGGACATTTCGATATCTTACATTAAACAATATACTATATTAATTCATGATATAAATTTTTTAAAAATAAATGCCTTAAGTTACATTCCCGTGAGAACGGTTTATGTCGCAATATTACGCAACCTTGCATAAGCAATTCTCAGATTCTTAAAGTGTCTGTTCCCATGCAGGCTCAGCATATTTAAACTTATAAATATACCCAGTATGAATAATGTTAGTCAGTCTTATACAGTTTGTATCCCATTCTTGCAATAAAGTTGTTTTTTAAAAAAATTACATCAACCCCGAGTTGAAAAGTGGCGCAGTCGGTAGGATTCACTAGGCGGCTCATCGAACGAAAATCGAAGAAAAGTTTTTGTCTTAACAATTAACTAGTGAATCGATCAAGAAAAAACAACCTGGGAAGAAAAATAATCAAACCATTGGTAAACTGCATCGAGCAAGAGAAAGTGGCTAGTGTCAACCCCAGAATTGCAGAGTGTGTGCAAGATTGTGTGGCTCACCGACCAGGGAGAAGACGAAGTTCTACGTCCTATTGGTGCGAGAAGAGAGGAACAAGCATCGTCCTACTTCTCATAAATAGACTCCAGGGAGGAGACAAGCATCGCTCATCCTATTGGAACCTAGGCTAAGAAAACAAGAAAATAAGCAAATGAAACCAGTAATCATCACCCTCATCGGAATTACACTGTAAGTGCAATCCATTCATTCCTTCCATAAAACCCCATTGAAATATTGATAAATAAACGAATTGTTTGATTGTTATATCGAACACATTACCAATTAATAAGCTAATCAATCAAATAATTAAAATACTGTTGATTGTTATATCAAACGTATCATAAAAGTTTAATTGTTATATTAAACACTGAAATAATTAATCATAGACTTTAGAAATCTTTTAATTTTAGTAATATTAGTAATAAGTAATATTAATAACTGTATAATGGCAAACCCAGATTACCAATTAATAAGATTTCAAGCAGACAACATCCCTCTGTTTGATGGTAATTCTAAACAAATAAACAGGTTTATCAGTGCTTGCGATAACTTTTATAAAAATCATAAAAATGAAACAAATGCTAATGCACCTATAAACATTTGTCTTTTCGATACAATACTAAGCAAACTTGTAGGCAGAGCAGCAGATCTAATTGCCTCGCGCATAGAATTAACCTCGTGGCCTTTAGTTAAAGACGCGATTATTACCACCTTTGCAGATCAAAGATCGATAGATTGTGTAGTTCAAGACATAATTACCCTTAAACCAGAAAAAAATGAAACCCCTCATGATTTTGGCTTAAGACTACAAGACGCAAGAAGTCTTCTTTTTTCAAAAATAAATTCGTCGAACGACACGCGAGAAATAAAATTATTAAAAATCGCAGAATACGGCAATCTAGTTTTAAAAACATTTATAAACGGCTTAAACTACCACATGCAACTAGTAGTAAGGTTAAAAAATCCACAGACCTTAGAACAAGCCATGAATTTCACTTCCGAAGAAGAAAATTTTCTGTACTATAAAAACCGTAACAATTCTTTAAATAAAACAACTACAAATCCCAATACAACGAATAAACCAAAACCAAATAATTCGCATTATCCTGCTTATACACCCAGACCACATTATCCTGTTAATGTGCAACCCTTAAACCCTTATTATCATCAAAAATCACCCCCACCTTTTAATAACAGACCTCAATTTCTAGGATTTGGCCAGTGGCGTTACAACCCCTCAAATCAAAATAATCCTGGACAACAACCAAATTTTTATTCACGTCCAAATATTAACCCTCAAAATATTCCAAGACCCTCGACTTCGGGAATTTCACGTTTTACGTCCCATCGGAAACCTGAACCAATGGACACGTCCTCAGCGAATTCCAAAATAAACCCGAAACCACAAACTTTACAAAACAAACCGAAATGGATAGCCGAAGAACTATTCAACCAAGCAGTTGAAACCGCGAATAATAACGAAAATATTCCCCTAAATAATGACAAAATAAATCACCCTCAATACGATGAAAATACTTCCTTAGGAAACTATTATTATGACGAGGAAAACCCATATGAAAACCAAAATTACTATGATGACGAAAGGTCACACGAAAATTCACACGAAAACCAAAATTATCTTGATTTCGAAAACCAAAATAATTATTGTGACGGAAATTTTCCAGACAGTTTTACCCTCAACAACCCACCTTAATATATCTACATAACCATACAAACGTCGATCTACCAACTATCTATATTCCCGAATTAAATGCAAAATTTCTTATAGATACAGGTAGCGGCAAAAGCTTTATCAAACCCGACCTTGCTTACTCAAATTATCCGAATTCCATATTTCCAGAAACATTCACTGTAAAAACAGCCCATGCAATTTCAATACATAATGAAGTAGCAGATATTCCAATATTCCCCTCTTTCAAAATCGCAGAAAATCACAAATTCTATCTTTTCGACTTTTCACCTAGATTCGACGGACTTTTAGGTGTCGATTTTCTAGAAGCTACTAAAGCAGAGATAAGTTTTAAAAACCATGTTTTAAAAACGCGAAATGTTACTTTACCCATACAATACAAACTCGAGGAAACGTTACACAATTTTGAAACAATTGAATTAATAATACCACCACGTACTCGTCAAAAAGTCAAAATACCAGTCAATCAATCGAACGGTATCGGTATTTTAAAATACACAAATTTCGGAGAAGCTGAAATGCCAGAAGCCTTAGTCCAAGTCAGTGACTCATTTGCTACAACCCTCGTAACAAATACACGCGATAGTCCAATAAAAATTACCTTTAACGAACCTTTAGACATCGAAATCGTGAATGAAAACGAAATAAATTTTATCGAAAAAATGGAAACAGACACGGAATTTAACGAGTATATCGACGACTTACAAAAACAAAATTTAAAAAACTTACGTTTAGCTCACTGTAACAAAGAAGAATATCTAGCAATTAGAAAACTTTGTTATGAATATCGAGACATCTTTTATACAGAAGGTACCCCTCTCACCTTTACTAATCAGATTAAACATAAAATCAATTTAACAGACGAAACGCCGATTTTTACTAAAACATACAGGTACCCAGAAGTTCATAAACAAGAGGTAAAAACGCAAATTAACAAAATGCTTGAAAACGGTATTATTCAAAACTCAAATTCACCATGGAGCAGCCCAATATGGGTAGTACCAAAAAAATTAGACGCGAGCGGACAGCGCAAGTGGAGAATTGTAATTGATTACAGGAAATTGAATTTAAAATCGATAGATGACAAATTTCCCTTACCCAACATATCGGATATCCTCGATAAGCTAGGGAAAGCACAATATTTCTCAACCCTAGACCTCGCGACAGGTTTTCATCAAATAGAGATGGACACCACCGATATTCCCAAAACAGCCTTCTCTACAGACACAGGTCATTACGAATTCAAAAGAATGCCCTTTGGACTAAAAAACGCCCCTTCAACCTTTCAAAGAGTCATGAATAATGTCCTCCGTGGTCTTCAAAACGAAATATGCTCAGTTTACCTTGACGATATAATTATATTTTCCACATCACTCCAAGAACATATTGACCGATTGAAAAAAGTCTTTAATCGACTAAGAGAAGCAAACTTTAAAATACAATTAGACAAGTCAGAATTTTTACACAAAGAAGTTGCCTATCTAGGACACAAAATTACAAATGAAGGTGTCAAACCAAACCCTGATAAAGTAAACGCAGTAAAAAATTTTCCTATTCCCAAAACTCAAAAAGAAATCAAATCCTTTTTAGGACTAGCCGGTTATTACCGAAGATTCATCAAAGATTTTGCAAAAATTACTAAACCCCTAACACGATGTTTGAAAAAGGGCGCAAAAGTCGAACATTCACCAATGTTCATTCAGTCTTTTAACAATTTAAAAAACCTATTAATAAACTCTCCTATTTTAAAATATCCAGATTTCGAAAAACCTTTTGTCCTTACAACCGACGCCTCAAACGTAGCCCTTGGCGCCGTTTTATCACAAGGAAATCCACCCAATGACAATCCTGTTGCATTCGCATCACGAACGCTAAACGAAACGGAACAAAAATACTCTACCATAGAAAAAGAACTTTTAGGGATAGTATGGGCATGTAAATATTTTAGACCGTACCTTTTTGGACGAAAATTTAAGATTTATACGGATCACCGACCCCTTGTTTGGCTATTTAATCTTAAAGAACCCAACTCAAAATTGATAAGATGGCGACTTAAACTTGAGGAATACGATTATGAAATAATCTACAAGAAAGGAAAACAAAACACCAATGCTGACGCACTTAGTCGAATATCATTAAACGCGTTAGAATCAGACTCAATTTTAAATAACCCTGGCGACATCAGTCAAGAAATCGATAAATTTTTAGACGAAAGTTATAGTCAATTCAATCCCGAAAATTTAGACCCAGACGACGCAAGTAGAAATATTAATCAAACCCGCGAACAACCAATCGAACCAATAAAAAATCAAAAACCCAAAATTAGAATCCTTCAAAATATTCAAATAAGACCCCCAAATAATTCTCAAGAAACTAACACAGTACACAGTACTAATGCTACAGAAAATTATTCTAACATGAATTTATTAGACGAAATAATCAATAATAAACCTCATCAATTTATAATTAAAAAATCACCCTACGATACTTATATCAAAACAGAACGCGAAAACTTTGACGGAAACCAAATCATTCACGCAACCTTACCAACAAACATGTCGACAATAAATAAATTTCTAAAAGAATTTTTAACTAATAAAACTACTCACGTTTATTTCTTTTCAAAGGAATTACGGCCTTATTTTCAACAATCAATGAGTAATCTTTTCAAAAATCTAAAATTAATAGAGTGCACAAAGCTCATTAATAATGTTAAACCAGATGAAAGAGAATTAATGATAAAATATAGACACGAAGGTAAAACAAACCATCGCGGAATTGAAGAAACTCGAAATTTTCTAAAACAAAATTACTATTGGAAATCGTTAAAATCTGACATTGTAAAATACATTAACAATTGCGAGATTTGCCAAAGAGCAAAATACAACAGAAAACCACCGGATCAACCCCTAATATTAACAGAGACACCAAGCAAACCCTTTGAAATAGTCCATGTAGACACGTTCATTATCGGAAAACAAAAATTTCTTACTATTATAGATAAATTTTCAAAATATGCTCAAGCATTACCTTATGACGGAAACGCTATATCTTGTTGCGAACAACTAATAAAATATTTTTCATTTTTACGTATTCCAAAGCAAATAGTTTCTGATAACGGATCGGAATTCAAAAACGAAACTGTCAACGGATTACTAAAAGCACATAATATAAAAATACATTTCACTACACCCTATCATCACGAATCGAATTCTCCAATAGAAAGACTCCATTCTACCTTAATTGAACATATTAGAATTTTAAAGGAATCAGACCCCAACGCGGATATTATTAATCTTATGCCTTACGCAATTATTGCCTATAATAACACGATACATTCAAGTACGAATTTTGCACCTTACGAACTTGTTTTAGGACATACGGATTCCAGAGACCCTATGAATCTAATACCATCCCACGTATTCACCGAATATATAGCCAATCATAAAAATAACACTCAAATTTTATATGACAAAATCACCCAAGAGACTAAAGAAATGAAACAAAAAATTATCGATAAGATTAACGAAAATAAAAAATCGAAAGATTTAATTATAGGTTCCCAAGTTTACAAGAAATCCACTGATAGGTCGAGTAAAATAAAAAATAAATTTTCCGGACCCTTCATTTTAACAAAAATACTAGAAAACAATAAGATCGAAATCGAAAACCCGAAAACAAAAACGAAAGAAATTATCCACATAAACGAAACTAAAATAATACCCATTGTTCCAGATGGAGCTGGACCAACACAAACGCAGTAAAATTCCACAACCTGAATGATCACCCAGGAATACTACCTTATAGATTAGGAACGGTACAAATCAAGTCTAACCATTGGACTTTTATTCAAAAAATTAATCTTGCCCCTTTAATCACAAAATTTGAAACCCTAAAAAACCATGCGAAAAGCGTTACCACTAATATCCAAAACAATACCAATTACCACGAAACATATTTTAATTCACTTATCTCCTTAAAGACATTCGAGCGAAGAATAGTAAATCTAATCGAACAAATAATTCCGTTTAAATATACACACAGAAATAAAAGAGGCCTATTTAACCCATTAGGAACATTTCTGAAAAGCATTACGGGAAATCTAGATCAAAATGACGCGGAACAAATTAACGCGAAAATCAAAAATCTACAAGAAAACCAAAATAAATTAAAAACAAGTATTAGCAACCAAATTACAATTCTAGATTCTACAATCGGTAAATTCGAAACAATGATAGCAAATATTACGCACAACGAATATGTGTTAAAATCGCACATTTTGCAAACAGAATCAATAATAAAAAAGGTTGAACTTCAACAAGCTAAGTTTGAACAAAATTATTTAATATATAATGTAATAAACCAAATTACATTACTCTATCAATCTATTTACGATGTTCTCGAAAAAATCGAAGTTTCGATAACTTTCGCAAAAATTAACGTTCTTCATAATTCAATTATTAAACCGGAAGAACTGCTAAAGGAAATACAAAAACTAAATAACTATCTAAGCACAGATAAACTACCCTTAGACGGTACTTCTGAAAATTTATTAGATTTTGAAAAAATCTTAACAATTAAAAGTTTTCTAGAGGACTTCAATATAATCTTTATAATAGAACTTCCACTTGTCGAAGAAAAGATATATCAATATTTCAAATTGTTCCCAGTACCAGTCCCCAATAATAAATCATTCCTTGTAAACATCCCCTTTAAACCATACCTGGCACTTAGCACTGAAAAATATGCATATATGGACCAAAGTTGTTCCGAAATCCAGCCAGAAAGTTACCTCTGTAAGGAAGTCCACACGTCTCATATAGAAAACAACCCTTCCTGTGCTGTTCAACTAATCAAACACGAGAAGAACATTACGTCTTGCCACCCCTTTGAAGTTCAGCTACACGAAATTCAAGTAACAAAAATTATTGATGGGAAATGGTTAATTACAGTACCCACCAATTTAATTAGCACAGTAAATTGCCGAAAGACAGAAAATAACCAACCCTTATTTGGATCCTATCTACTAGAATCCACAGCCGAATGTAAAATTCGAATAAAATCAATAATATTCGAAACCTATAAAACAAGTCAATTGGATTTCTCCAAAGTCAATCTACCAGTATTGAATTGGAGCTATATTAATCAGCAAAAATCGATAAATTACGAACCACCCACGATGGACCTCAATTTCATAAACCTCAAGGCAACCAAAGATATCAAGACCAAGTTGGAAGAAGAAAGAAGAAAATTGGAAGAAATCAATGTACCAATTTATACTGATAAGTCCAGTATTTGGACAATATTATTGTATATCATTATTGGAATTATTATTATATATTTTATCTATTATAAAATTGTAAAAGAATCTAAGAACGCTTTAAAAAACGAGATAAGTCACGAACAAGATAGTAACCAAATATTTTGAAAACATATACAAAGTATAAGTTTTCAACTTCAGCGCGGAGGAGTTACATTCCCGTGAGAACGGTTTATGTCGCAATATTACGCAACCTTGCATAAGCAATTCTCAGATTCTTAAAGTGTCTGTTCCCATGCAGGCTCAGCATATTTAAACTTATAAATATACCCAGTATGAATAATGTTAGTCAGTCTTATACAGTTTGTATCCCATTCTTGCAATAAAGTTGTTTTTTAAAAAAATTACATCAACCCCGAGTTGAAAAGTCTTAATACTTTTTTCCGTTAACTTCTTATACGCTAGGTCCGAATAAGGATGTTTCTAAAACAGTTATTTAAAAAAAAATTAGTATCGATTTGTTTTTGGCGCATATTTCACATTTTAGCTATTTTGCTAAATAACAGTTTTATTGTAAAAAATAAAATATGTAAACAGTCATAGAAAAAGCATTTTCATTTATTTATAAGAACTGACATTTCATGCTTGTTATCTAAAAATAATAAAATTGTTACATATTTACGCTGTTCCAAAGAAGTTAAAAAAATTTGCTTTATTGGAGTTGCTTTAAACAGAAAAATTATAATTTTGAGGAAACTAAAAGTAGAAATTCAAGCTAAATATTATTTTACAGAAACAATTATCCTGGGCTGCGATTCTTTAAGAGTTAAGGGAAAGAGAATGTCATAATAAGGATCTTCTATCTTTGTTCAGTCTGTATTAACACAAGTATATCACTGTCCTAAAAGAGATAAGGAAAGAGAATGTCAAAAAATATGCTTACAGAATCGGAGCTCTGGTCTTTTTTATTGAATATACTCGATTAACCTGTCAAGTAAAACAAGGAAGAGCGATTTATCGTTTTAGATATAGTATAGAAAGAGATAGTTAGAATAATAGAATTGACATTCATACACGACACATTCACGCCAATGTAAGAAACTAGCAAGGAATTCAATGTTGCCATACAAATCATTGCATCGAATGGCGACCAATAAGGGGGGGGGGGGGTCAAAAATTATTTTCATGAGCAGTCCAGTTTTATATCTCATGTTCGTGGGGATGTATTAGGATCTTTGAAACTGTACTAGGTAGAAAAACCGTTAAATGGGGAAAGTTTTATACAATTATGTTAATAATTTAACAACGTTCTCACATTGATTTTGTTTTGGTTAAGTTATTTTGAAAAAGTGATTTTATATTATAAAGTTTTGGAATTTCGGAACCATAATAACTTTTAGTTTTTTGTTATTGGATTTTAAATGATTTAATTTTTCAACAATAGTATCGTACCTACGTAAAATAATAATAAAAAAATCCGGTTAAAAAAAACAAAATTTTTTATTTCTGTCAATATGGCAAAGTAGCACAACAAATTCGAAATTATGTCCTTATCTTTGATAATTGAACTTGGCAAAATTGTATGGTAAAATTTGAATCAAAATTATTTAGTTGCTTTCTAATACATTCGCTAGACGCCTTAGTCCAATGTTGTTCTGTGTCTTATTACAGACCTTTTATCCGATATATGAGGGTCAATAATGTGGTCTGATGACGTCACATAGTCATAGTAGACGCTTCTAAACAAGGACCGCTTATTTATGCTATGCCATATATTTTATAAACAAAACTTAAAACTTAAATGTAACTATTTTTTAGCTGTTGTCCTTATTTGGGTAAAATGTATACCGTTTTATACTATTAACGTTATGTTACAAAATTATCAGTTTCAGTTGAAATGGCAAAACTGAAAGAAAATGGCCAGAAAGTTCTGCGTGAAAGTTCAAATTTTTTTGGGGGAAGATTATATGCTTCAAATTTGTATTCTATGGTACAAAATAGAGAGTATGCAAAAAATTGGCAAACCGTTCTTGGTTTGACTAGTGCCAAATAAAATTACTTTTTGACGTTTTTAATACGTTTCTTTTCTTAGAAACTTCAACATACGAAAACTTATTTTAGTGTTCCAGTAATAAAATGAATGAGCTAGAAAAGTGACTCGACTAAAAAGTTCTCACACATATATTATTGTAATTTTACTAAACATACTTGAATACAGCCTTATTATCGAGCCTTTCTTCTGTTGCAACCATGTTTTGATCTGTTTTCAAACTGTATTGCTGAATTTTGTTGCTGTACGCCATTGCGATTTCAGCATAATAAGTGTTTCCGTCGTTAAATTTTTCTTCCGATTTAAGGGAAACTGTTTTATTGTTATTGTGCCGTACATCGAATTTTAAATGTCCGTTTTCTAGAGACAGGGCGATGAAAGCACATGGATTCTGTAAAAAAATAACAGCAAATATAGCCATAAACACTGTTCAGATTATAAGTTAACGTAATACATGCACAATAAACTATTTGGATTTGTTTTTTCTAAGGAAGAAATATTTATAGATACTTTTATAATCGTACGTAAATTATGTTTAGTATACTCACGTCTATTTCTTGAGCTAAGTATATCACTGCGTTTTCATCAAATGTAGAAAAATGGAAAGGTAAGGTAAATTTGGCAGGAGTAAGCAGTGGAGCAGATCCGTACATTTTGTAACCATTTCCAGCATAAAATGGTTTTGCGCCTTCAAGTTCTCTGATATCAACCCTACAAACATAAATTGTAAAAAACTCGGAAGGAATCATATGTCATATAAAATATATTGGGAACTTTTAAAGTTTTAACGTGCCGCGAAAAAACCCACCTACCTCACGACCAAGGAAGCTGGAAGGGTAACGGAAAGCTGTAGAAATAGGCGAAAGGTTAAAAAAATTATCCTACCAAGCAGAAAGTAAATGACATAGATTGACACACTATATGGAATTGATATTTATACAAATTTCTTGGTAAATTTGTTCTTAAACTGCATGAGGTTGGCAATACGATAAGCAGAAAATCAAAGTAGGCTGTTCGTAAGTGACGCAGTCTTGGCGTTGACCTCAATTTGTCCGTTTGTCGTCGTTAGCAGGGCCATGTCAGTAAGATGCTAAAAACGGCAACATCAAAAACAAAAGAATTTAAATTATTTGCGCGGCCAGTTAAAGACAAATGAATTTTTCAGCTCAACCACGTGACTCTACGTCACCCCAGTTCAATCACGTCATCCTCATCCCCAGTTTTAAGACGCCGGACGCCATTATTTTCTGGCTTTTTCGCGTACTCGAAATAACAAAGTTGGTTTTCGTCTATTTTGGCTACGTTTTCGTGTTTTAACTTTATTTTTTTTTTCAATTCACTTCAGGGTAAGTTTAATATACCTTTTCTGGAATACATCTAAACTTGATTTTGAATAAAATTGGCATTTTGTTTTAGAAGACGCTGCAGCCCATTTTTTCATCTCCCGAACTGGACCCAAATATTTCCCGGATGGTTACAGAAAACTCTTGTAAGTACAGTTTGGAAATTTTCTTGGTAATTACTTGATAACATTTTCGTTTTGGTTTATCATATTCATAAGAACAGATCTTCAATTTTCTAACCTTGTTATCATATTTATACATAGTTTGGCATTTATACCAAACATATTAAATCAAAGGTATTATTGTTTCTTTTACCTACTTTCCATTTTAGTTTAAGTTAAATATACCTTTTCTCCAAACGTTTTCTTGAATAGTTTACATTTTGTTTTAGAAGACGTTGCAGCCCACTTATTTATGACTCTAACCTGACCGAAATATTTTACATATAGTTGGAGGCCAGTATTGTAAGTATATTTTATAAATCTTTTTGATAAATTACGTCCTAGAATTTTTATCATAGTTTTTCATGCTCACAAATACACAACTTACATTTCATAACTATCATCCCATTGCATACATTTTTGCATTAATATGATACATTATAAAATGCCTAAATCGAATTAAAGGTAATATTGTTGTCTATTTAAAGTTAATGAAAAATTTAATTTAATTTCTTGTTTTATGTGGTAATTTGCAGAATTTTTTTACATGTTGATAAACTGGAGACCATTATAGAGATCATAACATATATTAAGTAAAATTATTTTTTAATCTGACATCCTTAACAGGTGTAGTAGTTGCTAATAAATTTACAAATCGCCGATATTTAAATTTTGAGTATATATAATTATATAGCCATGGCTAAAACTAACATGATTTTCATTCTCAGATATGCTATTTTGACTGCCTTTAATTTTCGGCACTCCTTAATCCTAAACTGGCTTTAACTTAATTAATGGATCAGTGTAAAATATTTATTTTTGATAATTATATTGTTTCATTTATATCGTAAATAAACAATAAAATATATTTTCTGTATTTTATAAGTCTTACTATATTATTTATATTTTACCCAGAATTGTAAAAAAGAACCTATCCTTCTGAATGCTTTATTTAAAAAGCAACACAGCAAATTAGTGGTGACAGGGTAAAAACTGTTTGTCATAAATCTTTTTATTTTTTTTTTTAGGATAATACATCTACAAATAATGAATACTAGCAGAGAAATCTTAAAATCTATGTTAAGATGGTTAAGTACTCATCTCATTTCACTTTTAAAGTTTTTCTGCTCGTATTTAACATTAATATGTATTATTCTGAAAAAAAATTAAAAAGATTTATGATCAAACAGTTTTTACCCTGTCACCATGGGATATTTAAATTTTTCCCGCCATTCATGTGCCTTTGCTAATCTCGGCCGGTAAAACAGATGGCTGTTTTACAGCCCAGTTCATTATGTCATCAAAATACGCGAGTTCATTCATAGATGGCTCGAGTTGCTTCCAAAATACAGGGTTGTGACTTTTCTCTAACCTTTTTTGTTCCAGGGTCGTTAGTTGTCTCATCCACTCTTACAATTACAGGCAGTCCTCGACTTACATCGTTTCGAGTTACGTCGAACAATGTTGTGACACCATTCTTTAAGCATACATCAATTGTTTCGATTTTCGGCATAGGAGAATTTACTTGTCGCGAGGCCAACGTCTGTGGGCGGGCTGGGCGCGGCGGCGCCGAGAGGGGATTACCCCGCACATGTCGCTGACAAATTTCTCTAGTTAGTTTATGGACAACGGACAATCGAGACGTAATACATTCATTTTTTTGCATCTTTGACAGTTTTTGTTAATACATATTTAAGTGAATTTAAATCTTACTATGCCACCTAAACAAGACAGTAATAGTAAAGTGAAGAAAAGAGTAAGAAAGACAATTACAATGGAGGTTAAATCTAAGATTTTAAAACTCAAAGATCGCGGTTGTTCGATTTCATCTATTGGACGAGAACTTAATTTATCACGCACGACTGTACAGACAATATTGAAAGATAGAGAAAAACTCCTAACAGCTCTACCTTCTGTCTCTTTAAACAGCACTATTATACGAAAAAGGAATACTTTAATTTGTGAAATGGAAAAACTCTTGTACACTTGGATTCAAAATCAAACTCAGCGACGGGTTCCTCTTAGTTTGGCTATTATTCAAAATAAGGCACTCAGTATCATCAACACACTGCAAAATAAACGTGGCGAGAATAATAGTGAAGAAACACAATCTTTTTCTGCCAGTCGTGGATGGTTCATGCGCTTTAAAACAAGATATTCGTTGCATAACATTCGAGTGCAAGGAGAAGCTGCTAGTGCCGATCATGTGGCTGCTCAGAGTTTTCCTGGAATACTAAAGGAAATTATCGAAAGTGGAGACTATTCGCCTAAACAAATTTTTAACGTGGACGAAACTGGTTTATTTTGGAAAAAAATACCTTCTAGCACTTTTATATCGCAGGAAGAGAAGACTATGCCTGGATTTAAAGCGGCTAAAGATCATTTGACGTTGTTATTGGGTTCGAACGTTGAAGGTGATCTCAAATTGAAACCTCTTTTTGGTTTATAGGTCTGAAAATCCGCGAGCTCTTAAAAATTACGTCAAGAATACTCTTCCAGTCATATAGAGGGCTAATCCAAAGGCATGGGTTACAGCAGTACTTTTTGAAGAATGGTTTACTAAGCATTTCATACCTGAAGTGAAACAGTACTGTTTAAACAATAATTTGGCTTATAAAGCTTAACTTATTTTGGACAATGCTTCCGGCCATCCTGTGCGTATTGCCGATATCGATCCTCAAATCAAAGTTTTGTTCCTGCCTCCAAACACGACTTCGTTGTTGTAGCCCATGGATCAAGGAGTTATTGCTTCTTTTAAGGCCTATTATCTCAGGAAAACTTTTTACACAGGCTGTAAAGGCTAATGAAAAAGATGACATAGAGCTGAGCGATTTTTGGAAAAGTCATAATATCTTGCAATGCGAAAAAAATATTGCTGCTTCATGGGATGAGGTAAAACCCAATAATTTAAAAGGAGTTTGGAAAAACTTTTGTCCACATTTTTTAAGCCATCTGAAAGTTCTTAATCTACGGATCAACCAAATATCGATGAGATCACAACTGACATTGTTCATTTGGCGAACCGTTTGCCTGACATTGCAGTTACTGCTGATGATATTGATGATCTGTTATGCTCACATTCGCAAGAACTGACTATTGAAGATCTTATTGAATTAGAGGCACAAGTACAAGAGGAAGCAATCGAGTCACAAGAAATAGCATCTTCTATTGGTAACACTGAAAAGAATTTACACTAAAAAAACTTTCCGCAGCCTTTGCAAATTTGGAGAATGCCATGAAATTTTTGAAGAAAATGATCCTAATTTTGAGAGAAGTTTTAATGTTAATAAAACAAATTTGTGCGGCCTATCAGTGTTACCAAGACTTGTATGGTAACAAGAAGAAAGAGTTGATAGTTTCTTTAAGCCGAAAGATTAATTTATTATTTCTCACTACATATTTTGATTATTAAAGTTTTATTATTATTATTAAAGTTAATAACCCACATATACCAAAAATAACTACCAATTTCATAAGTACATAATTATTTTAAGAACTTACTTTTGATAATAAAACATAATTTGTTATAAATGCAGTTTTTTTTTAAATTTTATGTCCTTGTTGAACCTAACGCTTGAGTTTTACATGTAAACATAAGAAAAAATATATCTCGACTTACGTCGATTCGATTTACGTCGCGTATTTCGAGAACCTAACATGCCGTAAGTACGAGGACTGCCTGCCCAAATAGCACACTTCAGTCCACTGGATATCCATCGTTTATCCAAAGTTGGACATACTGGGTATCCATAGGATGTCCAGAATTTGTTCACCAACATCCTATGGATATCTACTGGACTATACGATTGTCCCACTCATGGATGTCTTTTTGGATTACATATATTGTCCAAGTATGGATCATTTTTGGATATTAATAGGACTAATTTTGGATGTCCATATATTGTATATTCTTGACCCGATTGTGGACATATTATCCGATGATATTGTGCTTTTTGGATAAATAGGTCATAATCTATTGTTCCCTCTTCTTGACGTTCCGCTAACGTGAATGGGAGATATTTTCAGAATTTGCTTAGGGTCCGAGAGCTTACAGTACCTAATTAATCTGCACTTCTGAAGACACAGACCACTCATGTCATCAAAACGTCGATAACAAGTAACCATAGATGGCCCTATTAGTCCCAAAAATTAAACAGATATAAATTACATTAGCGAACCAGGTAACAGGAACTGGATCCACATATTACACTTATTGATTACAATTGTCAAGTTTTTAATACAATACTATATAAGAATATAAAATTTTATAATTAGTCGAATTGCAAGTGCTACAAAATATAGCTTCAATTGATTTAAATTGTTCAAGCTATAGAAGGATCGCTATGAGTAAGTTATCTGGTTCCATAGTAATAGGTACAATTTCAATTGGGTAATAGAAAATATACCAATTATTTAAATAAAGACTTTTTATTGTTACAATGATTATTTTTTTCTACATTTATTTCTGTCGTTTATTCTCTTCTGCCATTGTCTAATCTCATCTTCGGCTGTTTTTTATCGGCCCCCCATTCTTCTACCGCAGCTGAAAATTAATAAGGTTTAACGTTAAATGATGCAGTATTTTATGGTTCTGTAGAAATTTAAATCTCTCTCTCTCTCTCTCTCTCTCTCTCTCTCTCTCTATATATATATATATATATATATATATATATATATATATATATATAAAACCAAATGCATCGTTATTGCTTAGAGTGCTTAAACCAACAGACCAGAAAAAAATTTTTAACACACTTTTTGTCTGGGTATTATCAGAACAAGAGGATCTTGAGTTCAACGTGTGAAATCTGACACCCAATTTGTTCTTATTATTTACGAGTATGACAAATAAAACAGAGAGATTTTTTTTCATCAAATTTTTATATTTAAATGGTAACTTACCTACAAATAGTGAACATAACTTCTTTAAAGGGCACTTTACTGTTCCATCATATGTATAATTGTTGGAAAGGCTATCTGTCATTGTTACAATAAAATATTTTTTAATAAGTTAATAGGTATAATTTCCTCCAATTTTCGCTAATCGTAAAACCTAAAATTATATTACTTTATTGAGATAATTAAACGTTAATTCCACATATGCTAACCTAAGAATATTTTTGACTTTAAGAATCAAATTAAAAAAATATATATAAAATAATCCTGTAAATTAAGTTTTTTTTTATCAATAGACTCATACACATAAAGAAGCATTACTCGAATAAGTTTCAGCTTTTATTTCAGGAGAAGTGTAATAAACTTACTGCATCTTTAAAGTTTAAATTGTCCTGAAGATCTCATGTAACTTGAGGCAGCTGATTATTTTCTTAAGTAAAAGGATAGTTGAACTCCTGCAGAAAATTCTTTGTAGATACTTGTTCTTTTTTCCCTATTTAAGATTACCTGAATATCCTCTCTAATTTGGTACAAATTGGCTTTCACGTAGGAATTTTATTTGGACCAATCTATGGAAAATTCATCTAAAAAATAATTAAAATAAATTAAATTATAAGTCTAAACCTAGAGTCGAACTGTCAAAACTTTATTATATATTTTTTAACAATTATACTGCACAAAAATACACATCAATGTAAACTTTTACTAGCGTTTAATCCAAAATAGTCATAAAAAAATTAATATAATTATTCAAATTTGCTATAGCTTTTATTCCATTATAAATTTTGATAACATTTATTAATGCCAGCAATCTTATTAGACTGATTACTCAATAATGACTTTGTCAGAGAGAATTTTCTCCAAAATTTACAATTTTATTATTACACAAATTTACAACTCTGTCTGTGCTCCATTTTAACCAACAAGATACAAAATTCATTGGCCTATCAAAATATTTGCACTTATTTGTAGTAATTTCCATTTAAATAAGGGATTGTATGAAAAAGTATAGCTACAAAAGCTATATTTTAACATACGTGTTTTGATACTGAATATTTTGCTCACTTTCAAATTTGTGCGAGTTTGATACTAAATTATCAGCTTTTCGTCGGGCATGTCTGTAGTTTCGTTCGGTAATTTTTGGTATAATTAAAATAATTAAATTAAAAATAACTATACTTACCTTTAACGGTGGCATCTTCTTCAAATAAAAAGCACACTTGATTTTAGCTCAACTAAAACTCCAAAGGTCTTTTTTAGCTCGACGTCAACACAATAATGGGCACAAAATATCTGAAGGGATATTTTGTGATCATGGCGGGCCGGCGGGTTAAGAAATGACAATTCTACAGGCCGATATTACAGTATCCGATTTTACCGACAACCCGAAATTTAACTAATGGACGTCTGATGGACTTACACTGCACATCCAGATATGGACGTCCATATAGATTACAGGTCATCACATCTAATGGACATCCATAAACGGTCCATGGACATACAGGACATTATATGTACCTATTCTGGATATCCAATGGAAATCTTGTCCTATCTGGGTGTATTTTAATTTTTCTTTGTTGTGTCATTTAGTGTCATTATTGGAACCTCTACCAGTATTTTAAACTTCGCGTTACATCAAGTTATTTTTAAGTTAATTAGACATACTCTTCAAGAAAAAAACATATGTTACTGATCCCTAACGCAATTGTTGTCCGATCAGTACTAGGACGATTTTTACTTTGATTACCTTGCTTGCCCCTTACAAGTACCCGAAGTGCTCTTAAACTTCCACAAACCAATGTTAATATCATTGATAGCAAGTTTGTAGATATACGCGTTATGTGGTGCAAGAGAACTGTTGCCCACTTGGATGTAATCACTGGGATCTAATACAAAAGGTTTACTGCCTATTTGAATTTGTTTCCATGCCGAGTCCTTCTCATATTTCATTTGAAGTAACGAACCACTCCTACAAGGAATAATAATTTTATTGTATCATCACAAAAGTTTCACACTTCTGTTTAATATTAAACAACTTTATAATACTTTAATCGATAAATCTGTTTTACCTCTGTACAAAAAGTATTTTTTCAATCTTGGTGCTTCCCTCTTTATCTGTGCTTATTTTATTTGTTCCTTGTTTATTTTCATAGGTCAAAAATGCTTTGCCATTTTCTATTTTAATTGTTAGAACTCCTTCTCCATTGCCCCATTTGAAGAGTTGACAGTTTGCGCATTTAAATGTGACTGCTAAAGTTCTAAATACTTCTGTTTTTGGAAAACTATAGTTCATTGAACACTTTGATAGGCCCATAGCAACATTTACCTAAAAAACAGATGCTTTAAAATAATAACAACATGATATTTTTATTTCACGGGGATAAAATCAATTACTTTATTTTCTAATATTATTTAAAAATTACTAACCGATTCTGCTGCTTGTTTGGCATACAAAACCTTATTTTGTAGATCTTTTATTTTTGAGGTTATAGCGTCAAGGTTCATCTGCCTATCTTTAGATTTACTATCGTCAACTTGCTTGCT
Organism: Diaprepes abbreviatus; assembly: GCA_034092305.1. NCBI lineage: Eukaryota > Metazoa > Arthropoda > Insecta > Coleoptera > Curculionidae > Diaprepes > Diaprepes abbreviatus. The sequence continues at coordinate 6,480,193 of JASJET010000180.1, forward strand.
GTTTTCGAGCATCTGGTTGATCTCGCCCAGTTTTTTCCAAGCTGTGTTGATTTTGTCTTTGGTTTTATTCATTTCTGTTAAAAAATCATTTGATTATAATAGTAAATAAATAAATTATTAAAAAATTAGCTTCGATGATGTGAACTGAAAAGGGGGATGACTAAAATACTATCAAATTTATCTAAAAAGATCGATAATCAACAAATTTTGTTAGATTTTTTAGTTTTCAACCCCCCTGCAATAAACCTATCTTGAAACAATTTTTACGAGAGCCCCTTAAAAGAACCCCTGTTTGAAGTCAGTTAATAAAACTAGTAGTATTCTGAGCTCGATATATGTATTTTCACTTCCTGTAATAATGATCTATATCAATACTATACTGTTCCGAGCTTTAAATTAGATGGTATGTTAAAACTAACCCGAATGAATTATACACATTCATTCATATAATTTGTGTTGCTAAATAAATAGATCTTCAATTAATACAAATTTTTAATAAAAATACATACCTTCTTTTGATGTCAAATTCAAATACAACTCGTATTTCTTAAAAAGGTCGTAACGACTAGTAATATTTAAGTCAGAAATCTTCTTGTCAATGATTCTCATTCTCTCAGAAATTTCCGAACTATTTCGTATTGCTTGCTGAAGTTTATCAACCAAGTCTCCTTTTGAAGTCATCTGATGTTCCAAATTTAACAGGTTTTGATTTAGTTCGTTGTTGGTTTTACCACTTTGAATTAGGCTGTATTTAAAATTTTCTAATTTGTTTTTTATTGCATTGAAAGCTAAAAGAGTAAATATTAATATAAAATTAAACAACACTCGTATTATGGAATGTAATACAACTGGATCTTTCCTTCTAAACTTACTATTTGATATATTCTTTAAGTTAACAATTCTATGTTTCAGTCTATCCGATTTGGCATGTGCCAAATTTGTCTTATCTATTAATTTATCGGAATCTTTTGGATTTATAATATCTAAGGCTTTTTCCAGAATTTCTCTTGCTTCGTCAGCTATGTTTTTCGCTTCTTCTATTCCTCTTACTATTTCTTCGTATGCTCCGCTTGCTTTGATTGTCTTCCACTGGTCTTTGGTAAAGTTCAATAAACTAAAATATAGATAATAGGTTTTAGTAGGGATCGACTGTCTGTATTTCAATAAAGCCGTATAATTGTTTTTGTAGAAATACAGTATAATATTGGTTGTGTAATTTTGAGTCCGAAGGATAAAAAACCTTTCCTGCTTTCTTTGATAATGTTTGACCGTTTGGCGTTAAATCGTAGTTGTTATCATACTAAAAAATTGGCACAATTGTATTTTGTAGTGTGCAAAAAATACATACCTTTGGTACTGATTAACAGTTAACTCTAACTGTGCAGCGTGTTCACATGCTTTTGCAATTATATCTTCTAGATCTGGCCTTTCCCTATCAAAACTATCCAACTTTTTTTTAAATTTCTCAAAATCGTCAAACTCAAAATTTCTCATATCTTCGATAACTTTTTCCAGTTCCGAAAAGGTTTCATTAATAGCTTTCATTTTATTCGTGATTTCTTTCAGATTTTCTTCATGATTATCATTTAGATCGTTAAGATTTTTGATTTTATCTTTGAGGTTTTCAATATCTTCAACATTTTGATCATTTTGGAATTCCGCTACTGCCGTTTTCTCTTCAACTTCTCGAATTATTAATTCTATTTCATCAATTTTGTCGTTTAGCTTTTCTAATACGTCATAAGGTAATTTAGGTGGTTCTTCATACATATCTTCAACTTCTCTGCTTACTTTTTCACAATAATCGAATACCTTATTATTATATGCTTCTTCGGCTTCCATAAGAGCTAAAATTTCTTTGATGACTCCCAAGATTTTGTTAGCTCTTTTGACAGCAGCTTTTACATCGACATGTTTTTTTCCAAAGTTTTCTAAATTTACAATTAACTCGTTTATTCTTCTTTGGAGGTTTTTTAGGTCAGATAATAGTAAATTAGAAGAATTTTGTTGAATTTCGGTTTCTCTTAAGTTTTCATCCATTGCAGATCGTAAAGTTTCAACTCTCTCGGCCATATTGTATACTTTATCTTCTAGACCGTTGATGTCACCAGTTTTTAAAATCGCATTTGCTTTGTCGTACTTATAATGGAATTTTTTGTTAAGCATTTTGTATCGTGACTTGAGGGCATCTAGAATTTTCCACGGTGGATTTAGGCCATCTTTGAAAAGATCCAAAGCGTCATCTACGGCCTTATTGAGTCGATCTATATCGTGGAAAAGTAATTGGGTGCATTCATCACAAGCTACAAATTAAATAATACATTTTTTAAATCCAAAGCTTCGTCGAATCATCATCGAAGTCAAGAAAACTACTTACGGGTACAAATGCCATCTTTAATATACTCCCTGGGGTTTCTGCACTGATTACATTTATCTCCTTGAAAGCCGGGTTTACACTGACATTTTCCTATGACGTCACAAACACTCGAGTAACTACCATAAAAGTTGCAGTCACAAGGAACACATTCATTGGTGAAAGGATCTCTGTAATAGCTGTCCTTACAGTGTTCGCATTTGGCACCAGTATAACCTAGAAATACGAATTTAAAAATTTAATGCCTAGTTTGAAAAAAGCACAAAAATGTATTAAAGAAAAAAATGATTAGGAAATAGCTTGGATTAAAGAGGGACATCTGATAATGACCTTACCATGATATTGAGGTTACCCTTGGAGGCAACTTCAAGGTCATTATTATTTTTTTAAAACTGAATGGCCTATTGTTGACACAGTCAGTAGAAAGAGGAAAACATTTTACGTCAAAATAATTGGGTTATTGCTCGTGACCTTGTTATTATCTTGAAAGTATGTAATTAGACTGATATGCGCTGTCCTTGGACGATTATGTCATGGATTTAGCACTTCTGAAAAGGGTATCTAGCAATAATTGTTAGATTTCATAAGGCGAATGTCATGGTCGGTTTTTTTTTAAACCATGTTGCCTTGGTCAAGCTAAAAAAATATATTTAACAAGGTGATACCTATTCTGATCACTTATCGTAAAGATTACAGTGTGACTCTATATTCCAGCATAAAGCCTAATGAGTATCTTATATATTCCAAGAATTTCTTCCACACGGGTATAAGAGATGCCTTTAATTCTGCCTCCCAGCTGACATTACCTTTTCCAGACATTTAGACAGGAGTAATACTTCGAAGGCATATAATTTTGTTAATTTTCTTCATATTGACTCAAAATATGATGCTTTTAGGAAATGTTACAAGGTCATCTATTTTCTGAAGATTACAACTTAATATTTCGAGAATTGACAAAATATATTATATTCTTTCTTTACCTTTTTTACAGTGACAGACGAACCCATGTTTTTTAGCGACGCAACTTTCAGCATTATTTTCGAATTCGGAAGGACACAAACAAGGAAGACAGCTTCCCGAATAATCCTTATAATATCCAGTGTCGCATAGTTCACAGTGAAATCCAGCAGTATGGTTTAAACAGTTCTAAAAGAAAGTTCTGTAATAGTTTTACACCAACAAAAGAGAAATCATTACGTTATTTTATATAATCTACCATTGACTAAATAAACACAAGACTTTCACCTCTTACGGACGTCTTGGCAACTCTTTTTGCTATTTTTGGCCAGAGCGCAAGATGAGAAATTCCAAGTATCAAATCCAACTCATTCAATAAATTTTGTAATAGTAAATAGTAAGACATGAGACGATGCAGTGTTGCCGCGTTGGATATTAAATCTAAAACACGGGTATAAGTTTTTAATCCCTCCGTTCATAATTCATTTAAATTTACAAAGGAAATATTGTCATGAATCAGACGATCATTTTATATTTATATTGATAAGTTTTTATGGATTATGAAACAGTACTATATATTATCCATTTAGATTGAACAGGTGATATACTTGAGTTTTTGGAAATGTAAAATATGAAAAGGAGTTTCTAAATTCGAACGGTATATATATATATATATATATATATATATATATATATATATATATATATAAATATAAATCTACAAAATTTCAAATTTTTTTATAATAAACATATATCACAGTAATTACACATTATATTTATATTTTTAATTTAATTAAAATTAATAAAAATTAAACAGATTTTACAACAATCTTAAAATTTAAAATTTAAAACAATACAAGTTAAAATAGTGAAAATTATAAAATAGTACTTGAGTAATTGAAAGTAGTTTTGTGTGTATGTTAAAAATAAATTCAATTATGATATTTGGTATGCAATTGATATGGATAGATTTCTTTTTATAAAAAGCAAAAAATAGGAAAAAAGATTATTATTTCTTTTTTAATAACGTTCTTTCATTTGCATGAGTGTATATGAAATCGTCCCAAGCACCATTACATTATTTCTCATATTTATTATAGAGTCGCTTCAAGTATGTTATATTAAAATATCAAATTATAGTATATCTGACTTAAGTTTTTGACATCTTGCTTGTCATTTACAGCATTTTTATCTTTTTTTATGTGTATCATTTCTTTGATGTCTAATTTATGAATATCATACACATAAAAAAGATAAAAATGCTGTAAATGATAAACAAGATGTTATATCGTAGGTTTTCACGGATGGTGGAATGAATGGTTTGGTTATTCCGGGTTTCAATCCGTTCTCAGCGAGTAACGAGACGAACCGCACTTGAAAATGCCAAATGAGATTTTGCAAAATGTCGTGAAAACGATTTTTTGAACGAACGGATTGAAACTCGGAATAACCAAACCATATATATATATATATATATATATATATATATATATATATATATATATATATATATATATATATATATATATATGAAGTAAAACGCGAACAGTAAATGCAAATTTCTCTCCATCATATCCTTTCTGTGTTAGAGGTTGCACAGTTAGAACAAATTGCTAAGGAACACAATTTATCCTATTCCACCACCATCGAGATGATGGCCTATCTGTACCACCATATCGAGAAGAAAGTCAAAACTTACCCTCCCCGCCACAGTGATACGGCAGATGTACATGTTTCGTCTCTACTAGACTCATCAGGGTACCGACATGCACCTGGCTGTGCAAAGGACAGATCGGAAGGAAGCATGCAAATACTGAACGCGGCCTCTCCGACCTCCCGCCGGATGGCGTATATATGTTTATGCGGATTTCACGGATTCCTCCGTGTGAGATGCAATAGCAGTGGATATATCCACATTATGCCGTTGTAGTGCTGAAATCACATTCAGCAAGCGTACAACTATATGCAGCTCCGCGTATGAATGAAGTAAAATGCGAACAGTAAAAGCAAATTTCTCTCCATCATATCCTTTCTGTGTTAGAGGTTGCACAGTTAGAACAAATTGCTAAGGAACACAATTTATACTATTCCACCACCATCGAGATGATGGCCTACCTGTACCACTAGTACAGGTAGGCCATCATCTCGATGGTGGTGGAATAGGATAAATTGTGTTCCTTAGCAATTTGTTCTAACTGTGCAACCTCTAACACAGAAAGGATATGATGGAGAGAAATTTGCTTTTACTGTTCGCATTTTACTTCATTCATACGCGGAGCTGCATATAGTTGTACGCTTGCTGAATGTGATTTCAGCACTACAACGGCATAATGTGGATATATCCACTGCTATTGCATCTCACACGGAGGAATCCGTGAAATCCGCATAAACATATATATATATATATATATATATATATATATATATATATATATATATATATATATATATATATATATATATATATATATATATATTCCTTTATTTTGTCTTTTCTTGGATTTAAGTTCTATATTCAACAAAATATGCAACAACTGACGTTTCGCCCTTTATTTAAGGCATTTTCAAAATTTTTTCTTTCTAAAAATTTTACAAATGTCTTGTTTTGCATTTTTTGTTGAATATAGAACCTAAACCCAAGAAAAGACAAAATAAAGCATAAATGAAATAATATATGGTTCAAGAATCAAGAAAATATATATACATATATATATATATATATATATATATATATATATATATATATATATATATATATATATTTTCTTTATTTATTTATTTGCTTACTTATCTATCTAGGCCGATTATTCCGATTTAAATGAAATTTTTTGCGTTATGTTAAGGAAGTTTCTATGGTAGTCCCGTATCATTTTGTTTGGTCAAAATTGGTTCAGTAAAATCCAAGATGGCGCACAAAAAAATTAATTTGGTCCAGTTTTCCCCAGGACTGATATAGGGGAGTTTTCGGGCTTGAACATACCGAATAAATTTTTTTTAAATTCAAAATGGCGGACTAAATATTTTAAATTTCTTAATTTTCTCCAAAACTGGTACTGGGTGATTTGTGAGGGTATAAAGTACGAATATAAAATTATTTTTGAAAAACTTAATATGGCGGACTAAAAATTTAACATCTCTCGATTTTACACAAATAATTTTCTTTGAATTCAATATGAAAGACTAAAAATTTTATATTTTTCTAATTTTGTCCAAAATTGATAATGGGCGTCTTTGGAAGCGTTGATTATAGCTTTAAAATTATATTTTTCGGATTCTTCCCAAAATTGGGAGGCGGGGGCGAACATTACGGATGTAAAAGTAAGTTCTCCAAACTTAATAGGCTGAATTAAATGTCAGAGTAAAAATGTACATATCTCAAGTTCTTTCAAAATCAGTATTGGGGGATTTTGGAGACATAAATTAATAATCAAAAATTAATAATAACATTCAAGGCACACGATTTAAAACGAACTAAATTTTTATTTTGTCCCTAAACTTTTAAAAGAGTATTTTTCTCTTATTGCCAGCGATTTTATAAAAAAATCCTCTTTAAAATGAAAGTTAGGAATACCATTTTATTTTTGTGTCAACATTGGGGAAGATTTCCACCTCATGGCTCAGGATATAAAAATACACGTCAAGTAAGTATATATTATTTTATGAAATACAACATATGACATAAGCACTACCAAAAACAGACTTATTTTCAGAGAAAACCTTAAGAATTTAGTAAACCCCTTTAGATATTCGTAATTAATGTCACGATTGTTAGTTGATTATTAATTTCTTAGAAAAAAATTAAATAAAATTAAAAAAAAATTATAAAGGGTAGTAATTCACAGGATAAATATCATTGTGAAAAAAGTGAATATTCATCAACTTAATTTTTGAAAATCGTATACAACTAACAAGTTCTTGACTGAATTATGAAACTTTATACATTTATCGAATGGAAATAGTGTAAAAAAAAACGTTGTCACTCTTATAAAAGATTCACTTAACGCTCTTACAAATGACAATATCTTTTCGTAAATCAAATAACATGCAAGTGATTTTACACGAAAAATTAGCGAGAGCGGACAATTCTTTACACAAAATATCCCTAATATTTTGCGAGGGGACGTGCAGTGTTGTCACATTTCGAAGAAACATTTAAAAACTAAGATTTTATCATATCATAAATGTGGCACTGTGAGCATTATTTTAACAATAGGCCTATATTATACCATTGTTATAGAGGTTTTCTTTTCTCAAAGAACAAATATATTTAGGTCTCCTTCTAGTTTGTAGTTTTGTACTTGTTTTTCTATAAAATCATGTAGCATCTTATTAGTAATATTTAAGAATTGGCAATGTTCTGATTTCAGTAAAAGGTCGCTAGAAAGTGGCAACCTTGCATTTCATCAAGGTATCAAGGAGGAGTTTATCCTCTTTGGTTGGTAGGAAGGGACTTGCAACATTGCCACGTTTTGAACGAAAATCCAACAATTTAAATTTTTTTATACTTGTTACAAAGGCATGTATATAACATTTTATTACTTTATTCAATCATTCGCGACATTGTAATGATGAATAAATTGTGTCCATTTTATTAGCGTTAAAATTATAGCATTGGAGTAACAGTCTTGTGTTTATTTAGTCTATGACTCTACTAACATTATTATATAAATAGCTCTCCTTTGAACATAATTAATATTCTTACCATACAATGTCCAGTATTGGCATTACACTCTGTAGATCTTCCATTGCATTCGCACGGTCGAGCGATTCCGATCACTTTGTCTATCCACGGTGTCTGTGTTATTTCGTATTCATTTGGAAAATAACGATAGTAGCCTTTATTTGGATCTTGACAAGACAACCCTGTATATTCCGGAGTACAATCGCATTTTTCAATCGAATGACTTGTCCTGTTATAAGGAATGTAAGGTTTCGCGGAGTCCAGAAGGACTTCAACAATTCTGGAAAGAAAAGGAACATCAATTTTGAGATTAATTTTCTCAACTGTACTTACTCCATGTCTTGTCCCTGTATGACAACCGAAGTAACATTCTGCAGCACCAGCAAAAAACATTCTCGCGTTAATGAAATTTGACAATTGTGCAGGATATGTCCTGACGTCACTCTCCAAAATTTTTCGTTAAGTTTCAATTCGTTCATGCTGATTTCAGATTTTAGAGATATAGAGTTTCCAGTAAGAAACACGCTGAATTTTCCGCCGCTGCCGTTAACACTAAGATAACCATCGTATGAAGTTGTTAGATCACCCAAAAATGGTTTGGGAAGACTTATAGTATCGTAGCTTATCTGAAAATAAATAGTTTTTGTTAAAAGATAAAAAGGATTTCATGTTCAGCAAACGAAAAGCGAACACATGAAGATATACTTACTGGTTCGTTGCTCTCAATTCCTTTTTCAAATCGAATTTTATCCCAGTTATATCGAGTATTGACACACTTATTGCTTCTTCCGAAACAGAAACATTGTGTACAACCTTTGGAGTTATCTTTGGCGAGTCCGAAAGTTCCATTCTTGCACGTGTTGCATTTGGATCCTTTCACATTTTCCTAAGAAAAGTTTTGAAGACATTGTTAGAAACGTTTTCTAAAATAATCAGATATCTTAAAATGTTCTTTACCTTACAGTTACATGTCCCGTCTTCATTACATTGACAGTCGCCATTTTGACAATCGGTTTCAAGGGTGCCCATAAAATTACAAAGACATTTTCTACAGTTCGGGTACCCGTAATACCCAAAAGTGCAACTTCCGCATTTCTCGCCTTGGTAGCCGGTCTTGCAGATACAGGAGCCGTTAGTTTTATCGCACTGGAGAAATGAGGAACCAGTGTGTGAGCAATTACATGCCTAAGACAAAAATTGTTAAAATATGATGTTGATAAAGCGAAGAAGAAATAATAAAAGTATTGAGTAACTTATAGGGAAAACATTATTTCGACAATGTCATACACATGCAGGTTCTTTGCAAATTAAATGCTGCAAGTTAAAACATTTGCAAATTTCAAACACAATATAATACTTGAAGGCAGCATGAAAATCAAATCGCTTAATTGATTACACTAGTTTACAATACATCTGTTGCCGAAGAAATTTTAGCTGTTGTTGACTACATATGATATGCTAATTTCAAATATATGAGTAGAATTTTTTTATCAACTCTAGTTTCTGAGTTTCAGCTATGTAGGTATAACACAGAAAAAAACATGTATATTTACTAAGAAAAAACTTATTAAAAATCTAGTTAATCATTGAGTTTTAAAAAAACTTCGTTTTAAAGCTCTTCTCTGATGTGTAAAGTTAGGAAAATGACGTGTCAGAGACCAACAAAGTCAGACATCATATTTGTATCCCAGAAACCCTGATAGCAATCTTCCATGACGCGTAAGTCGTGATGCATACGCTCTCCATGCTCTTCGCTCATATCTCCTAAATTTTCCGGAAACCTGTCTAGGTGACTATGGAGGAAGTGGAGTTTTATGCTCATATTGCACCCCAAATTTTTAAATGGTAACAGAAGGTCTTCTACAAGTTCAATATAATTTTCTGATTTTTTATTTCCGAGAAAATTCTGCATCACAGAGACGAAAGCTGTCCAAGCCCTTAGTTCTAACTCAGTCATAGAATTTCTAAATTGAGTATCTTTCGTAAGTTGTCTAATTTGGGGGACATGAAAAATACCGGCTTTAATCTTTTCCATAGTGAGCTGAGGAAATTTTTGGCAAATGTACGAAAAGCAGTCCCCGTCTTTATCTAAAGATTTAACAAACTGTTTCATGATGCCAAGTTTTATATGTAATGGTGGAAGGATAATTTTGTCACGAGCTACTAGTGAATTCTGGACGACATTTTGCATTCCAGGCTTCATATTTTTTCTCAAGGGCCAGTTTCTTCTTACCCAATGCTCTTGTTTAGCTCTACTGTCCCAAAGACATATAAAACAGGGAAACTTAGTGTAACCAATTTGTGGACCGAGAGGAATGTTCACCATTTTTAAATCAACACGAATTTGCCACATATGGTCATTGTACTGTATTTTACTTAAGACTAGCGAGATGTTACAATATTCGTCCTTTAACTTTATACTGTGGGCAATAGGTACCCCAGCGTATTTATTTCCATTATGTAATAGAATACATTTTAGGCTACGTTTTGAGCTGTCAATGAATAAACGTCAGTCGTTTGGCTCGTATTATTTCAAGTCCATTTTTATTAACAAGTTTTTAATGTCTGAAGAAAAGGTAAAACCTTTTTGTTCGGAAAAATAACGGCGTAATTCTTTATCTCTTGAGGAAATTAAATTTTTTTCTTTCAGTCTTGATGCCAACAATTCTGAAGCTTGTTTAGAAAGATTTAAATCTCTTACAAGATCATCTAACTCATTTTGGGAAAAACATTTTGGCTCATTTGATATACCTTCGAAATCAGCATCATTTTGTGATGAGCTTGGTCCTTCCTTGTCTTGTTCTAAGGGTTCAGATATATTTTTAGGCACTGAAAAGTCAGGTGAATGGTGCACTGGACGCTGAATACAACTAGTACTTGGGTACTGCCATTTAGCTCGATTTTTAGTGTTTAGACCGTTTATATTCACGCTACAAAAGTAACAGTCTTCGAGATGATTTTGTGGTTTTCGCCAAATAGTCGGTGTTCCAAATTTAAAGGCACTTCTTTTACCACTTTTACATAATCTTAAATACTTCACACATGATTTACAAACACAATTAGGAACCCAAGACATTTCATTTTTATCTAAGAGAATCCCAAAATAGGTATTTTTTATCAACTCTCATATAACTTTTCTACAAATGTTAAACACATATTGTCCGCATATATAGCAAAAATGATTTGGATTGTTTAAACAACGTCTCCTTGAACTACTCATGACGCAAAAACTTCAGATACTAATCTTAACACAGTAAAATACGCACGTTATCGATAAATAAATACGCATAAATGATAAAAATCAAGAAAAAAAGTAACTCGAGCTGCACAAAAATTTTTGAGGTTAGATTTGACAAAAATAGGTCATAAGTGAATATTATTAACCATAAAATTCACGGCAACAGACAAAAAGTTAAATTTTGTAAACTAGTGTTATCTGGACAATCAAATGTGGGTGGCGTAATTGTGGATTAATTAGTCAACAGGTTGAATTTTATTAACTTAGTTTTGTTTTCATAATAAATTTTAAAAGTCAATTTTTCAATTTATTACCTTGCAACCAATTCCAGGTTCGTATCCCCAGGAGTTTAGGGCACAGCGTTCGCATTCCTTGCCAATTGTTAAAGTCGGACAAACACATTTTCCTCCTTTTCCACATATGTGCCCTTTTTTGGTACAAGGTTCACATTCTGAAAAATAACAATAACTTAAGAGATTGTTAAAAAGTTTGATGTAGATCTTATGAAAGTTAATCTTCGGCTTTTTCATTTATTTTATCCATATATTTGTAGAAGAAATTCAAAAGTATTTAGGTTGCTTTAGAATCTTTGGAGATTGGACTGAAATGCATGATATTCTGATAATCGGAGACATTTATTTCCTGCCAGATTACAAGCTTTATCAGAAATTCTGTAATACGGCTGAAGAATTATGAAGTAAGATTGAGTTTTGGTGATTTTAATGTGCCCAACGTAACGTGGGAGTGCGAGGAAGGTAATCTCTCCTTTATACAATGTAATTATGCTAAAGCGGAGAAGCTGTTGAATTTAATGTTTAAACTCTCGAGTTTTCACCTGTCATGGAAGTCAAAGATTAGAGGGTGTGACTGATATGGTAAGCAAATTTTACGATTTTGTCAAAACCTTTATGGTCACTTGTTCTAACGAATACTATAAAATATGAATAGTTCTCAAGATGCTATAGTCCTGCGATGAAAAGGATGATATCCAAAAAAACAGGATGTACAGAAAATATATAAAACAGCCAGGTGGCTGATTATGGAAGATACGCCTACGTTAGGGAAAAAACGTAATACTGGTCTTTGTTTCCTTTTGTTTGTACGACACAATGAATAGATGATACCATCTAACATTAGGCATTTTTGGCTTTCTTTCAACAATCTGAGAAAAGACAGTGGTATACAAATTATAATGAACGGGTTAAAGAAACTGCAGAGTATATTACTAACGTCTTTGTTGACTATTTTGTGTCTTGTTATGCTGATTTTTACATAATAATCTCTAGAAAGTATATGGTGTTGTATCGGCTGATAATTTTACAACAAATATATATTTTTTTAAATGAACGTAATGGATTGACTACAAAGGATGCTGTTCCTGATGATTTAACTTTTTTTTTTCCTTAAGGAATGTTCTCTTGCATTAGCTACGTCTCTCCAGCTTATCGTTGCAAAGTCCTTTGACAAGTCTTGGTTCCCAACTATCTGTGAACATATTTTAGTTTGGTACGCGTCTTTGTATCATGAGCAATCTCATGATTGGTTAACATCCGGCAACGATGCACCCGTTTTCTGTAATAGGCAAAGTTTCTTTATGTTTTTTTCGGTTCTATTTTTAGTATTTTCTGCTATATTTTAACAACATATGTTTTATAAGAAATGTGCTATATTTTACAATGTGCATCCTTTTTAGACAAAGTGGAAAAAAATTTATAAGAATAAGTTAGTAATAAGACATGGAAACGATTTTTTTTAGAAAACTCTGAAAGAGCCAAAAAAATTCAAATTCACAATTAACAACTCCAGAATATGGGGTAGGCAAACAATTAGCAAAAAGAAAATCGGTGTCTCTACTATTCCGAATAATTACACTGTCCTGCATGGAAACCCTCCCTGCCAAAATAATGTGTTATTTCGATAATTTCTACATATGTAACACTAACCTGTAAATTTCCGCATCACGTAGCAAAGTCTAGAGAACATCAATATGTTTTGATTGACTGCAAAGCAGGTATACGTATGTACCTATGCGATATATAAGTATTTATAGCATACAAGGGGTGCGGCATTGCCAAAACTACGCTTTCTTTAACTCTAGGGAAATTGTGCACAATCTAGCAACACCGCATTGTAGGCGTCTACGAAGTCTAAACACACTAGGTCTTAAAATAATGGAGATACCCATTAAACCTCTGTATAAAACACCAAATGTATTTGGGGGCATGGATTTTGATTTTTTTTTACTATATTTAAAAAATTCGAAAAGGTCCAAATGCAGAAACAACATTTTCTTTTTTTCATATGGTCGTCATTTTGTGAAAAAAAAATTTTTTCTTTTCCATGGTCTGAGTCATAGAGACATCTTTACTATTTAAGAATATTTTGGATTTTTTTGGTTCAGAACATTACAAGGGTTGAAAACATGTCGACTAGGACGCACCCCCACTTCACTATCTGTAACTCCTAAAATTTTTTATTTTTTTTTTTTGGTGATTTTATTTTGTATTCTTTAAACGTCAATAAACATCTTGTTAAAAAATGAATGGTAAAAATGTTTTTCATTTCATTTTTATTCTACTCAGAAAAACGCCTAAAATTTAGACCTCTACTCCAGAATACCCCCTTAATAAATAGTGCCAGTTTTTTTATTTCTTGGAACATCCACCGATTGTATTCTATTATTTGAACTAGTATAATATGCCAATCGGTATGTCCATTAACAAATATAGCAACCGGGCATTAAAGTAAAAACACGTTATTTTCACCATGTAAATAATAATTTACAATAAAAATAAATTTTTGAATTATTTTTTTAAAACTTCGCATTTGTATTAATTTTAGTATTTACAAATATTCGAACGAGTGACGACAAGCACAATAACTGAAAGAAAAATTAAATAAAAATATAAATTGTTATTGCTTAAATCTACTGGTATGATCGAAGATCGGAGTTAAGATTTTATCATATTTTGTATAGTCTGAAAAACGAGGATAGGGATATATCGTTGCTTGTTCTAAATTCAAGAGCACCCTATACATTTCTCATTTTATTATTTTTTTCGAAATCGAGTTAACAAAATAAACCTTCTTAAGCCAAGACAGCTGGTTTCTGCGGTTTCTTTAATAATAGACCTATTATAATAAATGCGGAGCGTTTTCACAACAGTAGGGGATTGTCAATTGATTGTTAAGCTATTTTTTCGCGACTCGAAGAACATTACTTTCTGCTATTGCAAAGATCTAACGATCCTGTTGCGTCAAATCAAACCATAATTTACGAGCAATAAAGAAAAGTGTATCGAAATCAGACAATGAGTACAAAGATAGAGATAAAAACTATTATTTCATAAAATATCTTAATCTGAAAAAGAGTTCAAGAAAAAATCAAAAAACTGCTTCAAAGTGGGGAGTAGGCGGATGTTTTCTTTATCTATTTGACTCTATCTATCTACGTAAGATAGACAAGGAGAACTTGTACTTACCATTAGAAAATAAGCCTAAGTCAACATATTTTGTATTATACTCTTATTTTTTTTTTCTAATTGCTAGTTAGATCAGTGGTATTTTTTTATTTTAATTTAAATATATGACTACTCTATAACTACAAATTTATCTATAAACTAATAATGCCGCAATCCCGGAACGCCACTGTCCGTTATTTTGCGGTGATGGATGGCTGGATCGATTTTAATTGGCCGGATAACTGACAGGGGCTGACCCCGATCGTATTTTGTTTTTCCCTAGATTGACACGACCTGCTTCTTAGATCCTTAACAATAAGTTCCCGATAGATAAGGAAAACTTCTTACTGAAGGGGTTTAAATATTTAATCGGGGTAGTTTGGAGTTTCATCTTATTTTGTTTTCTTGTTTGTTTGGAAGGGCTTAAGGGATTTGAATAAAATTTTGAACAATTGTAATTCGGTCCGTGGAGTTTTTTTTATAGAGTTTTAAAAAAATTACCAATACATCCTGTATCCACTGTTCCGTAGTAATTGGGGAGGCACTGGTCGCAATTCTGTCCGGTTACTCCGGGACGGCATCGGCACTGGCCTGTTTCTTGATCGCAAACACTGTCGATGGATCCAAATTCATTGCAGTGGCATTTTATGCAGTCTTTTTTAAGGTTTTTCCAATAACCAGGCTGAAAATATAAGAAAATTGTTCAAGAAAATTTTCATTTTTAAATTTTAATCATGAATTTTGAATATAAATTTGGATCTCGATGCTGATTGGACTCAAAAATTATATTAACTATCGCTACACTGATATTTAGGTACCCAACACCTCACAAATCAATAGAGTACAGTGGAAAGCTAGTAATAGCATCAGCGAGCAAAAATACCGAGCTAACCCTTATGCCGGAGAGTAGGGTGATTATTTAGGGCGCCACTGCATCAAAAACTAGGCTGAATGCAGAAACCTTCCACGATGTTCTTAGAAACTAGCTTTTAACTTTATTCAATAAAAATTAGCAAGCACAACAAAAAAAGAAAAATACAAACGTAAATATCATGGGGACAAATAAAATTCGGTAGAGAAAGTAATAGTAAAAATCTTTAATTAAAAGAAGAAGCCGTAGCGTGAGCTAGTTGTGTTATACTAATTAACAAAAATCAAATTTAAATAAATTCACAAAAAAAAAATAAATCTAAAGAATTTACACTAAATACATACAATATAGCCAGTGCGTTAAAAACATAAAGCAAACCCGGTTATTTCATGATCACAGAAGGTTGATCAGATTATTGCCCTTAAAATACGATAATTTGTCTAAGATATGGTGATTCTGCCAGTTGTTTAATCTGCCTAATGGTGTAGGCTCGGACGTAACAGCAACGGGAACAAGCAGGATGCAATTCGAGGGACAACAATGACAATATATGCAGTAGGGTGGATATGAGTAATGATCTAAACCGTAGGGTGGACTCCAGTAATAACAACCCGTAGGAAAGATCCCGATGTTGGTGAGGTCTAACAGAACTCCTTCGTTGCCACGTGCAAACTACCCAAAACCCCTCTCTCTAGGTTTAACCTGGTAAAAGAAAAGCATAACCGCCAGCCAGGCAAAGGATACGGCAACTCCAAAAACTTGACAAAATTACCATGGTAACAAACGACTTTCCATCTCAAAATCCAAAAAAATGGCAAATAAAAATTGAAATGGAAGTCTGCAGTTGCTTCGGCCGAATCAAACCTGGAAAAAGTGAAAGTCAAGGCAAAATGGCCTCCATTTATAACCAAGATCCTGCTTGTGTACTACGCTGCTTCTGTTGGGTACGTTCAATTGCCACATTTGAAAGAAATGACAACTCAAAAAAAAATGACACTGGGTAATAACAGTCTGCTGAAATAAATTTGTTATATTTTCCGCTAAAAAATTAAATAAGCATTCATTCCAATAGTTATCTTAAATCAAAGAAACTCGTTTCGAATAAAGGAATAAATTTCCTGCAACCCAAAATACATACAATTCCCCTTAAATGGCAGTGAGCAGAAAAAAAACGAGATTTATCTGAATAAAAAAAAAGTAACGGCAAATTCAGCATCGATAAGAAAATACCTAAGCACAGTGTAATGAAATACCAAATACAAGACACAAATAATGATCAACTGATAATGAAATGTAACTTAAAATAATGTAAGATAAAAATAACTGGCTGAGGATAATTTTTAATTGTTTTAGAGTTAATATTATCTCGTTAAGTCAATTAGTGTTTTGTCCGTACCATGTACTGATGGGAAGAGAATTCTGTATTGCGCATACGGTATTAAAGATAGATAAAAAGGTCTTCTTTTCTCGCTCTCTCTCTCTCTCTCTTTCCAGGGGCGTAGCACTTTCACTGACATGTGGCCTTATTCTATCTGTAATAGCTTTATGGTCACTCACCACTTTGACTAAGTTTCCTAAATGTTATCATATCAAACGAAATTGTTTCTTAATCAGGGACATTAACTAAGTAAGGAAGATTGGCATCGCCCGACCGTCCTAATTAGGTTCCTAACTGCACTAAATGCACACCACACTGAATAATGGTCTAATAGGCTCTTTAATTCATCAACCTTTGATGTTTTAGAAAGCAAGTAAGAAATTTATAGGGATTGGTTCATATAAAAATGATTACAATTGTTTGAAAATGAGAAGCTAGAAAAAAATATTTTTTTGTGAAAAAATGTACTTTACCTTACAAACATCACAGGTCCGGCCTTCATAATGTGGTTTACATATACAATTTCCAGTGGTGGGGTCACACGATGAGTATTTTGATCCATTAGGGTTACAATTGCACGCTGCAACAAAAATAATCTTTTAGAAAGTATATCTATCAATAAACTGTTACAATCTGACAAAGTGTAAAATATTGCTCTTTTTCAGGTGCCAATATCTTCAAAACCATACAATTTAGACATCAGAAAGATATTTCTTACTACATATGTCAGAATTTTTATTAAAATTCAAAAGACAATTTGTATATTGAAATGTATTTTAATCAAATTTTATTTTATCGTCTAATTCTGTTACACCTATTTTCGGTCGATTGTCATTTTCGTGACACTACTTGGATAAATAAAGTTGAACACCCGGTATAATTAAGACACATCATTTAATGTTGTATCGTAGATTTCTTAATACAAGGTTACACGATTTTTTGTTTATGCAAATTGATTTCTTGCAAGGATAGTTTTGAATACTTAATTATTAATGACTAACTCAACTTTGCTATTGACCTCTGTTTAATTTTATACTATTAAGAACCAAATGTGGTAATAGTTCTCTTACAACAATTTATCTGCTTTTGTATTTTTTAATTTATAATTAGTTTTTGCAACACGTCTTACTATATTTCTTCAATTTTGCAGACTACAGTAATGGACCTAAAAATAATGGCACCAGGCCTAAACAATTCTGGTCACTTGAGAAACATTTTACGTCTAAATTATATATTGTGATCTGGCTTTATTTATAGATAAAAGATGTCTGAAAACCCAATATATATTTAAGAAAATTAAAAAATTAATTTCATTTATTAATGTTAGGTGTCTGCGGTTTTTTTTTGTTTATTTTCCCGAATAGACTTGCCTAATCTTGTATTTTACTTCGATAGCTGGGATTTGTTAAAATAAACACCGATGTGCCAATGAAAATGATTTTTAATTTGTAAATAATCAAAAACTCTTTAAACTAAACTTAAATTTTCAATTCTTGTGTTAACATGCTAAATAAACCGTAAAAATCTGGAGTAAAGTCTTTTTCAGCTACATATATCTTTACAAGTACTTGTCGAATACTGCCTGGAACAAAAAAGGTTAGGAATACTGTCCTCTTGTTCCCGCGCTAATACGCCGAGCGGTCTTTGTCGTGTAACATCGCGCCGAAGCGACCGAAGGGTTCGTGAAGAGCATCTATTTAACTCTTAGGGGTGGTTAGGGTCAAGTTAACACTGGAACTAACTAAACAAATTCTGGACAATTAAAGTAATATTATATTCTATATTAAAAAAATTCAAAAAGGCAGAATACTGATATCACAGAAGTTTACTACATTCCAATTACAAAAAAAAACACTAAAATATTCGTAATAATACTGTTTTGTATGAAAATCCACACCGCCAAACTTATTATTTCGATAATTTCCACCTACCTAACCCTTACACTAAATTGTCGTATCACATAGCAAAATAATGTTTTGATTTATTGCAAAACAGTTATAAGGATGTATCTAAGCGATATATAACTTTTTACATCATACCGGTGTGCGTCGTTGCCAAATCTACATTTCATCTCAGTTTACGAAAATTGTGCACAATGTAGCAACACCGCATGGGGGAGAGCGCTTGGGGATAGCCCCCATCTAAGAAGTCTCAACTCTCTAGAGCTTAAAATAACGGAGATACCCATTAAGCCCCATGTAATTCCAAATTTCCCCATACCCCGTAGTTGTCGAAGGTTCAACTACTTATCGAAGGGCTCCTGTATACAAGAATTATGCCGTCGTTTCTGATACTCTCAATACCCGATGTTTCTAGAAAACACCAGATGTACGAAACAGGTATATAAACACCCAACCGGTTGTCGGAGGATCAGTATTATATATATGATCGAAGTGTTGTGTGTAAACGATGTAGTCCCGATCCTGTGTGCACAAACCGAACAGCTTATATTATATACGTGGTGTAGTGATACTGAAAGCTCAACGCGAGACTTTCAGCCATTTGTAAGAAAAGCCTGCGGGTCATATATATATATATATATATATATATATATATATATATATATATATATATATATATATATATATATATATATATATTCATCTTAAAGGAGGTTTTAGATTAGGCAATTGGGTATGAGGGTGCAGTTTCAGACACATTGTTAATAATTCATTCAATTTCATTTCAAAATAGCTTTAATGCCTCAAGTAAAGTACAACAATTCAAAGGAAAACCACTGAAAAAATTATAATTAAATAAACAAATCATCATTACCAATTTTTTTTAACAAAAAGGTGGAAGCGCCAGGCTGGGTGAAAGTAAAAAATAGAAGGAACATTTATGGAAAAACCTGAATACTAAACACACAACTGAACATGTAAATAAAAAAACCACATAAACAACACAAAATAAAATCCAAAAAAAATATGATATAAATATAACGTCAACAAAGTACAATTTGAAATAAATAGTTAATAACATATAAGGTGAACAAACAGAATAATATGTCAGTCAAATCATTTACTCAATAAACACAAGCGAAAGCAAACTATACCTTATAGCACTGGTCTCAGGTCATAGGTTAAATTAGACAGCGACAATATATTGAAGAGGTATCGTTTTTGCCGAAGAGACATGTAATGTTGTCAGATCTCGAAGAAACATTCAAAAATTAAGATTTTATCATATCGTAAATGTAGTAATGTGAGCATTATTTTAACAATACTATATCATACTATTGCTACAGAGGTTTTCTTTTCTCAAATAAGAAATATATTTAGATCACCTTCTAGTTTGTAGTTTTGTACTTCGCCAGGAAGTGGCAATTGTGCATTTTAGGTTGGTAACAAGGAGGAGTTTATCCTCTTTAGTCGGTAAGAAGAGATATGCAACATTGCCACTTTTTGAACAGAAATCCAACAATTTAAATCGTTTGATACTTGCTACAAAGGCATGTATATAACATTTTATTATTGATATTCAATCATTTGCAACATTGTAATGTTGTATGAGTTGTGTCCTATCGTTGTGTCCATTTTATGAGCGTCAAAATTGGAGTAACCGTCTTGTGTTTATTTAGTCAATGGTCAAATACATAATTAAGAAACTTAAGCACAGAGTAGTAGTAACCATGGCTACTACAAGCGGTTTTTGTACTGTGAAATTTTCAATCATCGGTTAATTGATGAATTCTAAGGACGAGGTGATTAAATAGTTTTTGCTGTACATAATTGATTTTTTAAATAATATTATAGAAGTGGCGAAGAGAAATATTACGTGGAAGGAATAGAGTTTGCTGAAAAATTCATATTAACATTTTTATGAATTAGACAAACTAACATGTGGTAGTGTTAAGATATTAAATAGCTTACAAGAGTCTATGGTTTTTATTTTATGTATATATTGTAGTGCGCTTTTCTGCAAAAGAAACACACTATTAAACAACTTATCTGCACAGGAACTCCAAAAATACACACATCGTATCAGTGCGACTCAACAAGAACAAAATAAAAAATTTTTAGAATACCAGCACTCAATTTTAGCGAAGAAATTTTGCATCCTTTTGAAACCCTTTTACCTAGTTGCAAAACATACTGTTCAAATTTTAATTTTTTATTAATATTGAGACCCAAAAATTTGGTCACATGCATATTTTTAACAGTTTGTCCACCTATTTTACAGTAGAGTTAATTAAATTCGTTTTTGACACATTTATAGTTAGGAAATTAGCATCACACCAAGTTTCAAATATATTTAAGTTACTCTTAACAATCCTTTCCGGGTGATCGTCATAGGTATCATGCTTTAGAATGGTGGTATCATCAGCGAATATTAGCAACTGTTCTGAAATATTCTATTCTATATCCTATTCTATATTCTATTCTAATTTCGTAGCCCTGCATTTTAGTAAATGTCTATGTTTCATTTATAAAGCTGGCTTAACAATTGATAGACGAAAATTCAAGCCTTTTTTGAAACATCTTTTATTCATTTTCTGGAATGTCATTGCCATGATTAATATGTATCGCAGGCGTTTGGCAAGTCAAGGAATGCGCCTTCGTTAATGTATTTTCATAGTAATAATTAATACTATTATATTACCAAAACCTCGAAAACTTGAAACTTTTATTACTTAAATAGATTCCTTATACGGAAGTTTAAAATATTAATATTTAATTACATTTATAAATGACTAACTCTGCCATTGACCTTTGCTTAATTTTACACGATTAGAAACCAAATACGGTAAAGAGTTTTTAGCTAAATAAATAAGTTATTTACGATCACGATTTCGCTCAAATTAAGCCGTCTTCACAATGAATTGGTTATGTATTATAGCGCTATCCCGTTAATATTTCGTAAGTTTCCGTAATTAAAATTGGCAATAATATGTTTAATTTTATATTTGGTGTTGAAATATCTTTTGATCGACAATTTGCTGGTTTTAATTGCTGTAGTAAATCTAAGTAAAAAGTTAAATTAACAACTGTATTTTGTTCTTTGTTGACCTGTAAGGAATTTCCCGGGAGCCCAGTGGGTTTTCGTAGCCGATAAAGAGACATGGCTCCGCCACTGTTTACGAATATTAGGGGTGCATTCCCGCAAAAATGTACAGTTAATTTGTTATAAACAAAAGAATTGTTAAAAATTAATCGGCCGATTCTAACCAAAAACTTTCTCTGTGATAAAATCGTTAAAACTGCCTGCTCTGAAACACAGTTTTAATAACTGAAGTTTCTTAAGCTAATGTATTCTTTATTTAATGAATAAAGATCTAATAAATAAATAATATATATATATATATATATATATATATATATATATATATATATATATATCTTCTTCTTCTAGGTAGAACCAAGTTCTGTTATCTATACAATGCCTCATCGATCCTTGTTTGAGGTCGAAATCCAGCTGTCTCTCCATCTTTTGGGGGGCCGTCCAAGCGGCCGTTTGGTGTTTGGTTTCTCTCTCATCAAGGTTTTTGCTAGTCTGTCATCGTCCATTCTTTCCACGTGATCTCTCCACTGTCTATGACGGTTTCGAACCCACTTCACAACATCCCCCACTCCGCTGTCCTCGCGTATTTTTGCGTTTCTTATTCTATCTTTTAAACTTGTTCCCGTGATCATTCTCAGCGTTTTTATTTCTGTGGTTCTCATAATTTGTTTTGTCTTTGATGTTTCATTTCTTGTTTCTGCGCCGTAGGTCAGTATCGGTCTTACACAGACCTTATAAATTCTTGCTTTGCTCTCAACCGTCACATGTTTATTGTTCCAGATTATGTCTCTTAGTTAGCCTGATATCATGGCCGCTTTGTTGGCCTGTGTGCGTACTTCTTCTGTTACTGCCCTGTTACTTGTTATATGTGCTCCTAGGTATTTAAACTTAAATAAAATAATATATATATATATATATATATATATATATATATATATATATATATATATATATATATATATACAGGGTTATTCACCTTATGCGGCAGGGAATATTGCGGCCAAAGTTTTAATTTTGGGATACATGAGGGTCTACTAATATAGTTGTAAATTTGGCAGTTTACCAAAGTCGATAGGGGAAATTCGGCTGAAATATTTTCGACATGGTGGCACTTCCCGTTATACCGGAAGTTGATGGTTTCTGGCTTATTGTAAATGGAACACCCTATATGTTATTTTATTTTTAGATTTTATGTAAACTTATAGACATATTTCATGTGTAATGTCCTATACCTAATTCGAAGTTTTTGACAAATTTTAAATTTTATGCAAAAATGGCGTTTACAGGCCTAAACATTATTTTCATATTATACAGGGTGTCCCAAAAGCTCTGAAAGTATCAAAGTTGTGTTTTTTTAAACAGAACCCCCTGTATATTATTGCATTTTTAGATTTTTCGATCAAAATAATTGCCTATTTTACTGAGGTTTATAGTACCTAAACCTTAAGGGTTTTTAAATAATTTGAAGTTTGACAAAATCTAACTTCAAATAGTTAAGAAGTATTTCAGTTATGTACTCGAAATATACAGTGAAGTGTAACAATAAATCATGTTTTATGTCCCAATTATAATAAATTTGCTATATTATACAGGGCGTCCAAAAATTTAAACTAAGCAAATAAAAACCTTAAGTGGTTGATTGATTTAAATAGAACGCTATAATTTTTAACTTACCAGAAAATGTACCTTTTAAATACAAATACCTATCGAATGATATAAGGGTGTTCTATACCTAAGTCTTCGCGATTTCACAGAATACGCCAAACAACCGTTTTCAGCACCATTTTGTGTTTTTTGAATAGATGTTTTAATGTATCTAGTTGCCTATGGCATTAAGAAACGTCAGATAAGTCATTTACTCTGTCAGTTTAGTCTGCAAAGCCTGTTGCTATAATAGCGGTATAATTTTTTGTAACTGTTAAACTTCATTTATTGAAATGAATTATTTGAATCTTGTTGTGTTATTGCTTTGTCAAAATGAAGATTTATCCAAAGGAAGAACGTATTGATATGATTTTTATCCTTGGAGAATGTCATCAGAATTGTTTGTTGGCTTCTCGAGTCTATGCTCAAAGGTTTCCTGAAAGAAACCATCCTAAACCAGCCGTTTTTGTGAGACTATTAAACCAGTTTCGGGAGAGTGGAAGTGTCAGTTATAAAAAACCTGTCACTGAGGATGAAGAAAATGTTTTTACTGTACTTAGTCCAGTGATTGAAAATCCCAATATCAGTCCGAAACGTATATCCGAAAATACTAACATTAGCCAAGCAAGTGTTTCAAGGATTCTTAACAAATACAAATCTCATCCTTATAAAATCCAGCATTGTCAAAAGAGCTTCACGGAAATGATTTTGACAATCGAACTGAATTCTGCTTGTGAGTGTTAGATAAAGTGGCAGAAAATGAACACTTTTTTGATAATGTGTTGTTTAGTGATGAATGTACTTTTCATAATAACGGTTTAGTGAATACACACAACTTTCATTACTATTCTGATTAAAATCCACATGAATACTGAGTTATGAGAAACCAGAATAGGGGGTCGGTTAATGTGTAAGGAGGAATACTGGGTTCATACTTAATTGGACCCTACTTTTTTGAAGGACCTTTAAATGGTTTGATGTTTAGCGATTTTGTTTTACACCAACTTCCAGTGTTATTAGAAGATGTCCTTTTAAATATTAGAAGAACTATGTGGCTTCAACTGGATGGAGCTTCGTCTTATTATCATTGCGAGGTTCGACAATTTTTAAATGTCAATTTTCGAAACAGGTGGATTGGGTGAGACGGATTTCAAAATTGGCCCCCCAGATCTCCAAACCTAACTCCATCAGATTTCCTTTTATGGGGATTAATAAAAGGAATTGCCTACAATGCGCCCCTGACAACACCACAAGATATGAAAATGCGCATAAGAGATGCTTTTCAAATTGTAACCCCGTAAATGTTGTCCAGAGTTAGCAGTGGTTTCGAAAAAAGGAATATATAAATGTTTCGAAATGGATGGTCGACATTTCGAACATCTACTAAAAATATTTTACTTTAGTTTTGTGCTATCGTCAATATATTATTACCATTATTGCTGTTATAGCCTGTTGGACGACTATAAATCGTGTTTCGAGTTTCCGAACATTTGTAAAGATATTCCTGATTGTTATTCTTATAGTTGTAAATTACCTGTCATTTTCAAATGCCATGGGCAGCTAGATACATTAGAACATCTATTCAAAAAACCCAAAATGGTGCAGAAAACGATTTGGCGTTTTATGTGAAAATGCAAGGACTTAGCTATAGAACACCCTTATACCATTCGATAGGTATTTAAAAAGTACATGTTCTGATAAATTAAAAAGTATAGCGTTCTATTTAAATTAATCAAGTTATTGCCATTTAAAGTTCTAATTTGATTAGTTTTAATTTTTGGACACTCTGTATAATATAGCAAGTTTCTTATAATTGGGATATAAAATATGATTTATTGTTACACTTCACTGTAAATTTCGAGTACATAACTGAAATACTTCTTAAGTATTTGAAACATGAAAATTAGGTTAATTTGGAAAATTAGAGTCATTTAATTAAAAGTTGTTCATGTTAAAATGCAGCAAAAAATGTCATTTTCTAAATGATGAAAAATTACAAGAGACATTTTTTGCTTAGAATCCGTCGAGTAACACGAATTTATTTTACAAAAGAGTTTTTAAATTATTAATATTTTTTTTTGTTTATAATAAACTAGCGACCCGCCCCGGCTTCGCACGGGTGCAATGCTGATACTAAATACACTACAGAAAAACTGTGACTATTTATTTTATTTTTACAACAATTATTACATCGGCCTCCGACGCGCTATTTATAGGCACGCTGCCGCCGCCCCGGTCGGCCAGTACCGCCGCAAGCGCTACTTCCCGCAATTTTAAATCACTATCACTACATAGTATAAAACAAAGTCGCTTTCTCTGTCCCTATGTCCATTTGTATGCTTAAATCTTTAAAACTACGCACCGGATTTTGATGCGGTTTTTTTCAATAGATAGAGTGATTCAAGAGGAAGGTTTATATGTATAATAACATCCATTAAATAGTGGAGAAATACTGTTATTTTTGAGGTTTCTAATGTGATGTCGTTAATTATCATATTTTTTTCCGTTTACATTGCAAACGCAGGCTGAACCCTACGAGATTTATCAAAATAATGTACTAATTATTTGTACACATTGAAAAGGTCTACAGAAAACTCCGCGATGGTATATGTCTATCTCTCATGGATATCCCACAATAACATTTTTTTGTCATTTACTTTTTACGACAAATAATGGCAAATTTTGAAGCGATTTTAACCAATACAGCATTAATCCTTATCCAATTAAATAGCTTAAATACATTGTTGATTTAATATAGATCTATATGGTCCTTTACAGCACAGGATTTAAATGAATATTTTCGAAGATATTACAGATTTAAAATTGCGGGAAGTAGCGCTTGCGGCGGTACTGGCCGACCGGGGCGGCGGCAGCGTGCCTATAAATAGCGCGTCGGAGGCCGATGTAATAATTGTTGTAAAAATAAAATAAATAGTCACAGTTTTTCTGTAGTGTATTTAGTATCAGCATTGCACCCGTGCGAAGCCGGGGCGGGTCGCTAGTCTGTAATATCTTCGAAAATATTCATTTAAATCTTGTGCTGTAAAGGACCATATAGATCTATATTAAATCAACAATGTATTTAAGCTATTTAATTGGATAAGGATTAATGCTGTATTGGTTAAAATCGCTTCAAAATTTGCCATTATTTGTCGTAAAAAGTAAATGACAAAAAAATGTTATTGTGGGATATCCATGAGAGATAGACATATACCATCGCGGAGTTTTCTGTAGACCTTTTCAATGTGTACAAATAATTAGTACATTATTTTGATAAATCTCGTAGGGTTCAGCCTGCGTTTGCAATGTAAGCGGAAAAAAATATGATAATTAACGACATCACATTAGAAACCTCAAAAATAACAGTATTTCTCCACTATTTAATGGATGTTATTATACATATAAACCTTCCTCTTGAATCACTCTATCTATTGAAAAAAACCGCATCAAAATCCGGTGCGTAGTTTTAAAGATTTAAGCATACAAAGGGACATAGGGACAGAGAAAGCGACTTTGTTTTATACTATGTAGTGACTAACCATTCCAATATAGAGGACAAAAAAATTTAATTTTGTCCGATTTTCTCCAAAATTGTTATGAGGAAGTTTTCGGGGTCGCATAACGAATCCAAAATATTTTTTAAAAATTCAATATGGCGTCCTAAGAACTTTACATTTTTCGATTTTCTCCAAAACTGATATAGGGGTTCTTGAGGGTGTAAATTTTGAATTTAAAAGTATTTTTTTCAGGCCAATTCAGTATAGCGGACTAAAAATTTTACATTTTTCGATTTTGTTCAAAAGTGGGACTGAATCGTTTTTGAGGATATAAATAGCGAATATAAAATTATTTTAAGAAAATCTTATATGTCAGATGCAATATGACGGTCTGGAAATTTCAAATTTCCACATTTCATCCAAAATTGGTTCTAGGGGCCTTTGAAGGGTTTAGATTTAGATTAGATTAAGCCGTTAAAATTATTTTTTTGAATTCAATATGGCGGATACAATATGTTGGGTTGAAAATGTTACCTTATTAGCATTTTTTCAGACTGGGTATTAGGGCGTTTTCGGGGTCGTGTATTACGAATATGAAGTTATTTTTTTTACAACCACTAGGTGGATAAGATACAATAGAGGGACTGAAAATTTTACATTTTCCGATTTTATCAAAAATTGTTATTGCGGGGGTCTTGGGGCGTACCCAAACTCAATATGCAGTATAAAATATATTGGGCTAAGAAACTTACGTCTGAAGTCCCTTAAATATCGATATTGGAAAGTTTTGGGGCCTACATTACCAATTTAAAATTAATTTTGAAATTTTAGATGGTGGATTTACTATGACAGATTAAATATTTGTCTGACACAATTTCGCTGGTTTTTGGACAATCAAAGAATTTTTAGTGTTTCATTTTAGAGTCATTTATAACTTTTTTGCCACCTTGGAGTCATTGCGAGGTACACTAATTTCGATTAGTACTTAGTAATAATAATGAATTTAAAACTAAAAATCGAAAAATAAAATTTTTATAAAAAAAATTGAACCGACTTTTAGAAGTGCGCTAAAAAGTGAAAAATAACTATAATTTTTATATGAAATAGAAATTTTTGAAGTCGGCGCCAAATTATTTCTAAATGAAAAAATAACTACTAATATATACAAAATATGGTAAGAAAGCAATTACAAATAAAATATTTTTAATCTGTTTGTGCGAACCACATTTTGTCAGGTATTAGTGTAGCGCCGACTTCAAAAATTTCAATTTCATATAAAAATGTATAATTATTTTTCACTTGTTAGCGCACTTTTAGAAGTTGGCTC
Source organism: Diaprepes abbreviatus (assembly GCA_034092305.1). Classification (NCBI taxonomy): domain Eukaryota; kingdom Metazoa; phylum Arthropoda; class Insecta; order Coleoptera; family Curculionidae; genus Diaprepes; species Diaprepes abbreviatus. Next base: position 6,508,622 of record JASJET010000180.1, read on the forward strand.
CATTTTTTTATAAAAATTTTATTACGTCTTTTTTTATTCTTTTCTGCTTGTCCCTATTAAGCTATTTAGTTTTAAATATTCGACGGTTTTTGTCGATTGATATACTTATCTAAAACTATAATGCTGAAGCCGTTGATGGTGTTCCACGAATCTAAGCTTTAATATCAATATTTTTCTAAATATTAGAAATTACTATTGTTTAACAAAATACAAATTTGTCCGTTACCGGCACAACTACGCGTATTTGCTTGTTCCATTTCCAGTAGATTAGTAGGTAGGTAGTATTACAAGTAACTAACCGGTTTGCCATATTAATGTAAACGGGGCCTAAATTTATCTACATAAATGTAGTGGTCAAGAGTTACTCGGCTTACAAAATAGTTGCAAATAATGCCAATATAAATAAACACACCAATAATTTATTCATTGAACAGATTTACTCCTCTGCATAAATATGTTCGTTAATTCGTAGAGTTTTTGCAGTAAATATTTCGAAAATTATTACCTTTTTAAGGTTCCGGCTATTCGGTTTGGTTCTGCAATTACGAATTCCGGTAAATTTTACAATTCTGGGAAAATTGGGATTTTTATTTTATCGGTTGTTAAGTTTATAAATGGGGAAATTCCAGGATTCATATGTTAATAACTGTGAATTACATGCGTTATTCAATTCTGGAGCCATAAGGTGGTTTGTGATATGAATATGTGTTTTATAGATTACCGAAAAGCGTTCGACTATATAAAGCATGGAAAATTATTGAACTGTTCAAATTAACTGAAATTGTCAGAACTATATTGGAATCGAGTTGCTAACATTAATATGAATCACTCAGTATCTGAAGACATTACCATTAAAAGAGTTGTGTGGCAGAAATATATCATGTGATTCTTTATTTTTAACATATATTTACAAGCAATGTTCAGAGAAACACTTAATGAAACAATAGGCGGAATAAAAATCAATAGAAGACAGCACTTGAGATATAAAAGTTTGGGATATCTTATAAACGACAAATGAGACCCAGAACTAGAGATAAAAACTAGAATAGGCCAGACTAAGATCACCTTCTAAGGACTCAGCAAGTTTTTGAATGAGAGCTATCTTCTTCTTCATCCAGCCCTTTGCGTCCACTGCTGGACATAGGCCTCCCTCATTCCTGTCCATTGTGCTCTATCTTGAGGGATTTGCATCTAATTTGCTGCATTTCTCTTGAGATCGTCAGTCCTCTACTTCTTTTGTCTAATCTCGGTCTCCACTAGAGTAATCTCTTCGTTCACCTTTTATCACTGATTCGGGCGACATGTCCGGCCCAGTTCCATTTGAGTGTGGCAATTTGGGAAATTACGTCGGTAACTCCTGTCAGAATCGTCTTCTACAACCTTGAAATAGGGGGACGACAAATATGCAAATTTTTTATCCAGGGAATTATGTTCAAATCTATTTTATATCAGTGTTTATTTTATTATCATTTAGTAATGAACTCTAAATTGTAATTTTTCCAATATAATAACGTGATAAAAGCTTGCTCAAGTCCAGTCCTGTCCCCTCTGACCTACTGCGCAAGTCAGTATAGCCCCTTTAAGGGGAGTACAGCTTTGCATGCAGGACCAAATTTATTTTAAAGTATTCTCCTTCCTTTTACCCTTTCCAACCTCCTTGGATTAATACAAGAAACTTGGAAGGGATAGAAAAACTACAAAAATAGGCTAAATATTGTAGAAAAGCGAATTGATGCTTTGGACCTCTATCGCCGCATCTTACGCATATCCTAGGTACAAAGAGTAAGAAATATCGAGGTTCTTATTCGTATACGAACGAAGACAGAACTGCTTTTGATTATAAAAGAGAAAAAATCTGAATATTTAGGACATGTCACGGGAGGATAACAATATGAAATTCTCAGGCTAAAAACTGAAAGAAAATTATAGAGATAAAGATCTTTGAAAGACATCAGATTTCTTGGTTGAAGGACTTACGATTTGATGGTTTGGATGCTCATTTAACGACATAATTCGAGAAGCGACGTTAAAACCATGCATCCATTTGTGCTGCCAATGTTTGTATGAAAATATCGCAGTAAGGAGAAGGTTAGGTTAGTTCCATTTTAGAAAATCTCTTTAAAGTTTAAAGCTGTAAAAGAAACTATAAAAAATGTATTATATTAAAACAAAAAGAAGAAAAAATTGCTTATTGCTTCTTGTATCCGGATAATTTCTAAAGTTACTGACGATTTTTTTTCTATTGGGAAGTACGTAAGATTAATTTATTATCGTTAATCAGTTGCTATCTCAGTAATCATTTAAGAAAAGATTTTAGGTTACACCTATTTCCTGACTAATATCACTAAAATAAGTTCAATATATTTTTATACTCCAGTATTTTGATTTGTTTAAATAATTTTGCTTTTTTCTCTTTTTCAAAATTTAAATAAATTTTTATTGTTTTAAAAATTAAGTTATAAATAACAACACATTACAACATTGTTTATATCGAATGTGAAAAGGCTTTTGACTTCTCTGTGGAGTACTGGGCCACAAGTAAGCTCGGAAGAGCCAGCGATAATAAAAATGATCTCTGAAAACGCCAGAGAAATACTTTTTTTTTGAATATACAGAAGCAAATTGAACAAGGTGATATCTTAGAAGTTTTAAAAAAACTAAATTAGTTAAGTTAAGGAGTACACATCAAGAGCTCTACTAGGACAAAGAACAACTACAAGCATAGAAGATTATCATCATCACTCGGCCATCTGTGTCTACTTCTGGATGTAGACTTCCTCCAAATTCTTTCAAGGCTCTCTATCTTGTGCTCTGTGTAACTAATTTCTTGCTCGTTTTTAAATATCATCACTCTATCTATGCAGTTGCTAGTTTGCATCTGTTTCGCTTGTCTTTCCTTCGTCTTCAGTCTATTAGTCACTTAGTCTATCTTTTATTAGTTATTCTCGTTATGTAAGCAGTCCATCTCTATTTAACCTGTGCAATACTCTGGATAATACCCTTTATGTAGGTTCTTTCTCTTATTACTGTATATTGAACTTCATCTGTTCTGGATATTTCCAACATTGCCTTTTCCATTGTTCTTTAGTCAATTCTTATTTTGTTGGCACATTATTTTGTTAAATTAAGTATAAGAAGTCTGGTTAAGTAATAGTATTCCCTGTTTTGGATTTGCTGTTGCGACGAAATGAAGACCTTCTATGACCTCAAAGCCAATACTGGAGCATTCATGGTTGGTGAAAAAGTATGGTTGTAAAATCCGACAAGAGCGAAAGCTTCACAAGTCATGAGAAGGTCCCCTCAACTTAGTGACTAGACTAAACGATCCGGCGTACCGAATTCAGAAAAGCCCTTATGCGAAGATGAAAGTCGTGCAACTGGACAAATTGGCCCATTATCAAGATCAAGCAGGTTGATCAGGACGATCAAGGTTTGGAAGGAGGCAGACTTCAATCCTCTTGACTTTTTCGTATATACGAGTTTTATTTTGCCATTGAAAACAAAGTTTTGTTCATTTATGGAAGTTATCATTATGTATATTTTCAGTTTTTCGCATCATTACTTTTAGTTACCCAAGAGCTAATATATCAATTTGTTCTCGTAAGTATGGTATTTTTAATTTATAAAGAAAATAAATATTGACTCGTTTTATTTTAATTATCCGTAGTTAACATCTATTTTGGAAAAAAAAACTAATAAAGCATGGTGCAGTTTTTATTTTCTTTCAGGTAAAATCGGTCCGAAGTTTACGAAAGTCGACCATGTATAAATCAGCATAAACCGTTTTATTCTAAGTCTTCCCCATTTGATCTTCTTTATATGTATAGTTGTTTTGCAGATCTTCAAATAGAATGTACTACAGAGAGTCCTCATAGGTTACTTAAAATAAACAATTTAAATTAAAATGAACATAACTAGAAAATACTGATAATATCCGTAATTAGTCTTATTAAAAAAGTATGCCATCAAAAAAGTTTCTTTCTAAATATTGTATAATTAAATTTAATACACAACAAATTACGCAATAGAAATACAGATAAACCATCAAATGTTAAATTTTCAGGGCTTAGAAAGGCAGGTTTCACTGTCGATATCTGAAAGGATAGATTAACAGAATTTCACAAGAAAGTGGTTATTTGGGGCTCAGTGACGTTTCTCTTGAGTTGTCTTAATTACCATTCTCGAAATTCGACACGATAACGAAAAAAAAAACAGTCTTCTTACCCTGTCTGTTTGCGTGAAACGTTTTTTCTGTATGGTAAATTGCGGTTAGATCAAAATATTTCGTTTAAATCGGTGACTAAAATTACAATACAAAGTACTGCAAATTCTTCATATACAGGGTGATTCAAAAATCGATCACGAAACTTAAGGGGGTGATTCTACTTGACAAAATAAGGGTAGAGCTTCATATAATTTTTTTTCAAAATGTCATTCGTTTTCGAGTTACAAGCCGTCCAAGTTCAAGTTTTTATTTTTTGTTTTTTGAATTACTCGCTTACAGGGAAACCGATTTGACTAATATTTGAAAGATAGGCTAAGTCTTCTGCGCTTCATCATTTTAGTAACAATTCACATTGATTGTTTGCCGCTAGAGGGCACTTTACCTACATTGAAAATTGTTTTTTTGTCATAATTTTTTAGTGTTGACAGCTACAGTAGTTTTTGGCATAATTTCTGAAAGACTGATGCCAGGCCTTTAAAAAAGGTCCTCTTTATTTACATCGCTAAACCCAACGGTTTAGACGTAAATCACCATTAAAAATTAAGTGGTAAATTTACTTTTCTCATTTCATTACCACCAGCTACCAGGTAAATAGCTATCAAAGTATACTAGAGCTGTCAGTTTAACATCAAATAAATTCGCTTTTTAAACTATTTAATTTATAATCTTAAAATAACTAATAATGGCTAATCACCAATATTCAAATATCGAATATTGTGATATCCATTTTTGTTATGGAAAAGCAAATCGTAATGCAGAGTTGGCAAGAAGATATTATATGGAGAGTTATCCGGAAAGAAATATCCCTCATGCTCAAACATTTTCCAGTGTGCACAGGAGGCTTGCGGAATGTGGTTCCTTTAAAAGTTATAATGGAAATAGGGGAAGACCTAGAACTGCTAGAAACGTGCAACAAGAAGAAAGAGTGCTTGAAATTATTGAAGATAATCCAGGTATTAGTACTAGAAAAATTGGGAATGAAGTGCGGCTCTGTCAGGCTAGTTCATGGAGGATACTAAGAGAAGAACAACTCTACCCGTTTCATTCAAAAAAGGTGCAAGCTCTTTATGACGATGATCGGCCGAGACGGTTGGAAATGTGCAATCAGATCCTAGTTAAGTATGAACACGATAATCGATTAATTGGCGTCATATTATTCACTGACGAAGCTGGTTTCACTCGTGATGGCATAACAAATCTACACAACATCCACACATATGCTTACGAGAACCCAAACAATGTGGTAGAAACGAAACATCAGTGTAGATTTTCACTAAATGTGTGGGCAGGGATAATAGGAGATTACCTTATTGGTCCTCATTTCTTTGATGGCCCATTAACTGGTGACGTATACTTAGATTTTATCCAAAATCGTCTCCCATTGTATCTGGAAGATATGCCATTGGAAGTAAGGGCCAACATGTGGATCCTCCAAGACGGAGCTCCGCCCCACTTTAGTATACGTGTCCGACAGTATTTGAATGCAACGTATCCTGAGCGATGGATAGGACGAAGTGGACCATTGGCATGGGCAGCGAGGTCACCAGACCTTAATCCTATGGATTTTTTCTTTTGGGGTCATTTGAAACAATTGGTGTACGATATTCCAGTAATCAACGTCGAGGATCTTCGCTTCAGGATAATCGAAAAGTGCCAAATTATTAAAGAAACACCAGGAATTTTTCATCGAGTTAGGCGACATTTTTTGAAGAGTGTTAGGAAATGTATGGAAGAAAATGGGGGACATTTTGAGAATCTTTTTTAGTTTGTTTAGTACTGTTCCATTAATTTTTATCAATTAAATGTATATCGCAATAATCCATAATATGAATATTTACTGATTAGCCATTATTAGTTATTTTAAGATTATAAATTAAATAGTTTAAAAAGCGAATTTATTTGATGTTAAACTGACAGCTCTAGCATACTTTGATAGCTATTTACCTGGTAGCTGGTGGTAATGAAATGAGAAAAGTAAATTTACCACTTAATTTTTAAGGGTGATTTACGTCTAAACCGTTGGGTTTAGCGATGTAAATAAAGAGCACCTTTTTTAAAGGCCTGGCATCAGTCTTTCAGAAATTATGCCAAAAACTACTGTAGCTGTCAACACTAAAAAATTATGACAAAAAAACAATTTTCAATGTAGGTAAAGTGCCCTCTAGCGGCAAACAATCAATGTGAATTGTTACTAAAATGATGAAGCGCAGAAGACTTAGCCTATCTTTCAAATATTAGTCAAATCGGTTTTCCTGTAAGCGAGTAATTCAAAAAACAAAAAATAAAAACTTGAACTTGGACGGCTTGTAACTCGAAAACGAATGACATTTTGAAAAAAAATTATATGAAGCTCTACCCTTATTTTGTCAAGTAGAATCACCCCCTTAAGTTTCGTGATCGATTTTTGAATCACCCTGTATAGCTTAGTAAATTCTACGAGCTAAATAAGAAAAAAAATTTACCAGGATAAAATTAAAAGTCAAATAAATAATTTTTCGGAATACAACAGAGATGATCCAAATTTGATAGATATTTATTTTGCGGTTATATCAATGATTTGAAATTATTTCTTGCTCTCAGTTTTTTTCTCATAATTCCACATGTAAATAACAAGAGTTAATGCAAAAATTCCCAATAATAATTATTGGAAAGAGTGACAAGATAAGCCCCTCCGAGTGAAAACAACAATTTACGTAAGTATAGGTTTCGGATAATTTAATCCCGATATGGATTAGGATAAAATACCAAATTGAAATTCTCTTTTAATTACTTAATTTATTTGTTTTAGTCGTCCGTCGCATGTTTTCATGCATTTTAAACTCGGCAGCGGAAAATTACTCCGTCGGATGTGCTATATAGCACTTATTTTCTGGGATTTTATTATAGTCTGGTACATTTTAATTTGCGATATAAATTTTTACCTTTCCAGACCACACAAGATGGAAAGGTTTGTTTGGTGCTGATATTATATTTTCTCTTATTTTTCTAATTTTTTAGGCTGTTCTAGGATTTTGACTCTATTTCCAAATTAGATGGTACCAGCTGTTTCTTCCTGTACACGTAAATTGTGTGTGCAATTGTGCGTTTAATAAATGAATGAAAACTTTTCGATTACTCACTGACCTAAAATAGGTTTAGCTGATACTATTTTATGCGAAATATATCAGTGAATTCGAGTATGTATTTAGAATGCAAAGATAACACAAATCCGCTCTTTCGAGTTGTAAAAGTATTATGTTTATTCCGATAATTTTCATAGTACAGAATACTAGTGTGTTTATATTCATTTAATTTCTATTCGCAACACATCACTATATTTTTCATATTTTAGTATTGGACCTTAAAATAATAGAACCAGATTCAAAAATTTCTAGTTACATGTAGTTAATTTAGGTACCGGAGCAAACTAAAATATCAGAGAACTTGGCCTCTTTTTAACATTAATGTGTTTGGTAGGAAATTTCTTACAATATCTAGTTTATGTTTAGCAATATATTTCTAACAGGCCAAAGACCAATTACAAGAAATCCGAATTCATAAATTGTACATTCTATTTTAAATTGTAGAGTCTTATATCATCAATTGTCCTTATTTCTGAATTCAGAAAGGGATTCAGAACATATTCCAGTATTTATTTCATTGTTAATCAATGTATCCATGGTGTTGAACAGCGAGCTGCCACGTCAGGTACACTCCTGAATATGTCCAAGGCTTGTTAGCTATGCTCCACTTCTATGGGATCCGTTATAATGTTTATGACTTGTTGTCCATTTACCTAAGACATCGATCTCAAATTATTATGCTAGATAGTACTTACTATCTTATCTAAGTACTTTGTCGGATACTGGAAGGCTTCAGTATGGGCTTTTTCACGGATCGATGCTTGGACACCTCTTTTCTATTTTTACTGCTGATTTTGTGTATCTCCCGCGGCCCTGCTAGATCCATATGTTTGCTAACCACACACAATTACTTTACTACTTTTTGCCCAGTGAAAAGTATGAGGCTTGCCTTTTAATTAACAATGAGTTGGAACTTATTAAAACTTGGGCTGATATAAAGATCTTAGTGATGAATCCATTTAAAACACTGCACTTACTGGTTGGTTCGCTTAATAGTTTACACTGCTATGGAGATCTTCCTGTTCGTATGGGGGAACTTCAATGGGTACTATGGAATAGGCAAGAAATTTTGGCCTTATTATTGACCGTTATTTTAGGTTTGACCAACATGTTAACAGTATTTGCAGGAAAGCACATCTTAGTCTGAACCAGCTGTTATCATTTAAGCAATACGAATAAATTGCTTATAAATTCACTGATACTTTCTCATTTTGATTACTGTGACATTGTGTATGAGCCTTGCATTATTAATAAAGGACATATTAGTGTCAAAAGTCTTTAATTGTGGTGTTCGTTTTGCAACACCTGTGTCTAGAGAGGCCCAAATGACTCCTTTTGCACTACGTCTACCCTAACTTGATGAAGCTCAGTTTGTTCATTACGCGTGTTTTGTGGTGAAAGTTTTGAATATTGGTGTTCCCCAATTACTCGACTCTAAGCTGACTCGTCGAAACTTCATTAATGCTAGAGATTTGAGGGGACTAGGTGGTGGTTTAGATATTTCAGCACATAGAACTTCCACCTTTAGGGCCTGTTTCTCGATCCTCTAATTTATAATAACATCTCAGATCTTAACAAACTTAATTATAATAAAATATTCAGAGATCTCATTGAAATAGAATACAACAGAAAGAACAGGGCGGATTTTGTCCTGGCAGATCCTGTAATGATAACATTTCTTGTATGAAACAAATAATTGAAAAAAAAGCTTCTACAAATTAAGAGACTCATATATAATTTACAGCCTACGATAAAGATGACGAATATAAATATAAACCATACACTTATTAGAGCTGTATAAAATCTATATACAGATTCTATTTCAAAAATCAAAATGGGACACAAGCTATCAAAATCCTTTATCCTACCCACATTATTCAAGAAATATGTGAAGAAAGCCTTATCAAAATGGAAGCAGAAATATCATGGAATGGAAACATAGCTAACCAACATAACTATATATACATTACAATTTGATGATGATCAAGCAGTAATAGCAAGCGACAAAGAAGATCTTGAATACATGGGAAGAAAACTACAAGCAACGTATAGGGTCTGTCAATAAACATTGAGAAAACCAAATACTTATGCATAGGAGATAATAAGAGTAACCTCCAAATTAAGGATAATATAGAAGTAGAAGGATGCGATGGTTACAAATATTAAGGGTCATTTTAGATAAAACGGGTACATACGATGAAGAAATTTGTGCAAGAACAGCAGGAATATCACGGACACAGAGAATAAGAAACGAGGAGACATTGCAACAAATGAGAATAGAAGATACAGTCATGAAAGATGCAGAAGGAAAACAATTAATCTGGTACACTCAAATACAACGAATGGCTGACCCACGACTGCCCAAACCATAATTTGGTATATAAACCAAAAGTGGATAATATACTTCCAGTTGGGTATATCAAAATACAATTATATAAGAGAAACTTAGCTCTCAACCAACTGAAAAACCCTTATAACTATAAGGACAAACGTGCTCTGTTTTAACACAGTTAGAGACAAAGCACTACCTCAGATTGCAAGAATACCAGGAAAGGGTGGAAGGCCTTTCCTATGGTAGTGCACCGCCATCTGTAGACCGGTCTCGAACTTGTTAGTTCTCGTCAGTACAGAATAGGCTAGCGCACTTCAGCATCGGAAAAGTAAATCCTTTAAGCAACTTATATTAGACAAAATATAAAATCTAATACAAGCGGCGCCATCTCCCAGTATTCCATGCAATCTGAATATAAAATCTCGTAGAGATCTGTATATATAAACCAAAAGTGGATAATATACTGGCAGTTGGGTGTATAAAGGATTTACTTTTCCGATGCTGAAGTGCGCTAGCCTATTCTGTACTGACGAGAACTAACAAGTTTGAAACCGGTCTACAGATGGCGGTGCACACACCATAGGAAAGGCCTTCCACACTTTGCTGGTATTCTTGCAATCTGAGATAGTGCTTTGTCTCTAACTGTGATAGAACAGAGCACGTTTGTCCTTATAGTATAAGGTTTATTCAGTTGCTTGAGAGCTAAGTTTCTCTTATATAATTGCATAATTTGGTATCTAGAGTACCGTAAAAGAAGAGAAAAACCTAGAAGAAACTAGACGGAAGGAATAAGGAAAGCTCTGAGTGCCCATAACCTTCTAAACGGGCAGTGGTAAGATAGGAAAAAATGGAGTATAGAAATCAGACAATGTATTGTATTATATTTTGGGACAAGGTTGTTAATATCATTTTATGTATCCCGTCCTTTGTGCATTGCTCAATAATTTTTTTTTATTTGATTTGATAACTACAGTTATTGAAATTTTAATAAAAGTATGGAACTAGAAAATTTACTGAGATTCTTATATGATGCAGTTTATGATGTTCTGGTCAAAATACACCGTTGGTTTAATTATAATATCTTCAATGACTAGTTTCTAGGTTATGGTTCCTTAGAAATGAAATTTTCATAAAATATTATAAATTGTTACACTCTGTATAGTTTTCCTACAACAATAATCGATCAACTTCAAGCCTATATTGCGTAAATCTAATACCAATATTTAAGCCATCTGCGTCAAATCCAATAACATCTAAATTATCTATTTGGATCATCTATTACATTTATAAATAATTTCAGAGTGATGCCGGATTTATTTCAAACACGTTTTGATTCATTCATATAAGGAGATGTTTAGGAATTATAAAAAAATCTGTAGGCGTCAGTCTAGTTATTTTCGAAATTAATCGTCTTATTTATCTCGGTTCGGATTTTATTTATGAAAAGGGTGTTGAAGCTGGATCGGACGTGCAAATCGTTTGATAAATATGAGTATATCGCGACAGAAATTTGATATTCTAACCACTAGATGTGCGAGAAAACGGCGATTTTAGGGCAGTGCGACCTTAGGAAGGTCATTCTTGAGTAATATCGGGCTCCAAATGAAAGAGTTCTTCAATAATGTACATGCATGGGCAAAATTATCGAATATGTTTTAACCGACTTCTAAAAGAAGGAGGTTCTCAATTTGTCGACTATGTATTTTTTTTATGCATGTACACCGATTTCTTTGGAACGGCGGCACGGATTTGAATGAAATTTCTTACTTTACATTCAGAAAGTTGTTGCGGTGGTTCCATATTTTTTTGGTAGAAATTAGTGCAGTAAAATCCAAGACGGCGCCAAAAAAAATTAATTTTATTCCATTTTCTCCAAAATCGGCATGGGGGAGTTTTCGAGGTTGTACACAACGAATCTGAAATTATTTTTTCAAAATTCAATATGGTGGATCCAATATGGCCGTCAAAAATATTTAATTTTGTCCGATTTTCTCCAAAACTTGTGTGGAGAAGTTTTCGGGAGGGCACACAACGAATCCAAAATATTTTTTAAAAATTCAATATGGCGCATCCAATATGGCGGACAAAAAAAAATCAATTTTGTTCAATTTTCTTCAAAATTGGTACGGGGGGATTTTCGGGGTCACATATAACGAATTTAAAATATTTTTTTAAAATTCAATATGGCGGACGAAAAAATCAATTTCGTTCGATTTTTTCCAAAATTGGTATGAAGGAGTTTTCGATGTCGCACATAACGAATCTGAAATTGTTTTTAAAAAATTCAATATGGCGAATAAAAGATTAATTTTGTCCGATTTTTTCAAAATTGATATGAGGGAGTTTTTGGGATCGCACATAACGAATCTGAAATTATTTAAAAAAGAATTAAATATGGCGGATTTAAGATGGCAGATTAAATATTCTACATCTCTCGATTTTGTCTAAAACCAGTAGTGGGGAATTTTTGTTAGTGTTAATCACGAATTCAAATTATTTTTTGAAAAACTCAATCTGTCGGATTCAATATGGCATCCTAAATTTTTTTTTTTGGATTTTCTCCAAAACCGATATAGAGGGTTTTTGAGGGTGTAATTTATGAATTTAAAAATATTTTTTCAGGATTCAATATGACGAATCCAATATAGCGGACATAAAATTTTACATTTTTTGATTTTGTTCAAAGGTGGAACTGAATCGTTTTTGAGGATGTAAATAGCGAATATGTCAGATGCAATATGGCGGTTTAGAAATTTTAAATTTCCGGATTTCATCCAAAATTGGTACTAGGGGGCTTTGAAGGGTTGAGATTTAGATTAGATTAAGACGTTAAAATTATCTTCTTGAAATTCAATATGGCGGATCCAATAGGGGGGTTTGAAAATTTTACCTTATTTACTTATTTTGTATCAGGAGGTTATCGGGGTGATGTATTGGTTGATAAGATACAATATGAGGGACTTGTCTAAAATTGATATTGCGGGGTTTTTGGGGCTTATACAAACTCAACATATAGTATAACATATATCGGGCTAAGAAATTTACGTCTCAAGTTCGTTAAATACCGATATTGGAAGGTTTTGGGGCTTATATTACCTATCTAAAATTAATTTGAAATTTAAGATAGTGGATTTACTATTTGTTTGACACCATTTCACTGGTATTTGGAGAACTCTAAGAATCAAAGAATTTTTAGTGGTTCATTTTAGGGTGATTTACAATTTTGAATAAAATGGGTACTTTTTTGCCACCTTAGAGTTATTGCGAGGTATACTAATCTCGATTAGTACTTAGTTCAAATAATTTATGGACATCACAATGAATTCAAAACTAAAAATCGAAAAATAAAATTTTTATAAAAAAAAATTGAACCGACTTCTAAAAGTGCGCTAAAAAATATAAATTTTTATATAAAATCGCAATTTTTGAAGTCGGCGCCAAAATATTTCTAAATGAAATAAATAACTACTAATATATACAAATTATGGTAAGAAAGCAATTACAATTAAAGTATTTTTAATTTATTTAAGCGAATCACGTTTTGTCAGGTATTAGTTTGGCGCCGATTTTTCACTTTTTAGCGCACTTTTAGAAGTTGGTTCAATTTTTTTAATAAAAATTTTATTATTGTCCCTATTGCTTGAAAATAATTTTAAATTGACACCGTAAATTTATATACAAGATGGCGCAATAGTATGTCAAAGTACCTTGTCTTCGTTATTTTTCAAAAATTTTAAAAAATGTTTTAATAAAAGTTGTATAATATGAAAGCGTGGTGCTATAAAAATAGTTTTTTTTTAATGAAATACTAAGTATATCTGTGTATATTTGGCTTACCCCAAGAACTATCCATATGATAGCATATCTGGGTTTGAATTTTACTGCGAAATTGCCAACTTTTTCAAAACATGGTACTCTATAATTTACTATATCTTACAATCTACAGGAACTATAGTACACAAAATTAGCATTGAGAAGGATAAAGGTACTATTAAAGGCCTGATATAGTGGCTAAGTATCTCATACAGGGTGTGAGGGTGCCAAAATTTTGTCCATTTGATAAAATTAATTTTTCTTTGATTTGTTAAATGGAATACTCAGTATATAACAATTTTATTATGTAGAGTTATTGTGTCTCTATCATTTTTCTTAAATCTTTTCTATACCTATTAGCGCTAGTTTTTCCGGTATATTAGTTTTTATTAATTGTATACAATAAAATTTTTATAAAAAAAATTGAACTGACTTCTAAAAGTACGCTAAAAAGTAAAAAATAACTAGAAATTTTTATATGAAATTGAAATTTTTGAAGTCTGTATACCGCCGAGAATTATATAGACACATACTTATCGAACACCCTGTATATATCTTAAATTATGTCTCCGTTCTGAAAAAATCCCAACCATATTAACATAAAAAAATAATTTATTCATATGTATGTTTAGTTATGTTTATTGTGTCTAATTTAACACATTAAATATTTATATTGATAAAATTTAACTACTTTTTGCACTCATTTTGCGAAACCAATTTGCGCTGATGACAGTAATTAGTCTAAAAATAAATAATTACTAATAATTGTCGTTGAAGGAAGTCGCTACTACAAATAACTAAAATAAGATAAAACGATTTTGTGCCATATAAGCATCTGTTCTTCGGGTTATCACAATATTGTGACACTGAAACCATGTTAGATAGACAGAAGGTTGCCCTGTTCATAGGTTTAATTGACATTGGATAGATAGGGAATTATTGATGAATGAGAACTACAATAAACTATTTTAAAGAAATGGCTAAAAAATTTTTAGATAGGTAATAGAGTTAGGGAGTTATATCTAGTCATAAGTTTTAAAAATGGGTATTTTACGACATTTATTCTAATTATAAATACTATATATTTTTTAATTTCTATTATTTTTTTCAAGTATACTAGCGGTCAGTCCCGGCTTCGTATTAGAGTTGTTATTATGTAATTATGTTGCAACTGAAATCTAAACCTTCCTTATAAAACACTCTATGATGGGTGAAAAATGGAATAAAATCCGTTCAGTAGTTACTGAGAAAATCGTGCACAGACAGATAGACGCGGCGAAGGATTTCATTTTATACTATTTAAGGATATTTAAGGATATATAAGAGATTGGCAATGGGATCCCCAATCTCCTCAACAATCGCGCAGTTGATAATGAAATGTGTGGAAGAAAAAGTTCTAGAAACTAAAAAGTTTTGGACAAAACATTTTTTAAGAGATATGTAGATGACTGCCTAGTGGCAGTACCTGAAAATAAAGTAGAAAAGTTACTACACGCTTTCAATAGCTTCCATAATAAACTACAATTTACATCTGAAATTGAAAACAATGGAAAAATAAGTTTTCTGGATCTAACACTAATTCGAAACTAGAGCAACAACACTATTAAAACCAAGTGGCATATGAAAAACACATGGTCAGGCCGATACTTAAATTTTAATTCTCATCACCCTAACAATCAAAAAAATAATGTATTAATCGGATTAGCAGACAGAGCAATAGCACTAACATCTCCTAAATTTAGAACTGAAGCTCTTAAAAAAGTCAGAAATACTCATTATTTATATTATAATAAAGCAAAGAAACGTAAACAACATAGTTACAAACAACACAGAACAAACAACATACATTGCAATTCCCTATACGAGTCAGTTGTCAGAGAAATTAAAATACATTTTAGCTAAACAAAATATAGTGGTATGTCATAAATCACAAAATCTACTAAAATCATTATTTACATCTCTGAAAAGCAAAGTTCCAACAAAGAAGAAATTCAATGTAATATATGAAATAACTTGCCTAAATTGCCCAAAAAAATACATAAGCAGGACTACACAATACTTGGAAAGCAGAATAAATGGACATAAATATACCAAAAAGGCGTCAACAGCCTTACATAAACACTAAAAAATAAAACATAAATTTGATTTTAAAAATATCAAAATTTTAAATATGTATGGAAACTATCATAAACTTGAAGGTTGTAGACAATGTTGAAGATTGACTAAAATGTGGTGGTCGGACTTGCATTGTCTTTATTTTTATTTATTTTTACGGCGTTTCGATTAAGTTGTATCTCTAATCTAAATGACGTAAAAATAAATAAAAATACAGACAATGTAAATCCGTTAACTACATTTTAGTCTATCATAAACTTGTCATAAAAGAAATGATCCAAATAAAAAAAGAGAAAAATACAATTAACGACAAACAAGATGTTAAGAATCTTAGCCAAATTTATTACAACCTTATATTATAAATGCAGTTTTTAAATAACATAAAAGTAAAGTGATGCTTGGCATTATTCTAGCTCGCGCTCACAATTCTTGATTCCACACAACCATATAAGAAACGAAAATGTATAACACAGAAAAAAAAATTAAAATGAAATTCTTTTGATATGAGTATTTCAACAAAAACAAAAAAAGAATAATAATATGCATTCAATACAAACCCACATTAACAACAATATAACTTTTACTAGAAAAAAGTAATTATTCTCGAGGTGAGCACTGTGATTTTTGATACATAGTTCTATTTTAGCATAATTTTAAGTTTCTGAATATTTTACTTTTTAGTCTTTTAACTATTGTACGTTATGTGGGTCGTTACATCTGTTATATCTATAAAGATATGTTGTTCATGTGTATTTTATAAATTGTAGATCAATGTGAGATAATATAAAAAAATATACATCCTTCTGAGGAAGCCCAGTATAATGGGCGAAACATTAAGAAAATAAAAATTTTGAAGTACTTCCAAGACCTATACCCAGGAAAATAAAAATAAATATTATAATAGAATGGTTGAAAAGAAATATATTTATATATATATATATATATATATATATATATATATATATATATATATACCGGGTGTCAACGAATCTATTAGACAAGTCATAATTTCTAGAGTATTATGTGTATCAAAATGAGAATTGGTACAGGTAAATGGTATGTGAAGGGGAGAGTTTTCGCATATTTTCCACTTTCCGGCCACTTCCGGTTTCACCGGAAATGGCCCCGGTTTTGAATTCTTAAATGGAACACCCTGTATATTTTAACATTTTTGGATTTCTGAGACAATTCTAGATCAGAATGTGACATTTTAAAAACTTTTTACGTCTACTTCATTTTTTTAGAGCCACTTTTAAAATTGCATCTAGGTGGCCGTGATCGGACGCAAACTAATCTAAGGGCCTTAGGTGATGTCAAAAAAATACAATCGCAAAGTTTTAGTTACTAGTATGAAAGACAGGAACAAGACAAAATTACGTTTTCATTTCTAACTATTAATTTTCAAATGGCGACCCCTTTTTGACAACTACTTTTCGAAAAAAGCATTCTTTGACGAATCTAACGGTACTAATTTATTTGCGATTGGATTAGACATAAGAACATAAATTAAATATTATTAAGCAAAATACTGGATAATTTATTTACTTATGACAAGTCCGCCATGGACAGCCATGATGCATAATAATTTGCAACTGTTTTTATCAAGTCTTCTTTGGAAAACAAAGCACTCACTTAAGTGGATAATGACAGTAAAATACGCTCTAAGAACAGACGTAAAAGTTTCTTAATTTTCGTTAAGTTTAGTTTAAGTTTTCGTTAAAATAATGTATACTCAAAGTGAAAAAGTGGATATGTAATTAATATTTGGAGAGTGTCATAGAAATTCAAGGAATGTTGCCGAGTTGTATGCTCATAGATATCCGAATCGTCAACATCCAGCCCATCAGTATTTTCCGTATGTCGAGACTCTTTTTAGGCAAATAGGAAATCAAGAGGCGGAACAGAGGTTTATCATAAATGAAGAGACTGAGATTAACGTACTTGCTATGGTTGAGGTTGATAAAACAGTTTCGTTAAGAAAAATTAGTCAAGAACTGCAGATAAGTTATGAATCAGCAAGAAAAATACTGAAAAAGAATGAATATCGAGCATTTAAATATCAGTTACATCAACATTTGTATACTGAGGATGGCGATAGACGGGTAGTGTTTTGTGATTTGCTGCTTCAAAATCATAGAGTTAACCCAAATTTTATCGATTTTATTCTATTTTCTGACGAATCCCGATTTATAAATAATGGTATGTTCAATAAGCAAAATACTCGGTACTGGGCCCAACAAAATCAACATGAAATGAGAGAGGGCAATTTTCAAGAAAGATTTGACCTCAATGTCTGGGCTGGTATCGTTGGAAACAGAATAATTGGGCCAATATTGTTTTAAGGTCAGTTAACAGGGGTTAGATACTTAGGTTTTCTTCAAAATGAAATCGAAAATCATCTCAATGATATACCTTTAGCAGTTTTACGGCGAATTTACTTTCAACAAGATGGAGCACCGCCTCACAATACTAGAGAAGTTCTTAATTATTTAATAGAGCATTTTAATAATCGAATTATTGCAACCAATGGTCCGGTACGGTGGCCAGCCCGCTCACCGGATCTTACTGTGCTCGATTTCTTTGTCTGGGTATATGTTAATATAAAGAAAGGGTTTACTATGGAACAGCCCCAGCTACTCTTGAAATATTAGAAGAAAGAATTTTACGGGCATTTAGAAGTATAACGCCCCAAATGCTACAAAACGTGTTGAGAGAAACAATTGAACGAGCTGACATGTGTCGTGAAAAAGAAGGAATGCACTTTGAACATTTACTAAACTAAACTTTTTAACAAATTCAGCTACTGTACTTTCAAATATTTTAAGTGCGTCGTCTAAGTTATTAGTTTATTTTGTTAGTTTTTTGTTAATTTTGTTAAATTTTTAATCCAATTCCTGTCTTTCATACTAGTCACTAAAAAGTTTGCGATTGTATTTTTTTGACATCACCTATGGCCGTTAGATTAGTTTGCGTCCGATCATGGCCACCTAGATGCAATTTTAAAAGTGGCTCTAAAAAAATGAAGTGGACGTAAAAAGTTTTTAAAATGTCACATTCTGATCTAGAATTGTCTCAGAAATCCAAAGATGTTAAAATATACAGGGTGTTCTATTTAAGAATTCAAAACCGGGGCCATTTCCGGTGAATATATATGAATAAATTATATGTATATATATATATATATATATATATATATATATATATATATATATATATATACATATATATATATATATATATATATATATATATATATATATATATATATATATATATATATATATATATATATAAACAGTTTATTTCCTGCAAATACAACTCTGGTCCTCTCTGTATACGCGTTTCGATCACCTTAGGGTCTCCTCAGTGAAGCTGTACTGAACTGAGAGCAACATTCGCAGGAAACAACTGATATATGAAATATTTGTATCAAAATTTATATTTTGTTGCATAAGTTTTTGAAAATTAATTGCAAACATTGGTGAATTAAAATTAACTAACACGACTTATATGTCGAGGAATTTACAGTTATCATCATAAAAATGTATACGTTTAAAGGAAATCTTCATTTAAATCTTACAAAAAGAAAACAACGGTAAAGATTATTAAATTGTAATGCTCATTTTTAAACAATAAAACTGAAAAGCTCTTGGGCAAGACTTAATCTCCGGTTTAATTTTCAATTAATACCCCGATTAGCATCCAACGATTACCGAGAACAAGTTTCATTAATGTTTTTACCAAATAACATCGCGTTTTATTGTCGAATTTATATGGTCTTCTCGTGTCTGCTCCGTTTAAAGTTTAAATACTTTTAAGTAAAATATATAAAAAGCTAATTTAGGTTTCTTAGAAACTGCTTGCCAGATAAACAAAACCAGATTTGCCTGAATATAATAAAAGTCCTGTTTGTGAAAATTGCGTATGCATGCATATATGGCGTACTCTACTTTGATCAGTGGTGTAGGTTACCTAGATTATAGTTTAGAGTGTAAAATTTACCTGAAAAGAGAAAATGTAACGTTAAATTAAACTTGTTCTTTTAAAAAGTATTAATTTAAAGCAGCGTTTCCTAAGCAGTGGTTCGCGAACCTCCAGGGGTTCGCAAGCTTTATGAAAAGAGTTCGCGAGAAAAATATTGTAATGGCATAATTTTAAATTAAACGCGTAACATAACGTAACGCGACGAGTGCCTATGCTCTCTGCGATGCGAGTACATTCTCGAACGAGCCGGCAACTTCTACTTCGGCGAATCAAGACATTACCCGAATGCGCATAGATGAACGAAAATGACCTCTGTCGATACAAAACCTCTGCAGTCACATATAGAGAAGAGTAGAGAACAGAAAATTTGATTGGACCGCGTGCTAAAGACATCACAAAGTGTATGCTTAGGGAAAGGCGGTCTTGTTTCCTTATTAAACAACACAATGTCGGGGAGAATTAATGATTTGGCAAATGATGTGAAAAGTGAACTTTTAAGAAGAATGAAATTGAATTATTTCGCTATTCAGCTTGACGAGTCGACCTATGTAGCAAGCGTTGCAGTGTTGGTTGTCTTTAGATATATTTTTAAGAAATTCATTCAAGAAGACACATTATTTGCAAAACTACCGAAAACCTATACAACAGGTCCAGCAATTTTTAATGTGATCAATGACTAAATTGAAAATTAAAAATGAAAGCTGAGAAAAGTTCTCAGCGAGTAACGAGACGAACCGCACTTGAAAATGACAAATGATATTTTGGCGAAACGTCGTGAAAACGATTTTTTGAACGAACGGATTGAAACCCGGAATAAAATTCATATATATATATATATATATATATATATATATATATATATATATATATATATATATATATATATATATTCTTTCCATTTCTCTACCTGAAAGGAGAATAACATATGTCCTCCATGGAAATTAGATCAAAAAAGAGCTGTTTTGTTAACAAAAATGTAACATTGATCGAAAACTAAAAGTTGTATCGAAAAATGTTTCAAACAAAAGTTGTAAAGAATTTAAAAACGTATCGATTCATATAATATAAGTTATAGGTGACGCCACTAATTATCGAGATATATTTTTTTTTCGACAAAATTTACGGTTTTATTTTTTTTTTAATACATTTATTAACAAATTACCGATTTAAAATTTAACATAAATATAGGTATTATCATTCTAAAAAAGTGTGTCAAACCCGGAATCTGTGAGTTTTATATTTTCCGAGAAATGCAATGTCAAAGTTGAAAATTCAACCTCAATTTTCCGCTTTCCTAATTACGATACAATGCTCAATTTTAATGAAAATTGTTTGTATTGTTTTATATTTTGAAGATTTATTAAAATTTTTTTTTCAATCGTAGGCCTAGAAAATTTTTCATCGGATGGAGATAAAAATTTTTTAATTCGTGCATTGGATTTAGATGTATAATTTCCGATCTCAAAAAAAATAAATAATAATTTTGAATTTAAAAATTCATAATGGCGTGGCAAATGAATACTAAGGACTCAAATTTGCAGAAGAAGCTTTTTAACACTTGTACATTACCTGTGAAATTTTTGAATCTAATCAAAAATAGCTGCTGCAGGCCGCTGTCGGTGGGTTGCCATCAAGGAACTTGGAAGAGAGAAAACTACAAAAATAGGCTAAATGCTTAAAAAAGTGTTCCATCATGCAGAAAATACATGTCATAAATTGACATCGACTGGCTATGTGGAGCAAGCACAACAAGAAATTTCGTAGTAAATTTGTTGCATGAAGTTAGCAATGTGAGAACGGGAAACCAGGGCTGGGTTTGCGACACGATCGGCGTCCCGACGTATTCTTTATGTTTAATGCGGTTGTTTGCCATCGTCTTCGACGCTTATTTCCTTTGTTGTGCGGTGCAGTATCATTAGTTAAATTTCAGAATGTATATTTGTGTATGTTGTCAAGACATTTGTATATACTTTAATTTATAACAATGTATCAGTGTATGGTATTGTTTTGCAAATCCCGTGGTTCGATCCCGGAAATTCATTATTTTCGGCAAGTACCTACATTTTTTGTATTACATCAATAAGTAAGATTATACTGAAGATCTTTTAATAGATCGACGATTTTAAAGTTTTTTTTGCGCTATGTGTAGTTTTTATCATTTTTTTCATTTCATTTTTTTTGATTAGAAATTAATTATTTTAAAGTTTAGAACGTACATGGAAAACACTTTACTTAATAATAACATAAAAGAGGAGTAACATATAATTAATCCCCACGGCCAGATCCTTTTTAACATTGTAGATAAGATAAGATTTTATTTCCTGACCTACTGCGCAAGTGGAGCATGGCCACATTGAGGGGAGTACAGAGTTACATGAGGAACCAAATTTAGTTTAGGGTATTCTCCTTCCTTTTACCCCTTAGAACTTCCTTGGTTGCCATAGTTCAGGCACATTATTCATTGGCGCTTCAAGGAAACTTATGCATCAGAAGTAATATTTATAATATTGATGTTGTTTTATTAATTTATATGATAGTAACAATTTGTTTAGTCATATTAATTATTAGTTTGTTTATTAACAAAATTTTTTCAAAAAATTATAGAGAAAATCATACAAATAGTCAATTATATATTACATATCATACTGTTTTTTTTTCCTTTATATTATTATTACCTAATAGTTTATTAACAAAATTTTTACGAAAATTTCTATAAGCAAATCATATAAATATTTAATAATACATTAATAGTTTATTAACAAAACTATGCTCTTTAATTTTATAAGTTTGTATTGGGACAAATTAATATCATTGGTCGCAAATTATTTTCGTATTTTTGGCGCGCTAGAAGCAGATGTATAATCCGGATGTATAATGACTGTGATGGCTGTGGTGGTTCTGCGCAGCATCCATTTTGGAACAATTCGGAGTTGTGACATTTTCTCTTTTACGTAGCTAAACGTGACCAGCAGTTATTTTTTTATTTATTATAGAAAAACAAGTGTTGTGTTATTTGACGTATTTGTGAAGATAGTTTTAATTTTCTAAAATAAAATAATTTTCTTTTAAATCGTTGTATGTGTTATTTTGGAGCATTGGAGAAATAAGAGGAGACCACGTGGGAATCTTTGATTGAAATCTTATTTATTTATACGATTCTATACAAAAGTAAGTGATAGTAATTTTAAAAATATATTACCTTTTTATATAAAATGAAAATACATTAACTACAATAAAGTAAAACAGTGAAAATATTATTATTATATTTTTTTATGATTTGTTTATAGAAATTTTCGTAAAAATTTTGTTAATAAACTGTTAGATAATAATAATGAAAAGGAAAAAACAGTAGAATATGTAATATATAATTGAATATTTGTATGATTTTCTCTATAATTTTTTGTAAAAATTTTGTTAATAAACAAATTAATAATTAATATGACAAAACAAATTATTACTATCATATAAATTAATAAAACAATATCAATATTATAAATATTACTTGTGGTGCATAAGTTTCCTTGAAGCGCCAATGAATAATGCACCTGAACTATGGCAACCCGCCGACAACGGCCTGCAGCAGCCATTATCGATTAGATTCGGCCCAATTTTCGAAAGTTCACAGATCATATGGAAGTGTATTTTTTGAATCAAAAAAATTCACAGGTAAAGTACAAGTATTAAAAAACATCTTTTGCAAATCTGAGCCCTTAATATTCATACGCCACACCATTATGAATTTTTGAAAAAAAAACGTTTTTTTCTTCCAAAATTAATTTTTTTTTGAGATCGGAAATGATATATCTAAATCCAACGCAAGCATTAAAAAAAATTTATCTCCCTTCGGTGAAAAGTTATAGCAATTTTTTTGGTGCAAAAATTGGTTTTCGCAAAATTTCTCGACCCACGTATTGAAAAAATTTTTTTTTAATAGATCTTCAAAATATAAAATAATACAAACAATTTCCATTAAAATTGAGCATTGTATCTTAATTAGGAAAGCAGGAGATTGAGGTTGAATTTTCACCGTTGACATCGAATTTCTCGGAAAATAAAAAACTCACAGATTTCGGGTTTGACATACTTTTTTAGAATAATAATACCTATATTTACGTTAAATTTTATATCGGTAATTCGTTAATAAATGTCTTTTTTAAAAAAAGACAGAAACCGCAAATTTTGTCGAAAAAAAACTAGTGGCGCCACCTATAACTTATATTATGCGTCGATAGGTTTTTTAATTCTCTACAACTTTCGTTTGAAACATTTTTTGATACAACTTTTACTTTTCGAGATAAACTCAAAAAACCAAAAATCGTGACCATTTTTGGTCCGCCATTTTTTTGCACAGGTCTTTCTGAGTTACCATCGAGATATGTTTTATAGAATGCCGAAATGAACACATTCCAGCAAAAAAAACCAATGTTACATTTTTGTTACTGACGAAAGTCTATTTTCCATGGAATAATGGCATATTTCTTTATTTCTTACTGATATTTTGATTTTTAAAATGGAAGAAGAAATTAGACAATTCTAGATAAGAAAAAAATATAATGATATTTTTCAAAAAATAAAAATTTTCGTAATGTTCTACAAATTTTCAGAATTTGTTTTATTACTTGAAGTCTATATGAAAAGCATAATGTTAAAAAGCGTTGTAAAAATTGTTGCTCCTTATAAATAATATTAATTCAAGCAAGTTGTATGAATGAAACAACCAATTTAATTCTACAAAACCGCTCTTTTAATTTATGATCTGTTAATGAACAGAAACGCTGAAAACGTGGTATTTTTTTAGTAGCCGAATGGCAATTAATATTCTTAAATGGACGAGATAAATCACAGGCAATTTATCGTAAAGGAAGTGTCCGCCACTTGTTTTTATTTTTCAATGTGGATCGTACATGCTAAACCTGATAGTTTTCATAAAACGAAGTATTTTTTTTTGGGATTTAAGTACTAACTTTTACATGAAAGTGTGCGGAGGTAAAGCTACTACATAAGAGAGACAATAAGTCGGATATAGGGAATTTTAGGTCTATAGTTATTTTATAAATATACGGGATCAGTCTAGAAAAAACTGTTACCGATGATCTCTTTTTAAAATTTAAAATATCGCATAAAATATACTATCGATATTAATGAACTTTTATCTTTCTTTTATTCATTGGCTTGTTGTTATAAGTCAAATAATGTTGTTTGGTGGAGGGGGGCTGGTATGAAGCATAACGGTATTTTTTAATATAAAAAATTTTTCCTCTTATACTATAGTTTATTCAAGAACTAGAGAGAGTAATAAATCATTTTTTACCCTTTTTCTCTTCGCAAACTACCTGTGTTCTTTAGTCCGGTGTTTTTAGCAAAATTTGTTAGACACATATATTTTTCATAGGAATGGGTTAGAAATTTTATAATCAAAAATACCAGTCTATAATAATAGACTAAAACGTAGGATTATTCTCTCAAAAAATTCTAAGTTATAATTTAAATACTAACAAAATATCCATTGTCAAAAATACAAAAAGTTAAACATATATAAAAAATAAATTCGTCTATATAATAATAAAATATTTTTGGGGCTATCGGTCATTTTATTATTAATTAAAAACATTTTTAGGGTATTTGACGTTTCAGTTTATTTATTTCTTAAACCATCTGCAGAATTACAATAAAACACTAAAAAGGGATTCAAATGTAATTACTTTTTTTATGTTGTAATTAAAATTAGACCTACTTATTTTTATTTCTATTGTACTGATATCTTAATTTAATTTACTTTTATATATGGAAATACAATAGCCCCAAAAAAATAAGATAAACATATTAATTCTACAGAAAAAAACACAAACACAATAATAAAATAATAAAAAACTTACGGCTAATTAGAATTAAATATATATAAAATTAAAGAGTGGGACACACTAAAATAAAAATATATAAAAAAATAAAAAAAAACATATAAACAACATTAAACAATAAAATACAACAAAAACAAAAATTTAAATAATAAATTGTGTTTACACTAGTAAACATTACGTATCTAATTCCTAATCAAAGTCAGTGAAACTATCTTCGCTAAAATTAATTATAATTGGTTCCTCTATCTCACCGATTATGAGATCGAGTTCTCACATTTTGTTTTATTCTTTTATTATATGGATTTTTCCCAATTTTCCGCAGTAACTTTATTTAAAAAAATCTTTCAAAAGTTTAGTTAAATTACTAATTTTATTAATTGTGTTATTTCTAGCAACTCTACCTTTTACTTGAGAGAGATATTTACGGCTCCAACGGACAGTATCCGGACGATTTATAAGAACAGATTTTCTATCTGGTTTTTTCCTGCAAAAATTAAGTTCTCTGAGCAATTTCCAGAGATCAGTTCTTTTAATTTCAGGTAAATCGCGATCTTCAATGATTTTAGTTAGAATTTTGTAGATGGTTGGGATCTGCTTCTCATAATAAAATGTATATACAACCCCTTTAATTGCAGTTTGCATCTCTTTTTTCAACTAGGTTTTTCGTTTGCCTGTGATCGAATGTGGCTTGGGAGTACTAACAATTCCAGTCGTTTTTTCTCCTTCAGTTTTCGGTACATAGTAGATTTTCCAACTCCTGTCATGTTGGAACATATCTCAACAGAGCTTTTAACATTATTATCTAGATATTGATATCTTAAGGCATCATAAACATTCATCGTAATAAGTTTTTCTTTGAGGAAAAAATGCCCTGGTTTAACGATTTTGGAATTTTAGAACCCATTTTGCCCATTTATATTAGGAATAAGTATGCTGCTTACACTCCCCCCCCCCCCCCCCCCCCGTTGACAACTTGTTTTTCTTGCCATAGTATACTTTTGTGATATCGCCGCCCTCCCCAAAGAGAGAGGCTGGATCCGCCCCTGGGATACCATTAGGTGGTGAAAAATAGTATAGAGATAGAAAATCGAAGTGAAATTCGCAGAAAAAAACTGCCTCTCCTTTTTGATGATAACATAAACTTATTAAAATTCAAAATATATATTTTTTAAATTTTATTCAGAAGCTGTTATTTCTGTTCAAACAAGAACTTTGATATTATTTTTGGTTTTCAAAACTATCCAATAAGTACCAAAATATTTGCAAATAACATTAAAAAAATTACGAGTGCTTTGGTAAAATTATGCCACTAATCATTCTATAACATCATCGTTATTTTTATGACAATTCACTATTCTCTCCTAATTCAAAATACACTAATTTCGTCAATTAAAAAAAAAGTTGCATAATAAGCCTTATCTAACGATATTCCGGGATTTACTTTCTAGAACGTGCTCAAGTTCTGTGAGGAATTAGCTTCTTATCACGCTGTTCCTTTCGGTTAGAACACGCGTTTGCTTTTGTATCAAAGAAATCTGTTTTCATAGACAAATAATCACACGAATTAAGTTTTATTTATTCATGTGCGTCGCTGTATTTGGTTTGGCAATTTATTCCGCCGCATTAGTGTGGAATGAGGTTTAAAATTAAATAATAAAACCCATCAGGCGTGTATTACGTATTATTTCGAGTACTTAAAAATGAAAATAAAATTACATTTTTCTAATTAACTTCAAAGAACGAAGAAAGTTCTTAGACCAAAAGAAGATAGTTTCTTTGGGGTCTTTTAGGATGTAAAATCAAGATTTTATTGCAGTTTCGATGTAGATGCGGTACTTCGCCTACATCTAAAGCTTCATAACTTTTTTGTGTCTCAATACATTAAGTAGGTGTCGTTAGCAGCAGCTATTTCTGACATAATCGAATTTAAATGTGTTATTGTATACGAATATATATATATATATATATATATATATATATATATATATATATATATATATATATATATATATATATATATATATATATATATATATATTAATATAATTTTAACTTGCCTGCATACAAAAGCCCTGGTGCGCCAACTAAAAATTCAAATATCCTTTTTATCGTTATCAAAAACAATAAGAGCCCTAAAATGGATCCCTGAGGAACTCCTAAAGTTGGTACAAATTCCGTGGATTTAAAACTTTTAACCACATAGATTTTTATTTCTTGCAAATAGGATGATACCAGCTAAACAATGTTGTCATCCACACCGACATTCATTCAAGAATCCACAACTTCTTCGTAACAAATCCTGTCAAAAGCCTTCTCCAAATCGGTGAAGATGCAATTTACCCATCTATCATCAAGAAATGCTTTATGAACATATTGAGAGGAATCTGGCATGCTTGTAACTGTACTACATTTAGGAAAAAACCATGATGTTTTATTAAATATTCTATTATAAATAACTAATTCTTCTTCTTCTTCTTCTTATTCTTAGTATAGGACTTTGTCCTGTATTGACTGTCAGTGCATCTCGTTTATTCTTGTTCCTGTAACACCGATGTCCAGCTCTCTTTCCATGTTTTAGGCGGTCGACCAGGAAGCCTTGAGGAGTTTGGTATTTCTTCTTTTGCCACTCGGTCGTCGGTCATCCTGTCGACATGATCCCTCCATGCTCTCCTTCCTCTGTCCCATTTTACGACGTCCTGTATTTCACATCTTTTTCTGATTTCATCGTTTCTTAGTCTGTCGTGTAATGTATGACCCGTGATACTTCTTAGCGTTCTCATCTCAGTTGTCCGGAGTAGTCTTTTGGTTGCTGATGTGTCTGCTCTTGTTTCGATGGCATAAGTCATTATGGGTCGTATGCAGGTCTTATATATTCTGATCTTACTTTGTGTCGTCATATGTTTATTTCTCCATATAATATCACGTAGGTATCCTGACATTACGGCAGCTTTGGTTGTTTGTTCTTGAACTTCTGCTTTTAAGTTTCTATTGCTGGTGATGTTTGCTCCCAGGTATTTAAATGACATGACCTGTTCGATGCTTTGATTGTGTACAGCGAGCTTATATCTTCTTAGTTCTTTACTGATCGTGAGAGATTGGGTTTTTCCTATGGAGACTGTCATGTTAAATTTTTCAGCGGTCTTTTCAAACTTGTACAGGAGCCGTTGGAGGTTGTCTTGGTCTTCCGATATCAGTACTGCATCATCGGCATAGCAAATTATCTTTAGTTCTTCTCTTCCCATTCTATATCCTCTACCGGCCTCTTTCACCTCTCTGATAATTTCGTCCATAATGACATTGAATAGAATTGGACTGAAGCTGTCTCCCTGCCTTATGCCGGTAGATATTGGAATTTGGTTCGATGTCTTGTTGCCTACTTTAATTTTCGTTGTATTTCTGCTGTTTAAGTCTTTAGTTACTTCCAGGATGTTATGACATATGTTTCTGTCCTTAAGTAGTTCGAGAACGTCATGAAGTCTGATCCTGTCGAAGGCTTTTGTGAGGTCGACAAAACACATATATGCCTCTTTGTTGTATTCGATGGCCTCCTCTGTAATTTGGCGAATTATAAATATGGCGTCAGTTGTTGACCTGTTTTGTCTGAAGCCTTGCTGCTCCTCACTGATTCCGCTAGATTCTATTTTTTTTTGCTATGATTTTCGTTAGTAGCTTGACGGTTGAGCTTAGAAGTGTTAGTCCCCTGTAGTTGTTCGGGTCAGTTTTGTTGCCTTTCTTGAATGAGGGTGTGGTCAAGCTTTCCCTGCATTGTTTTGGTGTTTTCTCCTCGTTGAGTATTTTTCTATAGAGGGAATGTAAATCTTCTAGTAGTGTCATTCCACCATATTTGCGCATTTCATTTGTTATGCCATCTGGTCCAAGGGCTTTTCGATTTTTCAATTTGGTGGCTGCTGTTTTTATTTCTTCTTTTGTGATAATCCATTTTGGAGCCTGATTTCTTTCCGCATATTCATCCTGGGTTTCCTGTGTTATTGCGGGTGCAATGCTGTCGTACAGATTGTGAAAGTACTTCTCCCATTGTTCTGTTGTTATTGCAGTGGTTTGAATGTATTCGTTCACGGGTTTTTTGCGGTTTCTTAGCATATTCCAGACATTTCTCTGCCCTCCATAAAGATCATGCTCCATGTCAGTTGAGAACTTTTCCCAGTAACCTCGCTAACTAATTCGAGTACACAAAATCTTGCAAATAGGATAAAAATTGCATTTAAAATAACTTTTTCTAATAAATTTCTTCGGTATTTTGAGATATAACCCTACTTTCGATTTTTTTTTGGAAAAAAATTAAAATTTGATAGATAATGTTCATTACGTGATTACTATTTTTTTTTTTTTTGGTAAATTTTCATCTCGATTGAAGCAGAAATTGATTTCAAAGTCAAATTTCGAATAAAGCTATTAATTTAAAAAATCCCATATGATGCGGACTTTACTGCTCACACTATGTATGCATACCGCCCATTTTGAGACAATAGCTTGTAAATATATATTGTTTTATTTTAAATAAGAAAAATGTAATTTTTTGTAAAAAAAAAACAATTATATCTCAATAACTAGTGGCGCCTCCTATATATCGAAACGTAATTCATTTATCCACAACTTTTGTTTTTGTTCTTTTTCATACAATCTAGATAAACTGGAAAAACCGAAAAAAGCGACCATTTTGTTAGCACAAAGTTGCCAGTATCAACATAGAGATATGCTTTTAGGATATCAAAATATACACTTTTCAATATTAAAATCGCATAAACAATAAATTTCATTATTACGTACTCCGAAAAGTTATTTTCCAAAATAATTTCAGGATTTATATCGGTATTACTGCGGATATAGATATTATTAAATTTAAATTTCATATTTAATATTCAAGATCACTATCAGCCTATCAAATACTCTGATGAACAATGGACAGATTGTACGCGTCTATACCCACATTTTCCTTTACGAAATTTTTTAATTTCTTTTATTCTCCGCTTCATTGGCCACTTTGCCCCACATCCAAGAAGAAGAACAAAAAAGCACCGAAATATTTTCCTAATTATACCGGGTATCATGTTTAATCTTTTCTCTGATCGATGCATTATCAGATGGTCATTAACATTTAATTTTGGACGGGCACGGTTGGCGGGTGGTACCAAACAATAATCCTATTCAATAATAAAATGGTACTGATAGATATATAGGACGAACTTGTAAACTATTACACCTGACTTTGAATGACAACGTGCTATCTATTTGGAATCTTGCATAATATGGATGGGTGGTACTGTTTTTTGTTTGGTTCCTAAATAAACCGTTATTGTATATTATTACTGTAATTTTTGATTTAATTAGGTCAAATATGTTACATGTGAGATAACTAGATCTATATGAATAATTTTAATGTAGATTTAAAGATTGAAAATACTTTTGTACTTAAAGCTCAAGTTCGAACAAAAAACAGTTTGCTCTGGAAAAGTAATAGGGGAGAGTGGGGTAATTGAGACCGACGGGTAATTGGGAACAGTGTATCATTTCGTACTCCTTCTGCCCCATTTCATACCACATACTCCTAATAGCTGCAACGAAGCTTGCTTGGTGGAGCCGTGGCGCTGGAGGCTAGAAGTTGTACGCGTGTTGTGACAGCCGTATTGTGTTTAATATTAGATTAATATTGTGACATTTTTGTTTGCGTGCACGTCCTATTTCAAATTTCGGTCCGTTGTTTTGGATTGCACCGTTCCAATTATCCTAAACCTTCTCAATTACCAGTAATGATTTTGCAGACAATTTGATTTATTATTAAAAACTTGTTTCAGATGCCTCGAAATTACTCTAAAAAGACCATTCCTTAGTAAGCGATGGCAATTCTTCGACTATCCGTCAGAGATGTGAAAAACAAGCAGCTTACTCTCGGTCAAGAACAAATAAATATTCTGTGTCAAAAACTACAATATTTAGGCAAGTGAAACTAGAAGCAATTAAAGTACCGAAAAAAAGTCGACGTTCCGTGTGTAATACAGATCAAAAAGACCAATTAGAAAAGTACATTTCGGATTGCTTCATGAGCTTTTATGGCATAACATCATTAAAACACGAAAAGTAGCTTATATGTTTGCTGAGAAACACAAATTGAAATATATCTTCAACTGAAACTAGCAACTAGCAAATAGCAAATGCTGGTACTACTCATTTATGTTCCGACTGCTTTAAGTCAGCCTTAGAACAGCAGAATCTACATCGCTAAACAGAATTAGGGCATTTAACGCCGAAGTTACATTATTTTTTGACACTTGAAATCTTGCAAATATTGATGAAACCGGCATCAGCACAGGTCAAAAAAATTCAAAGAGGTATAAAACAAGTTGCGAAAGCAACCAGTGGTGAACGTGGCATTACAAGGAGTATTATCTGCGGTGTCAATGCTAATGTTACGTATATTCCACCATTTTTTATATTTAAAAGAAACCGAATGAGTGACTTACTCCTATAGGTTGTGATAGTAGTATGGTAGCTACTATATCTGATTCTGGTTGGATTAATAAAGCCATATTGGTTGATAATCTACGCCATATTATTGCTTTTGTAAAACCTTCTAAAGATGAGCCTGTGTTGGTGATAATAGACAATCTTGAACGCCTACGTGCTTTATCAAGAACAAAGTCTACATGTTTTATCTTTGTCGCCACATGTATTACACAAAATGCATCCATTGTGAAAATCCAGAAAAAAAATAAACCAATAGACATTGGAGAACTTTTTACAAAGGCCTATAATAAATCAGCTAACTAAGTAACGGTGTGAGCGGGTTCAGAGTAGCTGGAATTTGCCCGCTTCATTCAGACAAATTTAGGCACTGGTATGAAAACTGAGCATGTAATTGATCACTATTTATCCACATCTATTGTCGCATCCATAAAAAATATTAATGAGGTTCAAGATGCTAATTTATCTATTCCTGTTAACACCAATGAAAATTATTTTAACTCCTCTATAATTTTTGCATCATCTATTAACACTTCTCTTACTGATATCGTCAATTTTCCTGCCATTCCTGTAAAAACTGTAGGTTCTAGGCCATCAAATAAAAAGCACTCTCAGTTCTCAACTAGTACTTCCGTGAAACAATAGTTAATGGGAAAACAAAAAAAAACAGACGAAAAAAAAAATATAAAATATAATACTGAGGGAAAAGCAGAAATACAGAAAGCAAAGATTGAAAAAGCAGTAATCAAAAATAAAATGCTTAAAGACAAAGAAAAAGTAGTCAGAAATTTAAAGGGTTTTGAAAATGATATTAAAGATGAATATTTTTGTATATTTTGCAATGAAAAATTTAAATTACCAACAAAAGAAGACTGGATTATATGTAATATATGTCATAACTTGGCACATGAAAAATGCACAGACAGAGAATCCAATAAATGATATATTTATGATCTGTGTCAAACTAAGTAGGCAAGTAAGCCGCTACAAATAAATAATTACTATTTAATTTCTCTAGTTCCTAATTATCTCACATCGTTTCTATTTCCCCCTTAACCCGAACTCAATTACCTCAGAGGGTGTTGAGTAAATAGGAACAGTGATAATTTTGTCTATTTTTAAATTTTGCATTTAAAGTTTGGAAGAATCTTTTGATTTGTTTAACTAATACTTAAAATGTGAAAGTTAATATTTCAATAAAAGTTGATTACATTTGTAATGTCATTTGTTTATTTTTGGGCGTTTTAAGTTAGATGCTCCCAATTACTCCACTTTCCCCTCAATTATCAAAAAATTTGTTTCTTGTTATAATATTTTCCATTAATTCTATTGTAAATCCGATTTGATAATTGTTATCTCTTTTTCAATTAAATTTATTTTGACTCTAATAAAATTCTATGTATATGTTAGTTTAAACTAGAGAGAAAGAAAAACCTATTGGAAGCCCGTTATTCAATAATGGTATTCGTTCGCTAATACCTAATCTAAACTAAAATTGTTATTTTAAGCATTATGTCCATGACACCATACCAACATCTCACTGTAAAAAATATTTGTATTAAAGATAATTACCAATATCGTATTAACACGACTAATACTATAATTTCCTTAATAATTGTTCTAACAATGCATATCGACTTATTGCTTTAAATTTTAGTACACACCGTAGATCTTAACCTTTAAAAGTTTGCATTACGAAGGCAACACCCCAAAAAATTCACCAATCAGTCTTGTTTATAAAGCTGCATAATTTTTAAGGAAAACTTCGCTTGTGCGCTTACTAGAGATCCTCTGGAGCTAGTTATTGGATTTAATGGTATGTTAAAGATGTGTAAATCCACTATAGTATGTCCTGTTCATATATCTCAACTGATAGAAAGTTAATAAATAAAAGCAACAAAGATATCTGAAATGTTTGACAGAGAGAAATGTAAGAATCGGTAAAACCTATGTGAGACCTTTATTTATATATGCTGCTGAAATTTGAGTAGAAATATTAGAAATATCGAAGTCAAAAGGTCTGATGAAAGTTAAGTCAATTAGAACACTGGTAAGTGAGAAAGAAGAACTGCATGATAGCTGAAAACCACGGAGGATGTAATTGAATAAGTGAGATCTAGGAGGAGACTCGGGAGAAATGACGTTGATATGATGGGTCGAGACAGAATAGCGAAATGAATCAAAGAAAGAACATAAACCACAAAACTAAAAGCTTCCAGCCCTTGATGGGCAATGAGTTCGACTTCCATATCGCAAGTACACTTGCTAGCTGGAAAGCGGAACTTAGTTCTACAATAAAAAAACAAGAATAATATTCTAGTTTTCACTAATGCATAGAGTGTTTTACGAGAAATGAGTAGGTATATAGTTTGTGCATTAACAGTAACAAAACAGTATTCCTTACATTAATTTTTTGTAAAAATTCTAGATAAAAACTAGTTCTTTTTCCGATTATTCATTTAAATTTCAATATTTTTTACATTTAAAAGTTCTGATCGAGTGCAAAAACTCTCTTATCAGTCATTCAATATTTTAAAGCAAAATATTTTTAAAAAAATACGAGCACCTATGAGAAATCTAAAAACTTACAAGCCGTTGCCTTATCGGACACGAATATACTTCATTAATATTAAAACTAAGCAGGTTTGCTCTTCGTATGATAATTTACAGCGTCAGAGATTGCTTTTGAATATTAAAAGGAAAAACCTTTTATATTAAAGTTTATAATGGCTTGCTAAAGGCGTCCGAACCTATTTAGACGGGAAGATTTTGATGTTCAAGGCGAAATTGACAAGAGAAATTTCGTATAAATAAAAATATGTCGAAGACGTATCGCACGAAGGTCTAGTGACCTTTTAGCCTTAAGCTTAATGAAATTTCATGTGGATTCGCCTTCTTCTAACAAAAATCTTAGCTTCACCATATTAAATAAGCAATTTTTTTTTTGAAATTCGAATTTATTCATCAAGATACTCTCCTTCAAAAGTGATACATTAATTGCGACGCTAACTTTTCGATGCCATTTTTGTAAAACAATTTGTCTTGGCTCTCAAAAGAGACCTCAGGTTCGGCAATCACTTCTTCAATTGATTCAGATTTCTTTCCCTGGAGCATCTTTTTGAGGTCTGCAAAAAGCCA
This sequence comes from Diaprepes abbreviatus, assembly GCA_034092305.1. NCBI lineage: Eukaryota > Metazoa > Arthropoda > Insecta > Coleoptera > Curculionidae > Diaprepes > Diaprepes abbreviatus. Next base: position 6,543,689 of record JASJET010000180.1, read on the forward strand.
GTAGTGGCTTTGAAGCGTAATTCATTCAATTTAACCATCGCTTTATCGACTTGTGACACGGTGTTGGGAAATAACACTTTTTTCTTTTGCATGTGAGGCCGTTTTTTCTTCAATCGATCCAATAATGCCATGCCGGATCAGGCGCGGATCCAAGGGGGGGCGGGGCGGGAGGGACGACCCCCCCCCAAGAGCTTTGAGTTTAGAAAAATAGACCCGATTTTGCCTCTTATACTATAGCTTATTCAAGAACTAGACAGAGTAATAAATCATTCTTTACCCTTTTTTTTTTCTTCGCAAACTACCTGTGTTCTTTAGTTCGGTGTTTTTGGCAAAATCTGTAGACACATATAGGAATGGGTTAGAAAATTTATAATCAAAAATACCGGTCTATAATAATGGACTATTTGGGTTGGATAACAATAGACATTTGGAAGTGTGAAGTGTTAAAAAGGATTTTAATCCTTGTCATAAGCGTCGGAAGGAAGTTTATTTTATCACGAAGTATTTATGATATAGAACATTATTTCGGTAATAAACTTAAAATCAAAAGTTTTTATAATATTATTTTATTTCTTATGATTGCTTCGTAATTTACATACATTAGAAAATATAGATAATTTTGCCATATTTAACACAAATCACAACTATATTTTTATTATTTTAAATTTTGGCATAGAAACCGTTTTAGGCTCTCTCAAAAAATTTATAATTTAAATAAAAATAAAATAGACAATTTTCCACTAGAAATGGAAATGTTGCTGGTGTCTCCCCCCCCCCCCCCCCGTCGACAGGTTGCTTTCGCTTGCCATACTGTACTTTTGTGATATCACCCCCCCCCCCCCAAAGAGAGAGGCTGGATCCGCCTCTGTGCCGGATTGGGGTGCTCGCTATTGTTCCGTGGGCTGTAATTTGGAGACCCCAGGTTCACTGCTTCAGTTAATATATCTGTATGTCCGAGCTGACTTCTAAAACTACAGAATGACTTTGACCTAAATGAAGTTGCATTCTAGATATTTATTTTTTGACGCAAAAAAGAGTGACTTGAAAACATATACTTTGAACAAATGTATTTTATAAAAGAAGGCCTATAATACATTTTTTTATTCTGTACTTAGTCATTTGAAAAACAAGAATGTATTAATAATAATTACCAATAATCGGAATTTTCATTTAAATACCTCCAATGTGACAATTTATGTTTCTACATCGCCTCCACTAAATACTCGAGGACTGTTTGTTTTGGTCGCAGGTACCGTTGTTGTTTTAGAGCGATGAAGATGAGATTTTAAGCCATTTATGAAAGCTATATTTGGCGAGATAAGATATTACATTGACTGGAATATTGATTGCAACGTGCACATTTGTTTACATAATCGGATTTTGTTGAATTAAATTCCTTTTTTTAACTCATCCTTCCGAGGTAGACTAACAAAATATCCTACCACCTTTTTCTACTTATGTGTCAAATTTGATTTCGATTCATTTATTATTTTGTATTTTATGAGGTGTTTTTTTAGAATGACTGAGTTGTGTGAAATTGGAACGTCGCTATGTAATCGAATTTTTAATAAAGGACCATAATTGTTCTATTCACGAACGAATAATCCGTTGAAGATGACCCAAGAAGTAACCTTCATCAAGGACACTTACAGTTCCATAAGAATAACTATGGGGAAAAAGTTTGAACTTCGTAGTAGTATCAAAAAATGCATACGTGGAAGAAACCCATTCCAATGACTTTAGGTTGAAAATGAAATAGTAGTCTCTGAAGAATAAGAAGAGTCCCATCTAGAATCTATTCAAGAGAGAAACATCAGTCCATTTAAAACAACACACTCTTGTCTATTAGCAAGTGACTCAGGAAGTCCGATGTGCTTTAAAATCAAATTCAATGCATTATGATTTAGCGTGTCAAACGCTTTAAAGCAGTCCAATAATATCAATTTTCCCGAATCAATAGCTTTTAAAATATGATCAGAAACATTTACTAATGCCGTTGTATAGTTGTAACTCGTCCTAAAGCCAGAATGGATATCGGGAAGCACATTATTGCTCCCAATATATTCTGATAAATCTTCTTTTATAACACGTTAAAAATTTTTCGATATAACTGGTAAGATACTTATAGGTCTCAAATCCTTATGCTTCCGGATTTCATCAACCTTAGGAAGGGAAATAATATGAGCTAACTTCCAGGAAGATGGAAATACTGATTACACAATACAATAATTCACTAGGTGACTAATATAGGTGAATTTCGTGGCTGTTTGTTCTTTAAACATCCCCTTAAAAAAAGCTCTCCATGGTTCACAGTTAATGATATTTATTTGAATCTTGAACTACAGGCCATGTTGTATTTCCACAGAGAAATCTTCCCAGTATCGTCCTTTCATTTCCTTTATGGCTTGGTAAGCTCTGTTTTTGACTCCTATGTAGTTGTTATATTCAACCGATATCACTGGGAAAAAGCAAAAATATTTCCGAGACCAAAATAGCAAAAGCTTACTTATTTTATTAAACTGATTAACAATCTGTCTAGTAAAAGTCTCAGTTGGCTCCGGTTTCATAGATATGCGCTAAATATAATTTTACCTACCTTAATGTATGGGACAATTGGACTATGAAATAAGAAGTACCTAGTTTCATTACACTAGGTGTACTTTATAAGGAGTTTAAATACACGTAACATAAATCCTATATTGTTAGTTAGTTATATTTCAACCTCCAGTTGATCGAGAACTGTTTGTATTTGAGAGATTAGGGAGTTTTGAGCAACATGTCACGAGTTTGTGTAAATAAAGCGGATCATTTTTGTTATATATGTGGTGAAGTGACTTTTGTGAAACAAAAACGCACTCTTAACCCTTTAATACAAAAGGCTGGCCGCTTGTATTTTGGCTGCAAAGTTGGAGACCAGGATAAAAATTACCCAAGAAAAAAGCAGAACTATTGGCCTCTCGATTGCAACAATGGAATTTACTTTAAGATAAAGTAAGAGTTTCTGTGTACCAAAGCCGTCAGAAAAACCTAACACCATTATTTAATATGGAAAACAATTAGGTAGCTTGTAGGGACATTAAGAGATTAATGACAGTTTAAATCTGGACTCTCAAAAGTAAGTCTTAAACTGTGTTACTCCATAATGGAAACAAGTTGCCTTCAGTCCTACTTTGCCATGCAATCCACATGAAAGAAACTTATAGCTATTTGAAATTGTTACTGGAGATCATACAGTATGAAATATATAAATGGCAAATTTGTGTGGATTTAAAAGTTGTGGCGATTTTGCTTGGAATGCAGCTAGGAATACCAAATAATGTTGCTTTCTGTGCGAATGGGACAGTCGAGCATGATCGGATTACTACAGAAAGGAAATTTGGTCACCGATAGAGTCTTTCAGCCAGGAAAGAAAAATGTAACCAGCAGGCCATTAGTTCCCGCAGAAAAGATTTTGCTACCGCCACTTCATATAAAATTGGAACTTATGAAAAATTTTGTGAAGGTCATGAACAAGGAAGGTCGTGCTTTTAGTTACTTAAAAGAAAAGTTCCCTAGAATCAGTGACACTAAAATTAAAGAGGGAATATTTGTGGGTCCCCAGATTAGGAAACTTTTCGGAGATGTGCAATTCGATTCCATACTTGAAGGCAAGGAAAAAGACGCTTGGAATGCCTTTGAAATGGTTGCAACACATTTTTTGGGAAACATAAATCAGAAAACTATAAGGACCTGGTTGCCCAATTTGTTTCATGTTACCAAAACCTAGGGTGTAATATGTCCTTGAAAATTCATTTCTTGGATTCTCATCTGGAATATTTTCTGGAAAATTATGGAGCTGTAAGTGACGAGCACGGTGAGAGTTTCCACCAGGATATTTCAATCATGGAAAGAAGGTATCAGGGAAAATAGAACTGTGAGATATTAGCCGACTATTACTGGACTATTACGAGAAATAACTCAGAGGCTGCTTTTAAAAGACAGGCTAAGCAGCGCAAAATGAGTGTCTAGACTTTAAATTCAATGATAAAAATCTTCTTCTTCTTCTTCTTCTAGGTAGAACCAAGTTCTGTTATCTACACAATGCCTCATCGATCCTCGTTTGACGTCCAAATCCAGCTGTCTCTCCATCTTTTGGGGGGCCCTCCAGGCGGCCGTTTGGTGTTTGGTTTCTCTCTCATCACGGTTTTTGCTAGTCTGTCATCGTCCATTCGTTCCACGTGATCTCTCCACTGCCTACGACGGTTTCGAACCCACTTCACAACATCCCCCACTCCGCTGTCCTGGCGTATTTTTGCATTTCTTATTCTATCTCTTAAACTTGTTCCCGTGATCATTCTCAGCGTTTTCATTTCTGTGGTTCTCATAATTTGTTTTGTCTTTGTTGTTTCATTTCTTGTTTCTGCGCCGTAGGTCAGTATCGGTCTTACACAGACCTTGTAAATTCTTGCTTTGCTCTCGACCGTCATATGTTTATTGTTCCAGATTATGTCTCTTAGTTGGCCTGATATCATGGCCGCTTTGTTGGCTTGTGTGCGTACTTCTTCCGTTACTGCCCTGTTACTTGTTATATGTGTTCCCAGGTATTTAAACTTCCCAACCTGTTCGATACGTTTGTCATCAACCATTAGTTTGCATCTTACCGGTTCTTTTGCTATTACCATTGCTTTGGTTTTCTCCACAGATATCTTTATATTATACTGTTTGGCTGTTCGATTGAGATGGAAAAGCATTCTTTGTAAGTTGTCCTCGCTATCTGCTGTCAAGGCAACATCGTCTGCAAATCATATAATCTGAACGGTGTTGTGTCCCATTGGGTACCCAATATTTGTGCTTTTTATATCATCAATGATTTCGTCTATGATTACATTGAAAAGTGTTGGACTTAGGCTATCACCCTGTCTTATTCCTATGGATGATAAAAATGTGCTATTTAATTGCTTTTGTTGTACCAACAATATATTGTTATCTGTATTTGTAGGTTCATTATATATGCCTATGAATTAAAATTTTGTAGATATTAATTCAGATTTTTTTTGCGAGCCAACTAAAATCTGTAATAGGCATTTTTTAGTTACTTGGGTATAATTTATCCAAAAAAAAATTGGGTTTGTTCAGGAAACAAAAAAAAAGTTGAAATTTGTCCCTCAGTGTATTTAATCTTATGTACTCTTCCCGTTTTTCTTTAGCTACCTATTTTACTTCTTCTGTTAACCAGGATTTTGTTATTTTTCTTTCCCTTTATGTTAAGTTTTCTTTTTCTTATTTCTTCCATTGTATTTGATATATAGCTTTGTTTTTTACCACGTATCATGTGCGTTATCCTACTCTGTTCGTGAATTTTTTGAACTTTTGCTTGTAATGTTGTTTGGTATAGTTGTGCAGTCATTCAACTCATGCAATTATCGTTTAAAATTTCATTTTACACATTTAAGAGAGCCATTAAAAATAAACGTTCTCATCGTATTAGTACAAAGTAACTGTCGTCGTCATCTACAAAGCTCGACTTGTGACGAATAGCCCGATTTTTTCCCATGTCCACCTGGTACATTTCACAGCTAATTTGCAAAGCGGTCACAGACACAAATAAACGAGATAATATTCTAAAACCGGGAAGTAACTAATGTCCAGAGACACCTTTTATACCCAGTTTCTATATTTTCCCGGTGTTTATATCATTATTATATTCTCGGAATACGGAACTAACTCGCAGGTCCTTATTTTAAATTTAGACGGTTTTCACATTTTCTAGGTTTTATCTATATATCTTGCTTGATACAGGTCCGACTTTGTTTCTTGTGCATAGAATTTAAAATTTATTTAAATTAGGTAGTTTCCATTAGTTATAAAGGGTGTATTTTTATAGAGGTATAGAACTTTAAGTTGGCAACACTTTTTTAACTGGCGGCCATTTTGTCGGCTGTCAAGTGTTTTATGTTTAGTTTGGTTTGGCATTTCAACATGAATAGACTGACGCCTGAACAACGCAAAGCAATTAATTCGATTAACTATGGAACGTTTTCGCACCACGTTTACTCTAAATGATAATACGCATCCACAGAGACGTCGTACAGTGCGTACAGAAGAAGTCATTGCTGCTGTAGAGCGTAGCGTAGAGGAAGACCCGAATCAGTCTATCCGCCATCATGCACAGGAATTGGATATGTGTCCATTCACTTTATGGAAGATTTTGCGGAAAGATCTTGGTTTGCGTGCTTACAAAATCCAACTCGTGCAAGAATTGAAGCCACACGATCACCTAGCAAGGCGTAGATTCGGCGAATGGGCCCAAAACAAGATTGCCGTTGATCCCGATTTTCATTAGTGAATTTTGTTTAGCGATGAAGCTCACTTTTGTTTGAATGGATACGTCAATAAATAAAACTGCCATATTTGGAGTGATGATAATCCTCAAGTGTATGTTGAGACACCGTTATATCCAGAAAAACTGACTGTTTGGTGTGCTTTATGGGCTGGTGGAATCATTGGTCCGTACTTCTTTAAAAACGATGCTGGTCAGAACGTTACAGTCAATGGTGACCGCTATAGAGCCATGATTACTTACTTTTTCGTTCATCAATTGAATAACCATGATGTGCAGGAGCTGTGGTTTCAACAAGACGGCGCAACATGTCACACAGCTCGTGCCACAATTGATTTATTGAAGGAAACGTTCGGTAACCGCATAGTTTCACGTTTCGGACCCGTGAATTGGCCTCCAAGATCGTGCGATTTAACGCCGCTAGACTATTTTCTGTGGGGATATGTGAAGTCGCTAGTCTACGCCGATAAGCCCGAAACGATTGATCACTTGGAGGACAACATCCGCCGCGTTATTGCCGATATAAGGCCACAAATGTTGGAAAAAGTCATCGAAAATTGGACCTCCAGATTAGACCACGTCCGAGCCAGCCGTGGCGGTCATATGTCAGAAGTCATATTTAAATTATAATGCCAGAAGGTTATCTTTCGAATAAAGTAAATTTCATGCCAATTTAAAAAATTCATCTTTGTTTTATTCCATTTAAAAGTGCTATACCTCGATAAAAAAACATTCTTTACATGTTACAAATAACGTAACTAACTTCTTGAGCAGATCAAAATTTGAAAAAGTTCCCATAAACATGGTCTCGAAATCTACCCTACCTTTAAATGCAAATAAAAAAACAGTATTTTTTTTAAAGCAGCTAGCTGTGAAATATAATATGTTAATGCCCTCGTTAAAACCAAATTTCTTTTCACATTGTACGGTGTATGCTCCTAACTGGAGCATGCACCGCGAACAGACCCTCCAAATACTTTGACATAAAACCAATCTTATCTTTTATATCATAAAGATAAAACAAATCATCCCTCTCTCTAAATGTAATATGCTTTTCAGTTTTAGTATATCCTGGGATCCTCATAACACAGAACGTCAACTTGTGATCACTTATTTCACTTGCGGTAGCACTTTTTATTACTAGTTCACGTGTATGTACAAAGATAGATTCCAACAAGGTAGCAGAATGACCAGTAATTATGGCTGGCTCATCTATCATCTGAAAAAAGCCACGTCACCCAAGACCTCAATATAATCTTCAACTTGCAAAATTTTAGGTAATAGAGCATCCAACACATCTATAAACTCCAAGATTTGCTTCCTGTAAGACACACGATATTTATTGTCGGAAATAATGAATGAAGTAATAACATTTTTATAAAAAAATTGAACCGACTTCTAAAAGTGCGCTAAAAAGTAAAAAATAACTATAAATTTTTATATAAAATTAAAATTTTTGAAGTCGGCGCCAAACTAATACCTGACAAAATGTGATTCGCATAAACACATTAAAAATACTTTATTTGTAATTGCTTTCTTGCCATACTTTCTATATATTAGTAGTTATTTATTTCATTTAGAAATAATTTAACACCGACTTCAAAAATTTCAATTTCATATAAAAATTTATAGTTATTTCTCACTTTTAGCGCACTTCTAGAAGTCGGTTAAATTTTTTTATAAAAATTTTATTTTTAGATTTTTAGTTTTGAATTTTTATAATATCCATAAATTATTTGAACTAAGTACTAATCGAGATTAGTGTACCTCGCAATGATTTCAAGGTGGCAAAAAAGTACCCTTTTTATCGAAAGTTGTAAATCACCCTAAAATGAACCACTAAATATTCTTAGAGTTATCCAAATACCAGGGAAATTGTGTAAAACAAATATTTAGTCTGTCACAGTAAATTCACTATTTGAAGTTTCAAGTTAATTATAGATTAGTAATATAGGCCCCAAAACCTTCCAATATCGATATTTAAAGAACTTGAGGTAGATTTCTTAGCCCGATATATATGTTAAACTGCATATCGAGTTTGGATACGTCTCAAGAAAATGGCAATATCAATTTTAGATAAAATCAGAAAATGTAAAATTTTCAGTCCCTCATATTGTATCTTATCAACCTAATAGTTCTAAAAAATTAACTTCATATTCGTAATACATGACCCCGAAAACCCCCTAATACCAAAACTAAAAAAATATGAATAAGGTAAAATTTTCAACCCACCATCTGCCATATTGGATTTCAAAGAAAAAAAAACAATTTTAACGTCTTAATCTAATCTAAATCTAAACCCTTCAAATCCCCCTGGTACCAATTTTGGATGAAATCCGGAAATCCAAAATTTCTAGACCGTCGTATTGCGTTTGACATATTAGATTTTTTAAAATTAATTTTATATTCGCTATTTACATCCTCAAAAACGATTCAGTTCCACCTTTGAACAAAATATTGGATTTGCCATATTGAATCCTGAAAAAATACTTAATTCATAATTTTCACCCTCAAGAACCCCTTATATCAGTTTTGGAGAAAATCGAAAAATGTGAAATTTTTAGGACGCCATTCTGAATTCATCAGATTGTTTTTCGAAAAATATTTTAAATTCGTAATTAACACTAACAAAATCCCCCGATACTGATTTTAGACAAAATCTTCGATCATACCCTAGATTTAAACAACAATAGATTTGTTTGAAGGCTGTTTATAGTCGGTGGGGGAGACGCTTTTTTGATGTTTGACAGACATAAACATATTTACTTATCTTGTCTTTCAGTTTAATTGCTTGTCGTGACTTTTTCGGTGTTTTTAAATGTTAGAAATTACTATAAATGCGAAGTTTACAATTAAATTAACAAAAAGAGGATTTAAAAACATATTTTTATCGGTAAATATTGTTAGATATTGTTTACATATTGAAAATAACAATAATAAAAATTTAGGCAACCATATATTCATACTTTGTTTTCAGAATTGACGTACCTAGGGGTATGTTCGAAGGACGAACCGATGATACTAGTTTAAATAATGCAATTAGAAAAGGATATCATAAAATCGGTATGTCTGTACCAAGAAATTAAATATCTACTGTTTATCAACACTTTTTCAAATATAAATAAAAATATTATTACGTTATTCAGCGTTCAAACAACCGGGCCCTAGTTCTGACGTTATACTACTTCTACAGGGGTATGTTCGAAGGACAAAATCGAGAGATTAAGAATCTTTAATCCGCCATCTTGGATCCGCCATATTTAATTATTTGAAATAATTTCAGATTCAAAATGTGCGATACCAGAAACTTTCCCATATCAATTTTGAAAAAAAAACGGACAAAATTAATTTTTTCGTCTGCGATATTGGATCCGTCATATTGAATTTTTTTAAAATAATTTTAGATTCGTTATGTGTGACCCCGAAAACTTCCCTGTACCAATTTTGAAGAAAATCGGACAAAATTGATTTTTTCCTCCGCCCTATTGAATTTTTTAAAAATAATTTCAGATTTGTTGTGTAAGACCCCGAAAATTCCGCCATACCAATTTTGGAGAAAATCGAACAAAATTTTTTTGACCGCCATATTGTCAGCGCCATCTTGGATTTTACCTGCATCAATTTCATCCAAAAAAATATGGGACCACTGCAGCAACATAACGTAAAAAATTTCATTCAAATCGGTGCCGCCGTTCCGGAGTAATCGGTATACATATATAAAAAAAATACATAGTCGACAAAATGAGAACCTCCTTCTTTTAGAAGTCGGTTAAAAAGTGATGTAATGATGTAAATTAAGAAAAAAGTTTTAATATTTCTTTTACTTCTTAGCAAGGGAACAGCGATATTTTTCCTAAATTGAACACCTGTTCCCAGTAAAACGGTCGCAATCAAGATCACGCACCCATAAGTTTTTTTAACCTGTACCACACCAAAAAATCTTCTCGTGTACGTTCTCGTGTGATCGTCAAATTTAACAGTTCCTCAATGGTTTTACACACATCAACTTGTAGAAACGATCTCACCAGATCTTTGACAAAAATCCAAAAATCTACTCTCGAGCCACTCCTGCCTTTATTTATTTAACCTCTCAACCGATATTTATTTCATAAACATTGGCGGAAATGCAGCTTCGGATTTATTATCGTGATTGCTGTTGGCATGTCGTTACCACAATTTGCTACCACATATTTTTGCCGTGTTGATTTCATCATGGTAGTCGGGTGTATGTTCGATTCGATTTTGTTTATAACTTTTCATTCCGATTTATTGAGATGTTTAGATTTTACGTAAGCTTCGAGTCAGGTTGATGGACGTGCCAACTTTGAAAATTGGAAAAAGTGTTTGTAAATTTAATTAGCACGAAATATGACGGAATATCGTGAAAATAAAAACTCTATTTGTTTTTATGTATAATTTTGTAGGTTATCACCTGCGTAACATTAATTATGTGTCTAAGTTCTTATTCAAAGTACAGTTTTTTCAGTTTTAATGATTACGTGAATTAGTTTTGCCTTGCAATGTTTTATATCGGAGATTTGCTGTTAGTTGTAAAAATGACGTATGGACGTATAGTGATCTCTTTGTTATCTGTGGATGGTTTTATTCATTGAGTGGATTTTTGTTGCAGTTATTTTACTTTATTTATAGTATGTGATTTATAGCAAATGCACTGAAATAGAACAACTGCAAAATAGACACGATCATTTAAATTTGCACAAAAAGCTGAAAGAAACTGTTGGATTATATAGAGGATGGGAACCAAGTTTAATGGTAGACCAGAACAACAAAAGAGTCCTCGAAAGCAAAGAAAAAATCGACATCTGGGAAGAATACATCGGAGAACTTTTTCAAGACAACAGACCACCAAGGGAGACTGATTTAAGTGATAGTTTGACTGGCCCATCAATTTCAAAAGAAGAGATTGAAAAAGCTATCCTTAACTTAAAATACAACAAAGCAGCTGGACCAGACAAAATCCCGTCAGAAATATTCAAACTCCTAGATGAAAGAGGTGTTGCGGCATTGCATAAAGTTTTTAACATCATCTACAATACGGGTCTCTACCCCAAACAATGGCCATGTTTTACTTTTATACCGTTACTAAAGAAATCCAATGCAAAAAGATGCGAAGATCACAGACTTATCAGTCTAATGTGTTATACATTAAAGCTTTTCTTAAAAATAATACACCAAAGAATATACAAGAAATGTGAAAGAGACGTGAGCGACTACAAAATTGCTATGACCAAAGAAAAGATGTGTGCCTATATTTCATAGATTATGAGAAGGCTTTCGACCGTGTTCAACATCAAAAGTTAATACAACTCCTCGAGAGGCTCGACATCGATCAAAAGGACATCCGATGCATCCAATGTTTGTATTGGAACCAGAATGTACAGGTAAAAATTGAAAATGTTATGTCCAATACTGTTTAAATTGAGAGGGGAGTGAGACAGGGGTGCCTACTATCTCCGCTCCTATTTAATCTATATTCGGAGACAATTTTCCGAGAGGCCTTAGAAGATGTAAAAAAGGGCATTAGAGTGAATGGTGTATGGATCAACAACATTCGTTATACCGATGACACGGTCCTGATAGTCGAAAATATAGATGATCTATAACAAATAGTAAATATGGTTGGACAACACAGTGCGTCTGTGGGTCTGAACATCAATACTAGGAAAACAACGTTTATGATCATCTCCAGAAACTTGGATGCATTTATAAACTCCGGAATAACATTTGATGTAGCGCCCATTGCAAGAGTGGACAAGTTCAAATACCTGGGAACATGGCTTTGTGAGGATTGGACATCGGACAGAGAAATAAAAAGCCGTGTTGAGTAAGCCCGACAGGCTTTCTTGAAGCTTAAAAATGTGCTTACCTGCTCAGAATTCGATAATGACTTGAGGGTGAGGTTTATGAAATGCTACGCATGGTCAGTGCTTCTTTATGGCGTGGAGGGTTGGACCCTAAAAGCGAGTAATATCAATAAACTGGAAGCCTTCGAGATGTGGCTGTATCGCAGAATTCTTAAAATCTCATGGACGGAGAAGAAGACAAATGAGGAAGTTCTGGGACGTGTAGGAAGAGAACGTGAACTATTCGAAGTAGTCAAGAAAAGAAAAACAGCCTATCTGGGACATATTATGCGAAACGAAAAATATGGGTTCTTACAGTTGATGATTGAGGGAAAAATTGAGGGCAGAAGGGGAATGGGGAGGAAGGAAATGTCTTGGCTTCGGAAGGTAAGATAATGGACAGGGTTACGTGATGTACAAACACTGATCCACACCGCCCGAGATAGAGAAGCAATGGAGCATGTGATCGCAAACATCCATTAATGGATATGCATCCGAAGAAGAAGAAGATTTATAGCAGCTCGATGAAATTTCTTTTGAGAGTTATAGTAGTTAGGTTATCTCCATATATTTTCAAGCTACGACATTTGTACGAAGTTTCGTTAACTTATATGACGGTCTGACATGTCGACCTCATCCACAGTGATTGGTTATCTGCAGCATTTACAAATTGATTTGTTGATTCCTAGATGTTAGGTTATTTATTTTTCTCTTTTTAATGACTAATATTAAGAAAAACAAAACTATAATTGTAGTAATACGGACAATTTTTTGATTATATACTACAATGATTTTTTATTTGCTTATTTCGTCTTTCATCCATAACCTTTCTTTTATAGTGACAAGTGGTAGCTTTATAATATGATTTTATTTGTTTCCCAATAATTTTTTACTGAATACATGGCTTTTTCTGCTGTAGGTTAGTTATTTGATGAATTCATTATATAATGTTATTGATAAATCGCAATAATTTTTTAAAAATATCACATAGTCTTCTTGGCATCATCAAAATTCTAGGCAGCGAAATTGCAACCAAATTAAGAAGGGTGAAAATAGTAAAATTGTAATAAGTAAATCGTAAAATAGCCTAAAATTGTAAAATTACAGAGTTGAGATATTGTGTTTCAAGTACCTAAAGAACAAGAAATGTTTTCCTACTTACTTAAGGTACGAACAAAATATGTATTAATTGGTTAATTGTTCAGCTTTTCGATATTTCGGTTTCATTAAATTTTTTTAAATACTTTATACATTTTGGAACAAAAATCTGTATGTTTTTTAACTGTTATTAGATATGTTATAAACGAGAAACATATTAAATAGAGAGACCTGTTTACTGTATTAAAAACATTGTGATTATCAAAAAACCACGTTTAGAAGGAACTGTATTTTAATATTTTATGGCATAATGGTTTCGGTTATGATTTTATTATCTTTTCTAAGGGACAGGAAACATACAATAGATCTTATTGGTCGCAATCTGCAAGTGACAGTATATTTATTGAATATAATTAATTTAGGTGGGCTATTGGAGATATCCAGGTTTAAATTAATCTAGTAAAAATAAAGGAACAGAGGTATATGAAATGGTTAAGTACAAGAAGTCCATGAGAAAAAGAGACATGTGAGGGAATAAGAAGAGAAGTAAGAAGAACTGTCAACTTTAGAAAAAACGCAATGTGGGGTAATAAATGTAAAGAAATAAACACATGCATTGGCGAAAAAAATGCTCTAAAGCTTGGAAATTCATAAAAACCATAAAGAATACGTACATAAAGAATACATCTATCGAAATAATATCTGGAAACCAATAAATCAAGTTGCTTGATAGAAGCTAGAAAAAATTTTTCAAAATATTAGTTTTGTTTCAATTTTTTTCCAAGGACTAATATTTAAGTTTTTTATATTAAAAATGTATATTTGTTTTTCCTTTATTAAAATATTTTGTGTCTCATTAAGGAAAGGAATTTTTTTTGTAAGTTCTTACATATTTTGCAGGAATAGTATTTTAATTGTTTTATTCTGCTTTTTATATATTTTATTGCTTTCGGAAAATATATTTTAATTTTTGCACAGTCTATCAATGATCGAGTAATTTTGAAGTTATCAAAATATGACTTTGTTGTTGAAGATTACTATTGTATAAATTTACTTTACTCATTCTTAACACAAATTGACAATATAAAATAATATTTAGCTTGTTCTGCTTTATATTAATTTGTACTTTTATTTTTGTCTTTTGTCAATTAATCAATGCGTAAAAATCTGACCTAACATTCACTTAATAAGTTACATGCACATAGTTGAAAATAAATTGAAAATTACAGTAGGAAAATACATAGTGTTATTGTCATTGGTTTTTATAATTCTAGATATTACTCTATTGTGTTGGCCACTAGTCTGTGTAGCAAGTCTGATTAATTTCTAGGCCTAGGTCGAAACATGTATTACTGATGGCTGCTTGTCTATGAACATTCCAATAAGTCCATTCGTTGATCTCCTTTACTAGCACCACAAAAAAACAAACAAAAAGACCAATTTATTGCATGTATAGATTGGGGATAGCTGGAGAATGGTCGTTTTTAAGGCAAAGTCTGGCGAAGTGCTTGACGTGAGTTGGAAAGTCTTCTTCTCTTTGGAATATCTGGTCTTATTTCATATAATGATATTCTTGGATACCTATAGAGATTTTACGTTGTAACTGATTATAATGTCGTCTTTTTCATGTCTGAGGACGTGTAAAATTATTATAAAGTATTCCGAAACTTTCTTGTAAGATACGGCCTTCTCTACACATGGTTAAATAAGACCAACTGGGTATTTTTAGGGGTTTGGCTGGAATGGTTGAAGGCTCTAATGATTGTTTTTTGTTATGCTCAGGAAGTTACTGCGGTTGTTATTTGGTTGAAATGAGGAAGTTTTCGGGATCGTCAATTATTTTTAAAATTAAATATGGCGAACTAAAAGATTCGTATTTTTTTTTCATTTTCTTCATAGATGATATCAGGAGTTTCCGATGTCGTAGATTATGAATTTAAAATTATTATCTTAAAATTGTTTCTTTGTACTAAGTTTTCTGTGGCCGTTTTTGTTAACTAATTGTTTCGTGTACTAATTTGCTGTCGAAATTTCAGTTACAGATAATAAAAATGTATGTAATTATTTTTCGCTTTTTATGTTTTTTTAGAGAAGATTCGATTAAAAAAATAAATAAATAGAACGTTTATAAAATCATCATAAAGTGAAAATTACCGATAATTTATGTTACAGATTGTTAAAGTCTTAAAATAAGTACGCGAGAAATTTTAATGGGAGTAACAAATTTTGTTTTAATTGTTTTAACCGAAAACAAACTTTTTACTGGCAAATACATACACAAAAATCAGGGAATTTACCTTGTGGATATTATATTTAGTTTTTTACTCTTTTTTGGCAACTGGAGTATTTTAGAATTAAGAAAATTGGTATTTAAAAAGAGATTTCAACTCAATTGAGTTGATTTTCTATCCAAAGCACTTAAATTTTTCTTATAAGTATATGCTTTTTACAACAGATATGGAATTATAAGTTTATCAGAAATCGTCAGGAACAGCTTACAAATTGCAACTGAAAACGAACTAATCGTACTCTTGCATAAGTCAAATCCATTTATATAAGTTTTCCTTTAACGTATCAATGTTTTATATGCAAGGTGAGCGAATATATTGAGGTATTGTGTCTAGATACCCTGAAAGCATTTGAACGCTAGAATTATGTTCATAATATGATCGTACGAGCAATTCTTCCGCTGTCTCACACCATTCATTAAGCGATGGCGATTCGATGCTTTTAATCGAGAAAAACCTGCGTTATTTCACCTCTTAACATCGATTATGTGCTCAGGGAGTTTTTGAAAGTCGCCTTTTCTATTGTAAAGTTTTACTCACTTTTTATTTAATAGTAAGAACACTGTAAATGAAATACTTATTAAACTTTATACAGGGTGTTCGGATAATGCATCAGAATACTTGGAGAAGTTGTTCTATATAGTAAAATTAAGGTAGAAAGTCATGTAACAAAAAGCCAAACACTCAATATTTCTGGAGTTACAGCCTGTCAGTAATATCTGACGATTAGTTTTAACCTATCAAGTTGATATTTGACATAGGGACTACATCATTCTGTTATAAAAATGTTTCTCCACTGTGCCACCAGAGGTCACTTTATCTGAAATTTTATTTTTCACATTTTTTGTTTTGACAGCTATTGAAAAAAAAGGACGTGACATTTTAAAGGTAAGTGTTTAGTTGTTGGTTCAAATTTTCAAAAATTAACAACCAGCATTAAGAATTTACATTAATAATATTCCCCTGCAAGCTAAATAATATCTATCTATACAGTAAAATCCAAAATGGCGCTGGTAATATAGCGGAAAAAAAATTTTGTCCTATTTTTTTCCAAATTTGATATGAGGAGTTTTCGGGGTCGCCCATAACAAATCTGATATTATTTTTAAAAAATTCATTATGGTGGATCCAATATGGCGGACAAACAAAATTAATTTTGCCCGATTTTCTCCAAAATTGCTATGGGGGCGTTTTGGGATCGCACATAGCGAATTTCAGATTATTTTTAAAAAATTAAATATGGCTGATCCAATATGGCGGATTAGAAAATTTTCATTTCTCGATTTCGTCAAAAATCGGTATTGATGGATTTTTGGGAGGGTTAGTTACGCATTTTAAAATATTTCTAAAAAATTCAACATGGCGAATCTAATATAGCGTCTTAAAAATTTTACATCTTTCGATTTTTTTTCAATATTGTTATAGGGGGGTTCTTGAGAATGTAAATTATGAATTCAAAATTATTTTCAAAGGTTATTTTAAGAAAATTTAATTTGTCGGGTTTTATTCAAAATTTGTACCAGGGTGTTTTCGAGGATTCGATTAAGAGATTAGAATTTTTTTTTGAAATTTAATATGGCGGAACCAATATGGTGGGTTGAAAATTTTACGTTTTTAATATTTTGTCATATTTGGTATTAGGAGGTTTTTCGGGTCTTAGGTTATGAATTTGAAGTTAATTTTTTTCAACTTAATATGGCACATACAATATGGAATAGTAAAAATTTTGTGTTTTCCCGATTTTGTCTAAATATAATATTGGGGGGGGGGGGAGATATTCTTGGAACGAATACAAACTTTATATGCGTGAAAAAATATGTCGGACTAAAAAATTTACGTCTCAAGTTCTTTGTATACCGGTATTGGTGGTCTATGTTATTAACCTAAAATTTAAGATAACGTATTTAATCTAGCAGACTAAATATTTGTTTGATATAATTTTATTCAAAACTGGTATTTGGAGAATTCTACATTTTAATGTGGTTTGAACTTTGGATAAAATGGGTACTTTTGTGTGACCTTCGAATCCTAGCAAGGTATACTAATCTTGTTTAGTACTTAATTCAAATAATTTATGGATATTATAACCAATTCAAAACCGAAAATTGAAAAATACAATTAAAGAGAAATTAAACCGACTTCTAAAAATGTACCAAAAGGTGAAAAATAATGTAAATTTTTATAAGATATTGAAATTTTTGAAGTCGGTTCCAAATTATTTTTAAATAAAACAAATAACTACTAACACGATATATATATATATATATATATATATATATATATATATATATATATATATATATATATATAAACTATAATAAGAAGTATTTTTTGATCTTTTTATGCCAATCACCTTTTGCTGTGTGGAGCTGACGTCACAAATTTCAATTTCACATAAAAATTTATATTGTTTTTTTCTTTTTTTAGCGCATTTTTCAAATTCGGTTCAATTTTTTTTTAAATTCTATTTTACCATGTAGAATCAGCTTTCTAAGTATCCTGATGCATTATCGCTGTATATTAGATTTTGTACTAAAATATGTAACACTCTACTTTTTTTGTATCGGTTACATTTTTTAAAGAATCTCCGTCATAATTTAAGAAGGCTTAACTTCTACAGCAATTAAATTGGGTTTAAAAATTAAATTTGTAGTGTGAAAACCAAATAATTTGCGAGTTAGCCATACGAAAAATTTATTTTTAACATTTTCTGTTTCATTCTTAAAGCGATGACACAAAAATTTTTGGGAACCCCATTTTTTGCCAACTTAGACCATATTTAAAGTTGGTGTGTTACCGAATCAGGGAGTCAATGTCGTTCCTTTAAGTTTTTAGAAAATTCCAGATGGTAAAACTTCAGATCTTCAAGAAGCGATTCCGTTAATGATAATGGTAATCGACGGTTAGAACAAAGACCTTTACCTGCGTTTAACATATGGGTGGAGTTCTTTTAGTGGTTAAGGGATTCCACTTATACCCTTTAATAAATTATTTTTTCGATTAAGTTGTTATTTTTGACAGATACGATAACCTGTACTCTCATCTAAAGGTTGTCTTTTGAAAGGAGAAGCAGCGATAGTGTTTATTTTTTTCAGTTTAATTTATAGAGTAAGTAATTTTCATTACAGACATTAATTAAAACTAAACTTACAACAAAATTGTATAAGTTTGTTCTTTTAATTAATATTTTTTATTGGGATGTATTGACACGGGACTTTTGTCTTATTTTATTGTTAGAACTGGTAGGGATATATTTCTCACAGCTTGCCCCGAGTGATGATGTTGTTGTAAGTTTAAGTAACTGGTCTTTTTATAGGTAATTAGTTTGCTTGTACTAGAAAACCCCGGAAGTATCAATAATCAACATTGTTTTGAGGTTCTCGCCAAATCATTGACACTCCAAACTTAAGGTAGAAATTATTGAAGTAAGATTTTCGGGGAGGATTTTTATGCGAAACAGTGCAATTAGTGTGTGTATTTTTAAATTAAACAAGTAATCTGAATGATTAGTTTATATGATTTAATATTTCCTTTATATTTAAATGGACAATCTTAATTTATTTAATAAAACGGTTCATTAAAAATGAATATATGTATAATTTATTAATAAATTCTCGTTAAGAATGAATTGCATCATGTCCTGAAACGAAAATTAAAGCTAGCGTAACATCTGCATATTTTTTAATAAAATCTCGTTATGAATATCTACCTTTTACCGGACACATAGAACAATACTAATCAATTTGTAACATTCTGTTTGCTCTAAAAAGTAATACATCTTAAACGTATAAACACTTGGTCGGCAGGACCGTCTTTATGTGAATTAAAAATAAAAATCCGGTAAGGTAATGACTCCGAAATCAAAATAGTATACATACAAAAACATTCTAAGCGCGGGTCATCCTTATATTAATTACTTAACATACCCTTTTAAGGCCAGTTTTATAATCAGTGTTTGGTTTTCCTGCACTCCTTTTCATACCGTGAAAATATTTTTATTTTTAATGTTTTAGTCAAGTTAGTTATTATATATAGTCCAGGGGTCCAGTGGATTTCCAAAAATAGTCAAATAATTTGTTATAAGCAAAAAAAATCGTTAATAATTAAAAGAACTATATTTTTTTGTAAAATAAAAAATATATTTCTCGGCCGATTTTAAGCAAAAAGTGTCTTTTGTGATTTTTTCGTCCGAACTTTTAATTAAATAAATATTTTCAAATTCTGCGTCCAGCAATTGATAGTTCAAGTCAAGCACTGCAAACTGGGATTCATCGCAATGCGAAGATGTTATGTTTTTATTGCTTTTTAATACTATAAACGAATAGCATTTCGTCAATTATAACGTATGCGCCGCCGTGCATGAAGGGAAGTGAAAGTTTACTTACAGGCGTTCACATAGTGCACGTAATCCATTATAGTAGGCAAGCGGTGCATCTCTAAAAAGATGCAGAAAAAACGGGTTGACCGATTACGGAGAGGTGTCAGAATGAAACCTGTTCTAAACGATGCGTTGAGTTGAATAAAAATCCTTGATGATATTTGTTCGTATGGTCGGTAATTTGTTGTTAACAGAAAAATTTGCAAAATTGCAGAGAATTAAAAAAACAAACACTTTTATTCTTGCAATTTTTTCTAAAAATGCTTCGTTTTCGAGATACGAGCGAATTAAAGACGACAAATAACTAAAAAACGCCATTTTAAAATATATTTTTTCTTGGTTTCCTCTGAATCGTTTTGAATTTGTGTTATTTGTATCATATATACATACAGGTATCAGGGTCAATGATTTATACCGTATGAAGGAATATATATTGAAAGTATAAATATTAATAAAAAAAAAACTGAAGCAGCATACTTAGCATGTTTATAAGGAGATAGAAGTATCACATGGGCCCACGTATATATATATATATATATATATATATATATATATATATATATATATATATATGCAAATTCGACCTCAGATTCGTGAATAACGACCTCAAAAACCCCCTTATACCAAATTTGGGGCAAATCGGTTGATTATAAAAAATTTGGCCACCTCTATATTGAATCCGCCATGTTGGATTTTTTCAACTTACCATGCCAGCTTTTTAGAAGCGTCTATAAGCTAAAATTTGAGCCGAAAATGACCCGGTAGGTTTGCAAATTTTTATCTTTACAAGCTTATTTGCTAGACACTCGATTTTTCTACGGCTTCCGGTCGCCATATTTGAGCCGCCATATTGGATTATTCAAAGGCGTACTTGGCATTTGAAAGTAGTTACTCTAAGCTTTAAAATGAGACCCTGGTCAATTTTTTGGTTGCTTCTAATTTTGGTCGTAACATTTCAGCTGGCATTTTCAAGTGATGCTTCCTCGACGGCTGCTTGACTTGGAATTTGGATTGAATTTGGATTCCAAGTGGAGTGGCCGTCGAGGAAGCATCACTTGAAAATGCCAGCTAAAAGATGTTGGCGAAACGTCGTGAAGATTTTTCTATTGACGACCGGATTGAAAACCGGAAAAACACCAGTGGACATTCCACCACCCGTGAAAACCTACGATACAACATATATATATATATATATATATATATATATATATATATATATATATATATATATATATATATATACAGTGCCTTCATTTCAAAACGAACCATCCCTAATAACTTTGTTAAATAGAAAAATTTAAAAAAAAGAAAAAACACGTCAATATAGATATACAGGGGGAAGTTTAATTTTGCATTTGTTAAAAGTCTGTCAATCACCTCCTCACCTCCAGCTAACCTCACTTTGATATGTCAAATGGGAACCCCCACCTTGTGACACATCATTGTAAGCAGCATAAAATTGTCTATCCAACCGTATAAAAAAAATTAAATCGGTTGACGTACAAGCGAACAGTGTGCAAAAATGTCTTGTAATAATGCATAATATATCGGCCTCGAACTTTAGTATGTCAAATGATTACCCTATAGTGTGATACATCATTTTAAAGGGCATACTATCTCCTATTTAGCCAATAAAAAAAAACAAAATCTGTTGATGTACATTTCTGCTGGCTCTGTGCATAAGTTTCAAAAAAAAATAAGTTTTTTCCCTACAAAATTCAAATTCTTCAAGAACTCGGAGAAGACGATTTTGATAGGAGAATTCAATTTTGCGAATTAATGTGCCAACGAATTGACGAGGACCCCCATTTACCTAAGAATATCTGCTTTAGTGATGAATCAACTTTTTTTCTAAATGGACTGGTTAACAGACATAACTGCAGATACTGGGATAATGAAAATCCGCACCTTTTCCGAGAAGGGCATACTCAATATCCCGAAAAAATTAACGTGTGGGCAGGAATTTATGGCAATGAAATCATCGGGCCATTTTTTTTGGAAGATAATTTAACTGGGCAAATTTAGTTAAACCTTTTAGAAAACACAATATACCCTGCCATTGTGCAATCTTTAGAAAATCAAGTGGATGAAAATGCTGTTATGGTACTAAATGAAAATAATTTGCATTTCCAGCAAGATGGAGCTCCCCCGCACTACGCTTTGGCAATTCGAGAGTGGCTTGATGAACATTTTCCAGGGACGTGGATTGGCAGACGTGGTGCAATTGAATGGCCAGCACGGTCTCCAGACCTAACCCCTCTAGACTTTTTTCTTTGGGGGTATTTAAAAAGCAAGGTTTATAAAACCCCACCTGAAAATATTGACGATTTAAAAGATCGAATTGTTCGGGAATGTAGAGGAATTAGCAGAGAAACTCTTGCCAATGTTCGTGGGGAATTCCAAAATAGGCTTTTTTATTGTCTCGCTAATAACGGCGCACATTTTGAACATTTAATAAAATAATTTTCTTCAACTGAATAAAACTGAATAAACTGCTTATATTTAACACACATTTTTGCATCTTAATTGCCTATAACGTCTATTAATTTATTTTTTTTTGACATCGTTGGATAGCAGATCGTACGTCCTTTAAAATGATGTATCACACTATAGGGTAATCATTTGACATACCAAAGTTCGAGGCCGATATATTATGCATTATTACAAGACATTTTTGCACACTATTCGCTTGAACGTCAACCGATTTAATTTTTTTTATACGATTGGATAGACAATTTTATGCTGCTTACAATGATGTGTCCAAGGTGGGGGTTCCCATTTGACATATCAAAGTGAGGTTAGCTGGAGTTGAGGAGGTGATTGACAGACTTTTAACAAATGCAAAATTAAAGTTCCCCCTGTATATCTAAATTGACGTGTTTTTTCTTTTTTTTAAATTTTTCTATTTAAGAAAGTTATTAAGGATGGTTCGTTTTGAAATGAAGGCACTGTATATATATATATATATATATATATATATATATATATATATATATATATATATATATATATATATATATATATGTTTAAAGTAATAATGCACTGAAAGCTATATTGGATTATGTGCACTAGGTGAGCCCTTGTAAGTAAACTTACACTTATCTTCATACACGGCTTCGTGTACGTTATAACTGATGAAACGGGATTTGTTTACAGTGTTAAAAAGCAATAAAACAATATATTTTCGCATTGCGATTAATCCCAGCTTGTTGTTCTTGACTTAAACTATCAAATTACTGGACGTAGAATTTGAAACTTTTTAAGTGACAAAAAATGCCATTTTTAAATGTTTAACGTTTTTTTAACTCAAAAACTATTCATCGGTTGGAAAAATTACAAGAGATACTTTTCGTTTAGAACTGTCTTAAGAATACGAAAATTTTTTTAATTATTAATTTTTTTATTTATAAAAAAATACTTCATCATTTTTCAGCAATCTATCCTCAACATTTGTAATCAAGAAGTGAAAATACATATAATAAACTTTGGTAGAACAATATCTCTTCATCGGCTAAGAAAACCTTCTGAGCTCCCTGACTAGATGGACATTCTAGTAACCAGATATGAATTTGGGCTTACTACATTGTGAAAAAATAGTCACTAATAAATTTATACAGGTGTTACTTTAGTATTCTATTACACTAAAACAAATATGTTAACGAAGTAATTTTTAAAAGAAAATTTTATCAAAAAATTCGCATAAATTAATTCCACCTTCATTATAGGAAAAAAAAAATCTGGGAAGATGTAACAATAGAAAAATATGGTCATTTGTGGGGGCCAAGAATCTTACTTTACATGCACTATTTCCTGGCTAAATTATCAGTGTAATTTGAAGATAATTCCTTTAAAATAAATTAAGCCTATCCTGCTCAATGGCCTCATCTTACATCTGATAAGCAGAAATACCTGTAACCGCAACCTACAACCATCATTTTTAACAGCTACTAGAAACAGTAGTGGACAACCCACGAAACTATGAAGAGCAAACAAAAAAAAAATCACGGGCACTAAACATTTATCATTGTCTTTTTGGGATTGTAATTGACAAGTAGAGGATTGTTAACCATTTTTGGGTGTTCTTCTTCAAGTACCATCTTAAAAAGAACTTACATGACAAATATGTGTGGGATTGATGTTAACAAAACACTCGGAGCTCAAGATTATTATAAACTTGATTACGGGCGGGTTTCTTTACTTTATTGTGAGTTTTAGCGTAATTTTACATATTTTTATGGCTTTGTACTTTTGTATATTTGTACATTTATTTCGAAAACCTATATACAGATAGTAGCAGAAGACTCATTTAAGCAACGGGGTACACCAATAATTAATTATTCCAAAAAAATTAAATTGAAATCAACAAATAATTTAATAAATGTATAGATACTTATTTACTTTTCTAAGTCGGTTTCAGAGAGGTTTGGGGGGGGGGGGGGGAGTTTAAACGTTTCCATTATTATTAAAATGCTTTTTTTTGTCCTTGTGTACTTTGTCAATAAATTTTATATTGGGCACTGACTTCAAAAAATTATTAAGTAAATGAGTCTAAAATTCAAGGGGTTAAATTAGGCACTTTTCTAACAAAGATGATCTCACGGTCCGATGTACTTTCATATTGTAATAACTCCAGTAATACGGTCTTGAAACAACTCCCATAACATATTTGAGGTTAGGACTGTTGATAAAATTACTTGAAATGTTTCACATGTCGACTTTCTCAAAATAGTTTAAAACAATTGAAGAATTTACTGCAGACGACATATTATGGCACTTCGGCATTTTTCACTAATTAAATTAACTAAAGTAAATTAAATAAACATGTGCTTTCACAACAATAACATTAACATAATCTCTTGTCTCGACTTTGATAATTATTCCGTCATGTCATATATAAATATACGTTCCGTTTCAAAAGAATATGTAGGTAAATAAAAAAAAAGAGTGGAAAAAAGTGGTATTGTTTAAATAATTTACGATAATATAATTTAAATAATTGACGAAAAAAATTGGATATAAAAACTTATTTTAAACAACATCGATGCCGATGCCTACCTTTTATTATCGATACATAGTCCTAGAAGATATGTAACAAATATGCATATTTCTAGAAATTAATATCGATATTTCAATATATCAATATTTAATCAACAGTCCTATCTGATCTGCAGTGCTTTTTGGTATTCAGAGTGGGTCCACACCATAAGAAAAATCTGGTCGTAAGCGTAGCATTACTAATTTAATGACACTATTGTAGTTTTTTAAATTTTAGTTCCCCTCGTCTCTATATTCATGTCCTAGTTATATTCTATTTCTGTATCTAAATTATTATTTTACAGTCATAGGCGTACTAACAAATATAACATAACTATTTATTTACATGACTACTGAAATGAAAAACTCTATATCTATGGGACGACGACACTATGAACAAAGCTAATGGTCTCTAAAAAATAAAGTTTTACAGTTTTGGAGATTAAGGCATGCCTTTTTTGAGCCTGTTGGAATATAAATTTACTTAAGATATAACTTCTTCTTAAGAGAATATTAAATATTAGATTATATAATTATTTATTAATCCATAAGAGTAACTTAAAAATATTTATATATAGTAATTTAATAATTAATAATTTGTAGTAATAGTTGGTTTACAACAACATCTTCTATTAAGGTTTTACTCTAGACACAATTTAATTTAAAGGAAATATCTTGTGAAGAATGTCATGATTGTGTTAATGTTTAATTAATTTATTTTTTTCTTACTAGAATGATTAATAAATATTTTTATTACTTATATTTTCCCCTTTTTATTTCAAAAAAATAAAGACAATTGCAGTTTTTCCTGTTTCCCTAACAGAGGGCTAAAATTTCAGACATGTCGGAAAAAATCCTGTCTTCTGGTAACCCTACCCTTAGCAAACTTTATATAAACCTATTATAAACAATTAAAAAGTAAAAATTAACATTGATGGAAATTTAATAACAGAAATCCAGTTAACTTAAAACGTCGTAATACGCCTACGCTCAAATTTTTCTTGTCGTGTGGACTCACCCTCACGCTGGCTTTAAATTTGTTGGTGGTTTCATATTATCGATTTTTTTTCTTGTATTTATTCGTACTTTCCAAATTTAAATAGTGTTTTGGATACTTTTAAAATGAGAAAATATATTATGTACCCGGTTATAAGAGAAATGACCCAAACTTAAACAAGTTAAAATAACAAAAAGTGATTCATCGTGAAAGTTTATGTTCAGTAACAATAGCAGTGTTTGAGAGTGTTATCTCATTTTCTTGTTCTAGGAGTGTAATGAATAAAGAGGATTTTATCTGGAGAACATGATATGGATAACTTACAACCGAAAATGCCCCTTGACTTATTTCAAGAGATATTGCAGCCACATTGCTTGAAAAAAAGTCAAATACAATTATTGCAAATATTCATTTATATAATATAAAGAACATATTGTTGAAGATAATATGATTCTTTCGAATTTTTTTCAACTGAGGGCTTCGGCGGATGCTACAAAAATGTACATTTTTAATATTATTATATATGGAATAAGAGGTTAAAAACTTACCATTAAGAACAGAGATTTTTGTTTTAAATAAAAATTAATCACATCACAAATCAATTATAATCACACTCTGTTTTGTATATTAACTTTTCAAAAGTATTTTAAAAAGTCCAGCTAGAAGAATGGACACTACATTTTTAACCCTATAACTGCCTTGACTTGACTGATTGTGGAACCCAGATGGTGTATGTTTTAGGTACTTTAAGTGGCGTAAAAAGTTTGGGTCTTATGATTGAAGTAATATCTTTCGGGAAAAATATCGTGATTCAATTTAGAAGGATTGAAAGCGGAGAATTATTCTTATTTATTGTTTTATTTATTTTAGAAATTCCGTTATATTGGTTTATTTTAATATATTGAAATAAATTTAATTTAGATTATTGATGTTTGTTTTATCGTTTACGGCATTCGGATTTTTTTTTTATTGCAATCATTTCGTAAAATTCTCGTATTCCTTTGTTGGTTTCAGTTTTCAAAATTTTTGTATTTTCATAATCAAAGGTGTGCTTGTGTTTCATTTCGTGTTTTTTTAGGGCTGTAATATTTTTTTTTGTCAAATTTATGTCGATTTAGACGATTTTGCAGATACTGACTAGTTTGGCCGATATAATTCGATGGACAATCCTTGCAGGATATTTGGTAGACAACATTTGATTTTTTGTTTTTTGGAATGTCACTTTTTAATTTGCTGAAATTGCTTTTAAGTAAATTATGGCCCTTATGACAAGTGGTTATATTATGTTTTTTAAAAAAAGTTTGAAAGTTTTCGGAAAGTTTTGGTATGTATGGCAAGAAAAGATATTGCTTTTTGGTTTTATTGTGTTCTAAATTTTCTGTTTTAGTGTTTCCATGTTTGTATTTTTCTAGCCTTTCTTTAAAAATTTTATTAATTAGTTTATTTGGGTAAGAGTTTGTCATAAGGACCTCTTTTGCCTTTTTGATGCAGTTGTTTCTAAATTCGGGACTACTAAGGATGATGGCTTTATCGGCTATTCCAATTATTACTGATTTTTTTTGGGCCATGTGGTGTTGGGAATTGTAGTTGAGGTAGCGACCAGACCATGTAGATTTTGTGTACCACTCAGTTAGTATTGTATTATTTTTGTGATGCAACGTCATATCTAGGAAATTTATGTGGTTATTATTATCAAATTCTATGGTAAATTGTAATTTTTCATGATAGCTGTTAAATTTGTTTAAGATATATGAATCTTGATTTTTTGGTATAGCAGTTATGCAGTCATCTACATATCTGTAAAAGAATGGTAGTTTGAATTTTAAGCTGTTGATAACTTCAGTTTCTAGGTCTTCTATCACTAATTGAGCAACCCTCAATTTGCTTAAAGAATAAATTTTTGTATTTGAAGTATGTAGAAGTTAGGCAGATTTCTACAGCTTCAAGAAAATCATCTAATGGTATATCAGTGTATTTCTTTATTTCTGACCATTTTTTTCTGATTATGTTTAAGGACACATTTATGGGTATATTTGTGTAGAGAGATACAATGTGTAATGAGATCAACACGTGGTTTTCTGGGATTTTAACGTTTTGTATTTTTTCTTTAAAGCTCCATGAGTCTTTAATGTAAAAATTATTTTGGCCAGTGACATTTGCTAAGATATTTTTGAGATATTTTGAGAGTGCATTAAAAGCGATTGTATACAAGATACAATTGGTCGAAGTGGAGTTCCGGGTTTATGTAATTTAGGTAGCCTATGTATATATATATATATATATATATATATATATATATATATATATATATATATATATATATATATATATATATATATATCGTTCGGTAAAAAATAATTGTTTCTCGATTTTCAGTTTAGTTTTAATAGGAAGAACATTGTGAATAACATTAAAGGGGTAATACTACATAATTTTGAGTTTTTACATGCGTTACCTCTAGAACATTTTTAAAGACTTCAAAAACACACAGCATTTCTCAAAACACCATTTACAATCAAAAATAAGCAAAATGCAAGTTCAAAAGGAGTTTTTCAGTTAAATTATTGATATATTAGTCACTGGTAGTAGGTAGTAATCTTACGTTCAGTTGAACCTGAACGAAAAATTAAATAAAAAAGATTTCTCTGCACTAAATCACCAGGGCCGATTAAGAAAATAAGGTGACGACATGGGCACCCATAAATTACATCCAAAGTGGTCAGCCGCGGCCCGGTCACTTCCTAGTGCACCGTGAGAGATCGGTTAGTGCTTTTATTGCATCCTTACAGGGTGTATGAAATACATATTTATACAAACTGCCAAATAATTAATTATAAGATATCACAGATGAAAATAGAGATTGATTTAATAAATAAAATGTCACCAAAATTCTCGTTGACATTTTTGTGTAGTTGTGGTATCTGTCATTTAACTTTAGGATATAAAAATAAGGATACATTAACGTTTATTATTGTTTAGTCTCCGAAGAATAATTTTTTGTTTCGTTTTAAGTACTAATCTCTCACAGACGTACTCACATACCTACGTAAGTTCGAGATATACTCAGTCATTCATTACAACAAATCACAGATAAATTAAAAATTGAAGACCATTACGAGAACTTATAGACATAATAAATGGTCTTAATCAATTGTTTAGCAATAACGGTGTGTGGGTTCAAAGAAGAATTACCATTCAATAAAATCGTACGATTAACATAATATTGGGTACCATTGGTACTGTAGGGGCAACGTTATGTAAGGAAAAGTTATGTCTGTTGATAAACAAAAAATAATGAAAGGAAATTCGAAAATTAATAGATTTGCTTTGCAAAAAACTACTCCGGTATTTCATTTTTTTTTCTACTTAAAAATAGTGGAACCGCTTTCGAAAAAATGTTATTTTTAATCGGATTCTAAAAGAAGGAGGTTCTCAATTCGTCGACTATGTATTTTTTTTATGTATGTACACCGATGACTCAGGAACGGCGGCACCGATTTGAATGAAATTTTTTACGTTATGTTCAGGAAGTTGCTGCGGTGGTACCATATTTTTTTGGACGAAATTGATGCAGTAAAATTTAAGATGGCGCTGACAATATGGCGGCCAAAAAAATTAATATTGTCCAATTTTTTCGAAAACGCATCTGAAATTATTTTTAAACAATTCAATATGGCGGACAAAAAAATTTAATTTTGTCCGATTTTTTCCAAAATTGGTATGGGGTGTTTTTGGGGTTGCACATAACGAAAAAAATTCAATATGGCGGTCAAAAAAATCAATTTTGTCCGATTTTCTCCGAAATTGGCATGGGGGAATTTTCAGGGTCGCACATAACGAATCTGGATTTATTTTTTTTTTAAATTCATTATAACGTAGCCAATAAGGCGGATAAAAAATTACTTTTGTCCGATTTTTTTCAACATTGATATGGGGGAGTTTTTGGGATCGCACATTACGAATCTGAAATTATTTAAAAAAAATAAATATGGCGGATTCAAGATGGCAGATTAAAGATTCTACATGTCTCGTTTTTGTCTAAAATCAGTATTAGGGGATTTTTGTTAGTGTTAATTTCGACTATAAAATATTTTTTGAAAAACTTACTCTGGCGGATTCAATATGGCGTCCTAAAAATTTTCTCCAAAACTGATATAGGGGGTTCTTGAGGATGTAAATTATGAATTTAACAGTATTTTTTTCGGGATTCAATATGGCGAATCCAATATAGCGGAATAAAAATTTTCGATTTTGTTCAAAGACGTTGAAATTATATATGGCGGATCCAATATGGTGGGTTGAAAATTTTACCGTATTCGCGTTTTTTTAGATTTGGTATTAGAGGATTTTCAGGGTCGTGTATTACGAATATAAAGTTAATTTTTTACAACTATTAGGTTGATAAAATACAATATGAGAGACTGAAAATTTTACATTTTTCGATTTTGTCTAAAATTGCTATTGCGAGGTTCTTGGGGTGTATACAAACTCATAATGCAGTATAAAATATATCGGGCTAACAAATTTACGTATCAAGTTCTTTAAATATCGATATTGGAAGGTTTTGAGGCCTACATTATCAATCTAAAATTAATTTGAATTTTAAGATAGTGGATTTACTTTGACAGACTAAATATTTGTTTTACACAATTTCCCTGGTATTTGGAGCACTCTAAGAAAGGGCGAATTACAACTTTGGATAAAATGAGTACTTTTTTGCCATCTTGGTGTCATTACGAGGTAATCGCGATTAGTACTTATTTCAAATAATTTATTGACATCATAATGGATTCAAAACTAAAAATCGAAAAATAATATTTTTATAAAAAAATTGAACCAACTTCTAAAAGTGCACTAAAAAGTGAAAAATAACCATACATTTTTATATAAAATTGAAATTTTTGAAGTCGGCGCCAAACTATTTCTAAATGAAATATATACAAATTATGGTAAGAAAACAATTACAAATAATGGTCTTTGCCAGGTACTAGTTTGGCGCCGACTTCAAAAATTTCAATGTCATATAAAAATTTATAGTTTTTTTCACTTTTTATCGCACTTTTAGAAATCGGTTCAATTTTTTTATAAAAATATTAATTTTTTATCATGTATTTGGCTATTTCTGTTGTATTTGCCTTTGAAATCTGGAAGTATGGTAATTTGTCTTTTCTCTGTAGGTGCTTTTTTTCTTTGAGCGGTGTTTTACTGCAGTTTTATTTTATAGGGTAATTTGAAGTCATTTTTCATTTTTTAGTATTTTTCTATTCCTTATTTGTTAATAGGGTGAAAGTATTTTGAGATTAGGGTATTTCCCTTAAAATTCACAGCATAAAAGGGAAAATGACCAAGTTATAAGACTATCACTTACAGATGACTATTACAAAATTATCTTAGTGTTTGCGGGACCCTAAAAATGCCTCTATATTTAAGATAAATACTGTACTTTCAACCATATTTTTGATGACAAAAGTATTAATTACATAGTACCACTCTTACACTTGACCGTCGCTGGGTAATTTGTATATCTTCAGTCTTCAGTATGTATTTTCAGCATCGGATCGTCTTTAAACATCAATTGTTGTTTACTCGGTGTTTCTCATTGTAATCTTGGATTTAATACCGCTGAAATGTGATTTTTTCTCACCGCATAAGAAGGCTTAAAAAAGTTTAAATATTTGTTATTGAGGTGTTGTCAACAACTCATTTGGCAAGTATCGAGTAATTATTAGGTTATAATAGGTAGTTAAACAACAATAATCATAGATGCAAAATAGGAGTTAAAGTACAAATTGTCTAGCAAAAAATGGAGTTTAAATATCTTAGAGTAAACATAACTAGCTTTGGAAAAGTTGCTAAGGCTGATAAAGTGGCAGAATGCCCTAATGACGTAATCTGGCGAAACAAACATCTTAAACGTAAAACAAGATCAAGAATTTACGAAACGATAATCAGATCCATTTTGACATATACACCAGAGACAAATCCAAGCTTAATAAAAACTAAACATTTACTGAAAACCACGTACCTGACTACTAGGACTAATTTTTTGAAAAATATCGTTAAAAACAGGAAAAGTGGTGACATTAGAAGATCATGGGGTATGGAAAGCCAAAATGTGAATAAAATGAAAAGATAATCAGGATCACCAGTAAAAGATTGGTAAAAAGTGCAAGAGATAAATCAGTCGACTGCAGGCGAAATATGAATGGACTAAGAAAAAGGTGGAGAGGTGACCTCGCAAAAGGATGAGGGAAAGTAAAGACTAAATAGACTTTAAACGTAGAAGAGAAGTCAGAAGAAGAAGATGTTATTTTTGACTCCAAAAACAATTATGTTGATATCCAGCTAATCGACTTCTTAGATAATTGTTAAGTAAAAATAGAACCGAAACAACCAATTGTCAACAAATAGACTAACCTTCAAAACTTTCGAAAATATCTAAATGAGAAAGCAGATGAGGAGCTTTTTATACTTAACGTCGATGGAAGCTTTTATTTAAGGTTCTCAGATGATATTTTTCTAATAAATTTAGACATCAAAGAGTTAGGGTGAACTAAAGTATCAAAACAGATAGGACCATAAATAAATATAAATAACACCAAAAATTTTAGGAATACCACAAATGTCATTAAAACCGACAAGAAAATTGAAAAAAATATGGAACACTATATCTATTTTGGACTCGCCATCAAGCGATGCAAGCTTTTATTTAAGGTCTCAGATGATATTGTTCTAATAAATTTAGACATCAAAGAGTTAGGGTGAACTAAATAATATATCAAAACAGATAGGACCATAAATAAATATACATAACACAAAAAATGTTAGGAATAACACAAATGTCATTAAAACCGACAAGAAAATAGAGAAAAATATGGACCACTACATCTATCTTGGACTCGCTATCAAGATAGGCAAGAAAAATCAATATGCTAAGGGTACTTGGAGGATACAATTATCATGGGCTGCCTATGGTAAACCGAACTTTAGCTGCATACTGTCAGCAACCACGTATGAACTGGAAACTAGGGCTTTGACAATAAAATCACCAAAAAAACTTATTACACAACACAACAATCAATGGAACGAGTCCTATTGGAAATATCTATGAGAGAAAATAAATAACATTATAAATAAAACAAAGGTCAATATTTTAATGGAAATAATTGCTAGTGTAAAGTGAAGTTGGGGTGGACACGTCATCATACAAAACGTGAACAGGTGGAAAATTAAAGTCATGAAGTGGAGACTGAGCGTGACAAAAAGAAAAGTCAGAAGACCACCATTAATGATATTTAAAGAATAATTGGGGCAATTGAATAAAAATTGCGGTAGGCTGGAATGTAAAGAAAAACCTGGAAGGAGTTTATATCCATCAATGTATTAGTACAGGCTAGAAGAAGAATATTATACTTTTATTCTATCATTTATTACATCAATTTTTAATTAAAAATTTATCTCTTAATTCATTAGTTTTATCTAACTTTAAAACTAGGTTAAGTTGATAGTAGTGGGTTTAAACTAATAGGTGTAACCGTGAACCAAGTTCTGAAGCTCAAAAAAATAATATCGTTTTCTTTTATTATCAAAAAGAAAAAATTTGAAAATTTTGTTTACTATCTGAGAGAACTATTTCTTTTACTGGTTCTATGGCCTTATCTCTATGTTCTTATCTCTAAATTATTTATTTAAAGGTTTGCTTGTTAATATATATATATATATATATATATATATATATATATATATATATATATATATATATAAGGTATTTCTTATTTATTTCTTGACCCTTTATTAAAATATTTTTTATTTATTTTTCCTGGGATTACGGTCCGTTAAAAAATGGAATTAAAATGTAATGGTGGTGTTGTATTTTCTGTATATTACATATTATATATATATATATATATATATATATATATATATATATTTATATATGTTGTTGCGTAGTGTTTCACGGATGGGAACATGTGATTCAGTATTAATCCGGGAATACATCCGTTCGTTGGTTTGGTTTCCTGTAGAAATTTGCAGACGTTTCGCCAAAATCCCATTTGGCATCTTCTGTGCTTGGTGGTTGTAGATCAACAACCACCAAGCACAGAAGATGCCAAATGGGATTTTGGCGAAACGTCTGCAAATTTCTACAGGAAACCAAACCAACGAACGGATGTATTCCCGGATTAATACTGAATCATATATATATATATATATATATATATATATATATATATATATATATATACAACGTCATAAGCAAAACTAAATTAACCTACTAGAATGACTAACTTTCGCGGTAACTAGAGCGTTTAAAACTTAAACCGTTTTAGTAAATCTGGCTATTTTTGGCTTAAATTGACAAGCGCAATAATATATAAATAAATTTTTGAACCTTAAATACTTATATAAGAATACAAAAAAATCGTCTTCTTTATTACCAAACAGGAAAAAATACAAACATTTCTTTACTATCTGAAGAGAACTATTTCTTTTACCGATTCCATGGCTCTATTTCTATGTTTCTATCTCCAAATTACCTATATGAAACTGACCAACTAGAAAGACTAACTTTTGTGGTGACTGGAGTGGTAAAAAGTTTACGCTTTTTATTAAATCTTGCTTTTTACGGTTCAAATTGACAAGTGCAATAATAAGCAAAACAAATTTCGGACCTTAAAAATACAAGAATAAAAAAATCATATTATAATATTATCAATACGTCAAAAATCAAAAATTTTTCAAGAGACGTATTCTTTTTAACGACTTCCAGGTTTCTATCTTTAGGTTTTTGATTTTCCTATAAAAAGATTTGTATGTTGAGATACATCAGGTGTGCTAATAAAAGGATGATCCATGCGAGGTCGGTTAAATTAGAAAAAAGTTGTTTTTTGGGGTACCTTTGACATATATTGCTAAAGTTGCCGAATTTTTTATATTTTCGGAGATATTAGAGAAAATTTAAAAATTGATAAAAATTACTATTTTAAATATTTCTTTAGTATTTAACTTCCTTCCTAGAAATATTTTTTACTTTATTCTTTTCTATAAAATGGCGTTATTATTATTTTTTTTTTAATTTGACCGTAGATTTTAATTTTTGTAAACATGAAATAAGAAGAAATTTTATTCAGATGAGACATAGAAATTGGTTTTTGTTTTTTTTAACTTTCAATCTCTTTGCAATAAATTCACCATGAAAATATACAGCCCATAGTTCTTATAGAGATAGCACACAAAAAATTTTTAAACAATCAAAATTTCAGTAAAAAATAAAGAAATCTTTCTGCCGTATTTAAATAGTTTGTTATATATCTAATTCTCCTTTCAGGCAGAAAATATGAAAAAATATATGTACAAACAGTTTATTTCCTGCAAATATCGCTCTGGTCCTCTCTCCATACGCGTTTCGATCACCTCATGATCTCCTCAGTGGAGCTTTATCGGACCGAGGGCAACATTAGAACAGGAAATAACGGATATATGAACCATAAATTTCAAGGTATCTCGGCAGGATATTACACCTGCCGTCTACCAATTTCGATGTCAGACTGAAAGGAGAATTACATATATAACAAAAAAAGTTGTCCTACATATTATCTAATTGCAGATTAAAAAATCATACTCAGCAACCCTGAAATATAAATGATAAAATTTGTCGGTCGTGTTGAATTTTCAAACTCATAATAAAAATACTTACTCAATGATCCTAAAAACACCCCGATATCGATTTTAATTCAAACTGAACTATAAATAAACCATCTTGAATTTATAAACTGAAAATTTTGATACTTAGAGACATAAAAAGGCTCGTGAGCCCCCTTATTATTATAAAATAATTACTAATTTATCTTTTATTCAGTTTTAACCTCCTTCCAACAAACCTATGGTGGTAATATTTTTACGGAGCCCTCATGTGAGTACTTCTTACAATATGCTAAAAACCGAATCAAACCGTCTCACGTCTATCAAAAGTTTTTTGCAAATTGTTACATTCTTACGTAAACCTACAGCTTAAATATCTTTACGGGATTCCCTTAGAAGTACCTTCTACAAAATACAGAAAATCGCATAAAAGTATTTCATTCCTATTAAAAGTTATATAAGAAACAAGTCAGTAAAAAAGGTTGCTAACCAAATCTTTTAGGCAGTTGTGGTGAATTTAAAATAGAACTATATTTCACAAATCCAAAGTTATCTTCAAAAATCAACAAGCAAAGGTGCAGGATTCAAAATGCTTGACTGTTGATTATGTCAGAGCAATCATAACTTTTTATCCAGCAAATTTTTATAGTTAAAAACGGGTTGAAAATAGTTTTTACAAAGTCTGGGTAATTTCGAATTTGTAATTTATACCTCATCGCAAGGTTCAATCGACAAACCTTTTAAATAATGGTTATTTAAAATATTAATTAACACACTATAAAAACAGGGACGTTTTAAAAATAGGTGTAAACGGCTCATTATGAAGCGAATACATTTTTAGATCGAGGACAGCTAGATGATCTTTTTTTTGTGATAATGAGGCTATTTTTGTAAAACTAAAGTGAACTACTTTGTCGGGCGCAGTATTTTATCAATAATAGTTTAAAAATAAAAATGTTAATGTCTCTTATTTTACGATATTTTTTAAACGAGATCTAAATTTAACAAAATTTTATGGATTTAGCAAAATCTAAAGCAGGCTGGTATAAAAAAAGGTTAGATGATAAGTCTTAAGGATTTTTTTTTGTAAACAATTTACATCAAAATATTCCAAAAATGCCCAACCAAACAGATCACACTCAGTTTGAATACTGCAATGCAGTGGGATCATAGGAAGCCCTTCTTCCTTAAATATAAAGGGTGTTTTTTATAGAGATATAGAACTTTAAGTTGGCAACACTTTTTTAACTGGCGGCCATTTTGTCAGCTGTCAAGGGATTTATGTTTAGTTTGGTTTGGCATTTCAACATGAATAGACTGACGCCTGAACAACGCTTCCAAATTGTGCAAATTTATTTTGAAAATCATGGTTCTATTCGAAATACGTATCGCGCACTATCCATTTTACGGTCAACATAATCGTCCATCAGAGCAATTAATTCGATTAACTATGGAACGTTTTCGCACCACGTTTACTCTAAATGATAATACGCATCCACAGAGACGTCGTACAGTGCGTACAGAAGAAGTCATTGCTGATGTAGAGCGTAGCGTAGAGGAAGACCCGAATCAGTCTATTCGCCATCGTGCACAGGAATTGGATATGTGTCCATTCACTTTATGGAAGATTTTGCGGAAAGATCTTGGTTTGCGTGCTTACAAAATCCAACTCGTGCAAGAACTGAAGCCACACGATCACCTAGCAAGGCGTAGATTCGGTGAATGGGCCCAAAACAAGATTGCCGTTGATCCCGATTTTCATAAGCGAATTTTGTTTAGCGATAAATGGATACGTCAATAAACAAAACTGCCGTATTTGGAGTGATGATAATCCTCAAGTGTATGTTGAGACACCGTTACATCCAGAAAAACTAACTGTTTGGTGTGCTTTATGGGCTGGTGGAATCATTGGTCCGTACTTCTTTAAAAACGATGCTGGTCAGAACGTTACAGTCAATGGTGACCGCTATAGAGCCATGATTACTGACTTTTTCGTTCATCAATTGAACAACCATGATGTGCAGGAGCTGTGGTTTCAACAAGACGGCGCAACATGTCACACAGCTCGTGCCACAATTGATTTATTGAAGGAAACGTTTGGTAACCGCATAGTTTCACATTTCGGACCCGTGAATTGGCCTCCAAGATCGTGCGACTTAACGCCACTAGACTATTTTCTGTGGGGATATGTGAAGTCGCTAGTCTACGCCGATAAGCCCGAAACGATTGATCACTTGGAAGACAACATTCGCCGCGTTATTGCCGATATACGGCCACAAATGTTGAAAAAAGTCATCGAAAATTGGACCTCCAGATTAGACTACGTCCGAGCCAGCCGTGGCGGTCATATGCCAGAAGTCATATTTAAATTATAATGCCAGAAGGTTATCTTTCGAATAAAGTAAATATCATGTCAATTTAAAAAATTCATCTTTGTTTTATTCCATTTAAAAGTTCTATACCTCTATAAAAAACACGATTTATTATCGTAAAGATGCAGAGTTATGAACGTCGATGTATAATAAATCTTTTATAGATTTCTGTAAAGCATTCGTCTGTATAAAGCATGAACAAATGATGAAACTATATTGAAATCAAGTTGCTAAGATTAACATAAATAACTCAGATATTTTTGTTGCAATACTGCCTAATTATAAAAATTTCCTGACCTATTCTAGTTCCGAGTTTTACTTTCAGTTTTCTTCTGTTGCACTGGTATTGCCCTTCTTCTAATTTCAGACATGTAATAAAATTCACCTTAGGTTTGTTTATTACCTTCTCTATGTATAGGTTAAAAATTATGAGAAAGAACCTGCCTCTCTTAATAGAGACTTTGAAATGAAGTTTTCCAAATTCATAAAATCATTTTTGACATTTGTGCTCGGTCTATAAAGATTTTTAAAATTGTAACCCACATAGGTAATACCTTTACAAATAAAACGCATTTGTTGATATCAAAAATAGGCCAAGGAATTAGTCGTATCATTGTACTACAATAAAATGAAGGTAAAAGTATACATACATAACTTTTATTACATTTTTTAAATTTTAAAACCTTGAAGACCATATCCTAACTCTAACATGTTTTCTTCTAAAAAATAACTAGGACGTATAATACGATATATTAAATTTTCACAAATGTTATAAAAAATATTGATTATTATTAATATTTTATCCGATGAAATATCGTAGTAATTTCGCCAGGAACTTACAAAAGCTTAGATTTATGCGTACTTAACCTTTCAACATATTTTCCATATTTTACAACCGTTAGCAGAACTAATTACCGGATTATTGACGCCTCTGTGGTAAAGTATTAAAATAACACGAACTGCTAACACCAGAAAATTCGTAGCATATCGTCAATATAAGCAAATTAAAGATAGTTCACCAGTACGCTTTTACCTGTTTATACATGTATAGGATAAGTTAATCAGTTATTATGACCCCGAGGATGATCCCTATATTTACAAATTGACTTGATGCCCCTTACTTGGAGAAAGGCATGGTCTTTGATGACAGAAAACCCCTACATTTATTTTTAATTGCTGTTCTAATACAATTTTATTCTTTCTTTTCGCTGCCAATCAGTTTTAATATGTTGTGATTATGTTTATTTTCTGTTTGGAAGACTTAATCAAAGTTCAGGGTGATAAATTTATTTGCTTTCAGGGGCAAGATAATAACTATCTATATCTAACTGTAACTTTCAAAAAAACGTTTTTTGGTACCAATGCATAATATTTCAAAAATTATGTCGTGAAAATTTTAGGTTGATTCATTGAAAATTGGCAAAATTATAAGTCGCCAAAATGCAATTTCCTGGTAAAACTGAGCTGGTGGCTGAGTAAAGAGTAGCATGAAGAACGAAATGCCTCCCTTAAATCTGTGTGAATGAAACTTTAATTATATTTATTTTTAGATTAGGTACACGTAATTTATTGAATTATAAGTTGTATTATGCTACGGTAGAACTTTATTAATTACATATCTCTTTTTTGACGTTAATCGTGTTTTTCTCTCAAAACAGTATCTTTGAAAACAAACTCATTCCAGTTTTTTAGAGAGATTCAAGAATTTTTTAAAAATTTTAAATTTCCCTTATAGTTTATATACAGGGTGATTCAAAAATCGATCACGAAACTTAAGGGGGTGATTCTACTTGACAAAATAAGGGTAGAGCTTCATATAATTTTTTTTCAAAATGTCATTCGTTTTCGAGTTACAAGCCGTCCAAGTTCAAGTTTTTAATTTTTGTTTTTTTAATTACTCGCTTACAGGAAAACCGATTTGACTAATATTTGAAAGATAGGCTAAGTCTTCTGCGCTTCATCATTTTAGTAACAATTCACATTGATTGTTTGCCGCTAGAGGGCACTTTACCTACATTGAAAATTGTTTTTTTTGTCATAATTTTTTAGTGTTGATAGCTAAAGTAGTTTTTGGCATAATTTCTGAAAGACTGATGCCAGGCCTTTAAAAAAGGTGCTCTTTATTTACATCGCTAAACCCAACGGTTTAGACGTAAATCACCCTTAAAAATTAAGTGGTAAATTTACTTTTCTCATTTCATTACCACCAGCTACCAGGTAAATAGCTATCAAAGTATACTAGAGCTGTCAGTTTAACATCAAATAAATTCGCTTTTTAAACTATTTAATTTATAATCTTAAAATAACTAATAATGGCTAATCAGTAAATATTCATATTATGGATTATTGCGATATACATTTAATTGATAAAAATTAATGAAACAGTACTAAACAAACTAAAAAAGATTCTCAAAATGTCCCCCATTTTCTTCCATACATTTCCTAACACTCTTCAAAAAATGTCGCCTAACTCGATGAAAAATTTCTGGTGTTTCTTTAATAATTTGGCACTTTTCGATTATCCTGAAGCGAAGATCCTCGACGTTGATTACTCGAATATCGTACACAAATTGTTTCAAATGACCCCAAAAGAAAAAATCCATAGGATTAAGGTCTGGTGACCTCGCTGCCCATGCCAATGGTCCACTTCGTCCTATCCATCGCTCAGGATACGTTGCATTCAAATACTGTCGGACACGTATACTAAAGTGGGGCGGAGCTCCGTCTTGGAGGATCCACATGTTGGCCCTTACTTCCAATGGCACATCTTCCAGATACAATGGGAGACGATTTTGGATAAAATCTAAGTATACGTCACCAGTTAATGGGCCATCAAAGAAATGAGGACCAATAAGGTAATCTCCTATTATCCCTGCCCACACATTTAGTGAAAATCTACGCTGATGTTTCGTTTCTACCACATTGTTTGGGTTCTCGTAAGCATATGTGTGGATGTTGTGTAGATTTGTTATGCCATCACGAGTGAAACCAGCTTCGTCAGTGAATAATATGACGCCAATTAATCGATTATCGTGTTCATACTTAGCTAGGATCTGATTGCACATTTCCAACCGTCTCGGCCGATCATCGTCATAAAGAGCCTGCACCTTTTTTGAATGAAACGGGTAGAGTTGTTCTTCTCTTAGTATCCTCCATGAACTAGCCTGACAGAGCCGCACTTCATTCCCAATTTTTCTAGTACTAATACCTGGATTATCTTCAATAATTTCAAGCACTCTTTCTTCTTGTTGCACGTTTCTAGCAGTTCTAGGTCTTCCCCTATTTCCATTATAACTTTTAAAGGAACCACATTCCGCAAGCCTCCTGTGCACACTGGAAAATGTTTGAGCATGAGGGATATTTCTTTCCGGATAACTCTCCATATAATATCTTCTTGCCAACTCTGCATTACCATTTGCTTTTCCATAACAAAAATGGATATCACAATATTCGATATTTGAATATTGGTGATTAGCCATTATTAGTTATTTTAAGATTATAAATTAAATAGTTTAAAAAGCGAATTTATTTGATGTTAAACTGACAGCTCTAGTATACTTTGATAGCTATTTACCTGGTAGCTGGTGGTAATGAAATGAGAAAAGTAAATTTACCACTTAATTTTTAAGGGTGATTTACGTCTAAACCGTTGGGTTTAGCGATGTAAATAAAGAGCACCTTTTTTAAAGGCCTGGCATCAGTCTTTCAGAAATTATGCCAAAAACTACTGTAGCTGTCAACACTAAAAAATTATGAAAAAAAACAATTTTCAATGTAGGTAAAGTGCCCTCTAGCGGCAAACAATCAATGTGAATTGTTACTAAAATGATGAAGTGCAGAAGACTTAGCCTATCTTTCAAATATTAGTCAAATCGGTTTTCCTGTAAGCGAGTAATTCAAAAAACAAAAAATAAAAACTTGAACTTGGACGGCTTGTAACTCGAAAACGAATGACATTTTGAAAAAAAATTATATGAAGCTCTACCCTTATTTTGTCAAGTAGAATCACCCCCTTAAGTTTCGTGATCGATTTTTGAATCACCCTGTATATATATATATATATATATATATATATATATATATATATATATATATATATATATATATATATATATATATATATATATGGAAATACATTTCTTCGTTCGTTTGGCTTCGTGAGAAATTTGCGGACGTTTCGCCCAAATCTCATTTGGCATCTTCTGTGCTTGCTGGTTGTAGATCTACTGATTGTTGTATAACTACCAACAATAGGCTTAAATAACGTGTAATGGGCTAGACATTTGATGAATTCCTCTCCCACTTTTTCAAGATATATACTGATACTCTTCACGTGCAAACCCATCGGCATTAAGAATGACTGAAATCGCCCAAAAATTGTTACTCTTCATCACGGAAAACATCGAATTTAAATAATTCTGTGCGTGTATCTACAGCGACAGTGAATAATTTTGAAAACTTCTGTTAACACACAGTTGAAATTCAACGTTTATTTTAAGATACCATCTTCATAATATTTGTGTGCTGTTGAAAATATACATTAAATTGTTAGTACATCTCGGGCTAAAGTTTTAAAAAGTAACTGTAAGATCATGTTAACGTTTCTTGCAAAATTACCATAACAAAAGTGAAATGTTATGACTGATACCTATTAACAACTGGAGAAAGAAAATTTAATGAAAGTTAGTCAACAAGTAAGAATTTTTATTTGTATGTATTTTGATATTTAAAAGGTAAATATTTCCAGAGAGTAAAAATAAATAATCTTTGAGTGACTTTCTCGATTCAGTATAAACTTATAAGTCTGATTTGTATCTTTGCTGGAGCTTAGCCAGCTTGAAAGTTGTCTTTACGAAAAATTGCTTCATAAAGTTAGAAGCTGTTTTAATAGTAGTTTCTTCCAATATAAATTTAATATTATTTAAAATGTAGGACCAAAAATGAGGGATGAAAATATTACCACCCTAAGAGATTTGAATCTTAACGAAAAAATAAACTAATTTTAATAAACAAAAAAGAAAGATTAATGTAAATTGTTCCAAATTTACACTCATCCAAAATGCCCTACAAAAATCTGGAGATTTTAAAAAGTTAAACTGAATATGCAAGAGAGTCGACTGTATTACTTAGATAGAATTTAGAGAGAAAGAAAGAAGATCCTTCCCGGTAATATTATTGCAGACAAAAATCACTTTGATGATCATTTAATTTTAAACTGCACGTATCTTAAAAACAATAGGGAAGTTCATTAATAATGAAAAATAAACAAAATTAAATGTGTCAAATATTAAATTTAATGTTGGTGGAAAGGTTGTGGAGGGAGATGGGGTAATGGCTGAGGCATTTTCTCAATATTTTTCTAATGTGGTGGAAGTGAGCTCGCATTTTTTGTATGGTCGTTGTACACCAGCGGTTCCCAATCTTTTTTTTGTAAACCCCTTATAAAAACTGGAACAAATTGGCGAAGCCCCTGTGTAGTCATTAGGAAACAGTACAATTGAGTTTTTAAAATTTATTTTTCATATTTGACTTGTCTCAGGCGTTTGATACCGTGGATCGAGATTTTATCGTTAGTAAAATCTATAAGTTAGATAGGGAACCTATTAATAAATAGATTGCATCCTTTTTAGAGAAGCGACAGTTTGCTGTTAAGTCCAGTAATGCGTTTGGGCTGCGGGGTTTGGCACTCGTGATGCCTCAGTGTATGTTGATGTTAACAGATTCAATGAAAAATCGTAAGTGTAAATGGAAATACAATACAATGAAGTTTCATATAGTCATCTGCGTTTATTACCT
The DNA here is from genome assembly GCA_034092305.1 of Diaprepes abbreviatus. Taxonomy (NCBI): domain Eukaryota; kingdom Metazoa; phylum Arthropoda; class Insecta; order Coleoptera; family Curculionidae; genus Diaprepes; species Diaprepes abbreviatus. Next base: position 6,587,477 of record JASJET010000180.1, read on the forward strand.
TGGTTAGAAGGAATCTTGAAACGAAATTCCAGTTGGATGCAGTTGCTGTACCTATTAATATAATGCATTAATACTAATGGATATATTATATATTTTTCGATTTGAGATTTGTTAATTTAAATAACAAGTATAATAAATAATCTTACTGTTTCTATGGCATGTACTGGTCAAATTAGCAATAAGAGTTAGATATAGCCAATTTACCAGCAGATTTTTTTTTAACAGTTTATAGTGATAAAGACGGTGATATTGATGAATTTTTAATTCCTAAATCTGTTAGTATTAGTAAATGTGAAGTAAATAAAATGGATGTTTCCATGCCATGATAAGTTTAAAGGATAATTTAAGTGCAGGTCCTGGCGCCGTTTCAGTTTTATTCTTAAAAAATTGTAAAAATATTTTATCTTATATTCTGTGTGTAATATTTAACAAGTCTTTTGCATCTGGCAAATATCCCGAAATTTGGAAAATATCTTATAGAACACCACTTCATAAAAGTGAAGATAAGTGTCAAATTACAAATAATTGTAAATGATAAAGTGATGCTTCATTTTCGGAATATTTTGGTAGACACTTAACATGGTTTTGTGAAGGGAAAGTCAACTGTCACTAACTTACTGTTGTACAAATAGTCGATCGTAAGCTCTTTGGAATTGAAGTGTTAATAGACAGTATTTATATGGATTTTCAAAAGGCTTTTGATAAGGTAATTTACAGCGTTTTAATTAGAAAAATTAAAGCTTTTGGTATTTTTGGAAATTTGAGTGGTTGAGGGATTATTTAAGAGGTAGATTTCAGGTGGTGAAAATTAATAACGTTTTGTCAAAAGAAATAGATGTTACATCTGGTGTCCCTCAAGGTGCTCGTCTGTCGCCTTTGTTATTTAATTTGTATGTTAATGACATTAAGTCTTTTATAGTACATTGCGACATGCTTTCATATGCGGATGATCTGAAGTTTTTTAGAACTATAAACTCATTTAAAAATTGTAAAAAGGTACAACAAGATATAAATAATTTAATAACTTGGTACAATATGAATGGCATGGAATTCAATGTTGACAAATATAAAGTAATGCAGTTTGATTGATTACAAATATAATAATAATGAAGAACTTAAGAAAGTGAGTGTTATCAAGGATTTGGGTGTTCTGTTTGATAGAGAGTAATTTTTTAATGATTACATAAGTTACATCATGAAGAAAGCCTTAAAAACTATGAGTTTTCTTAAAAGAACATTGCATGATTGCACGAGTTCACTTGTTTTAAAACACTTTATTTCTCTTATATTAGATCTGCTCTGAAACATGCAAACCCAGTGTAGACTCCACAATATAAAGTACATATAGATCTCATTGAAAGAATTCAGAAATTTTTTTTAAGATTTGTTGTTTATAAGAGTGAAATTCCGTTATTGTGTATTAATGAAACAATTAAATATTTTTTCTCCTTAAACAGCGCCGTAATATAGTGAATTATTTGATTGACTATCTACAAATGTTGGAAAAAATGAAGATAAAATACCTTTACTGGTAAATAAATACTGTAATAATGAAAAAAAGATTATTTTATGTAGATTTACATGTGTGATAAGTTGTAATTAATAGTTGATCTGTAATTCTTGTGTACTACTATTGTTTTTTTTTTGTAAAGTGGATTTGGTCTATAAATATAGCATTTATTTATTTTTTTTTGCAGGACTTTCTCATATGAGAGAGGTATTAATATTATTGTCATACTAGTAGAATTCAATTGAATTCAACTTGTCATAAAACTGTAAACAATAGATATTATCATGGAAGATAATATTTATTAGAAATGTTATGTCTGCAGGAGAAGAGTTTACGAACAAATTATTACCAGTATTTTTTGATGTTGATTTTAATGGAAAGTAAAGGTCCGAAGACCTCTCCTCGAGACTAAATAATAAACCGATGATATCTTGCTGTAAATTTGTAGACAGTGGGCGACCAGTCAATTAATGATTACAACGTTCAACCGTTTAGGGAATTAATGAAATGAATTATTGTTTTTGGGTGGTCATCAATTAGTTCAATTAAGTTCAATTGTATTATCGATATGTGGTGCCAGAAAATAATTAAATTACTTACGCCTGAAACGAAGCTGTCTGATTTTAGAACCTGATTTACTGATTAAAGAAATATAGATAATGTTAATTTTTAAGGTCTTTATTATGCAAAATTTTCATTGGTAAATTTTACAAAAAAAAAACTTTTTTTGCGCTATATAGAGTAAAATTAATTATAATGTCATAAAATTCGTTGCAAAACACTTCACAAAACATAAAGTAATAAATGAAATTAAATCAAATTTGACATATGAGTAGAAAAAGTCTGCATTATTGGATATTACTAGGTAAAGCTCAGTTGGGTGTTTCTAGGATGGTTAATATTATATACACTTATTATACATCATTTGGTTTAGTGTGTTAAACCCTATCTCCATATCGAATTTCAATGTCTAGAATTGTGGAAAGTACCTTTGTATTTTGTTGATCGCTTGAGAAAACAGCAAAATTTTGCAATAAATTAGCAAAAAAAAATTGAAATATGAAATTCGAAAGTTAAGATCAAGGACTGATGCCTCTACTCATCTTTTGTGAAAAGATGGGAGAGTTCAAAATTCAAAATTACTCAGAGTTGTCTTCAATAAAGCTGCATTATAAAGCACCTGTAAGATCCAACAAGATGTTTGTAAATTAACGTCTTCTGTAGAAAGTGCACTTCAAATCTACGATATTCTTCTTCTGCTAATACCTATCCGTTACCGGATGTTGATGAGCATAATGGCTATACGGACTTTATCCACTGCTGCACGAAATAAGCCCACAGTTGATGTATTAAACCATACTCGGAGATTCCTCAGCCATGAGATTCTTCGTCTTCCTACACTCCTTCTGCCTTGTATTTTGCTTTGTAGTATAAGTTGCAAAAGCCGGTACCTTTCAGGATTTCTCATGATGTGGCCCAGGTACTCAAGTTTACGCTTCTTTACTTGATACAACATTTTTTTTTCTTTTTTCATTCTATGAAGCACCTCTTCGTTGGTAATATGATCTACCCATGAAATCCTCAGAATGCGACGGTATAGCCAAAATTCAAAAGCTTCTAATTTTTTGCATGATGCTTCAGATAGCGTCCATGATTCAACGCCGTATAGGAGGGTCGAAAATACGTAGCATCTCAATGTTCGCATTTTGGTGTTTCAGGATAGGTCTCTACTTTTGAATATTTTTGCCATTTTAAGGAATGTAGTGCGGGCCTTTTCAATATGGCATCTTATCTCAACCGAGTGGTCCCATTCTACATTGATATTTGTTCCCAAGTAGATATATTTGTTAACTCTTTGGATGGGTCTGTTATGTATCAGTAGTTGGCCTTGTATGCGTGTATTTTTAGAAATAATCATGAATTTGGTCTTTTTTGTATTCATCTGCAGTCCGTATTTTCACTCACTTCTACCACTCTGTCCATCAATCTTTGGAGTCCTCTTAAATCATTTGAGATAATCACCGTATCGTCTGCGTATCTTATGAGTAGTGGGAATAGGGGGCTCCTAGTTGACCCCCCCACCACTTTTTTGATTGGTCAGCCAAGAATGACCTTGTTTCTGATTGGCTGCCCAAGTTCGCCCCCTATTCCGATTGGTTTCATAAACTCCGCCTCTTTTTGCTCCACCTCCTACCTCCTTCCTAACCACCACAGTAGTTGGAGGGGAGCTGGTAGCAGTTGGAGGGGAGCTGGTATTTTAAACGATCGAATCTGAGCGAACTTCAGTCATTCGTGCGCGATGTCAAATAGCGACCAACAACAACAACAACAGCAACTCATTGAACGTGTAGGCCAAGTAATAATTTCCTACCAAAAACACGGAAAAAATCTTACCGATTTTGAAGATCAAGACTTGGCCTTCTTTCCCATCAACTACTTGAAAACATTCGTCGATTCACTTAGTTTACAACAAATTTGGAACAGGTTGCCGGAAAATTATAGAAGTGACGAAGAATTGCAGCTAAATTTGCCGTGTTTTAAACACTATCCACTATATCAACACCACATAGACGGCCCGCCATTATCAATTAAAAAGTGTTGTAAAATTAAAAAATAGTGTGAACAAGTGAATCGAGTTTCATCGGACAGTCTTCGAAATGGATCAGACACATGTATATTTAGATTCTGCTTGTGATGAAACGATCCAGTCAATGTACAAAGATGAAACAACTCATTTTAACTTGGCTGGAAGAGGAAAGTTTCACGCAAGACAGGATTCTCTGATCACTATTGATCGAAATAATTTCGAAGACGACGATGAAGATGAAGAAGATGATGGGATAGAGGATAATGGCGTTCCAAACGGGTGTGGAGAAGAGGGGCTCGTGAAAGTGGCAAAAATAAATGCAAGTGATACATTGACACCAAATTACCTTACGCGAGAAGTGTGCGTTTTTCAATCTTATGTCGTAATTATTTCATCTTCTGGCGGTGCATATAATTTATGTTGTGAATGTTACTATATACATGCTTTAAATTGCCCAAATGGGAAAAATAATTTTGTTAATAGCCACTATAAACGATCCTTTATATGTTGCGAAAAAGATCTGCAATGCAACACGTGTGAAAACGATTTATTCATAACAACTCCTTCACAAGCATGTATAATATGTAACAAACCAGAACTAAAGAATATGCAAAACCATCTAATCGAAAAATCAAATTTTAAATAAATTTATTTCACTTGCACTTATTCATGCACTATGGCGTTTTTAATATTAAGTTTAAGTTTAAAATATTTTATAAGAATTTAGATTTTGTTCTGCTAAGTTAAATAAATATAAGAAACTATGTAAATAAATATAAGGGAATGATGTGAATAAATAAGAATTTGTATTTATTCCCATTGAAAGAAATTATAATTTTGTTCTTTCAGTGTAGAATAATTCTTTTCAAATAATATGCACAACAACCCTACCGATAAATCAAATTTAAATAAATGAATTTGATACTCCACTTGAATTTATTCATGCACCCTAGTAGTTTTTGAATATTAAGTTTCAAATGTCAACTAATTTAAATAAGATTTCATATAAAATATAAGTTGTAAGATATAAGTTATAAGATATATATTAAGTTTAAGTTAAATAAATATAAGGGTGCCATCTAAATAAATAGAAATTTGTTTATATTAAGATTTGAAGAACTAATGATTTTGTTCTTTCAGTGTAGAATAATTTTTTCTACATAATATGCACAATCAATCCTATCGATAAATTGAATTTTAAATAAATGAATTTGATACTGCACTTGAATTTATTCATTCACCCTAGTATTTTTTAATATTAAGTTTAAAATGTCAACTAAGACATTTAAATAAGATTTTATATATAAGATAAAGAACAATTAGGTTTAATTCCCTGACAACAGACTATGATTTATTCTTCCATGTTAAAAAAAAAAACCTAGTTTTCATTACTATGCTTGTAAAAAAAATTATATTCATCCTATTCATAATAATTCTTTCAAGTTAAAGAAACTTGGTTATTAGGTGTGATTCTGTATAAGAAATAGAAAAAAATAAAATATTTTCTTCAACGACTTTGTTTTTTATTATTCCTATATCCAAAATACAAATATACATATATACATAAATACATATTTATAATTTATACCATTTTGGGTTGCCAATTGCTGCTGTCTGCCAGAGGTTGCTGTTGTCTGCCATAGGCTGCTGCTTTGCCATCGGTTGTTGTTGTCTGCAAGAGGTTGCTGCTCTGCAAGAGGCCAATTTATAATTTATAATTTATTGGCCTCTTGCATTTTCGAGGGTAACTCTGCCTTCGCTGCTGCTGCTGTTGTTGTTGCTGTTGTTGTGTCTGCTCCTGATGCTGTTGATGTTGCTGTTGATGTTGCTGCTGTGGCCTCTTGCATTTTCGAGGGTAACTCTGCCTTCGCTGCTGCTGTTGTTGTGGCTGCTCCTGATGCTGTTGATGTTGCTGTTGCTGCTGTGGCCTCTTGCACTTTCGAGGGTAACTCTGCCTTCGCTGCTGCTGTTGTTGCTGTGGTTGTGGCTGCTCCTGCTGCTGCTGCTGTTGTTGCTGCTGTTGTTGTGGCTGCTCCCGCTGCTGCTCCTGCTGCTGTTGTTGCTGCTGCTGCTCTGCCATAGGTTGTGGCCGATCTTCTTCCATAGGCTGTTGTTGCTCCATCATCAAAGGTTGAAGATCCATTGCTCGGTCTGGATCCCACTCAAAGGCGATAGGCTCGGGATCCAGGTCTGGCTCAAACATATTGATAAATTCTTCATCTAAATAGTCAACCTCTGATGGTGGCGGCCACATCACCGTGTTCTCGGAATTTGGACTCTGACGATCCATCAGATTAATCTGATTTTCCAAGAATCCCAGAAAGTCTTGTAGTGTTATAATTATGAACGTACTCATTTTGAGACTTTAAACTTAATGAATGCTAAGTCAAGACGCTGTAAATCCTTATATACAATACTGAAATACCACTTTTCCTACCTCCAGCGGCAAAACCAGTCCGTAGAATGAGAAGAAGAAGAAGGCAAAGATAGCGTGAACTCGAGAGAGGTCGTTCAACGGTCGTAAGTTGTTTTGTTCTTAAGAAAAAGACGAGTAAAGAGGAGAAGAAGAAAAAAAAAAAAAGTTGTTTTTGGAATAATATAAAAAACGAAAAAAAAAAAAAAAAAAAAAAAAAAAAAAAAAAAAAAAAAAACTGTTTTTTATATTATTCCAAAAAACAACTTTTTTTTTTTTTTCTTCTTCTCCTCTTTACTCGTCATTTTCTTAAGAACAAAACAACTTACGACCGTTGAACGACCTCTCTCGAGTTCACGGTCTCACGGTTCCCGTCGTACCATGCAGTGCCACGCCGTACCAGCCGGTACCAGGCTCTTGGCTGCTTTAAAAGGCGGCTGGGTACGAAGCGTCTCTTCAGTTTACATCTCGCTATTAGCGTACGCTTGTAAAATTATCGAATCTGTTGTGAATATATCTAGATAGTCCGATTTATTTCGAATTGTGTGACGTAGTGACATATTAATTTTTATTTGGTTTGTATTGTTGATTTCATATTTTTGATTTGATATTTTTGATTTAATATTTTTGACTTAATACTTTGGATTTTCATTCATTTTTACTTAATCTTCTAAAAGCCAATTTTTGATTTTTGTTGATTTTTCATTTTTGTGGATTTTTTTTGATTTTTTATTGATTTTTTGATTTTTTTATTGATTCATAATTTTTTTATTTTTTAATTTATAATTTAAAATGTCATTTTTAAATGTAAAAATTGAAAACATCGACTTAACAGCCTTCGATTTAAACGACGCTTGCCTTGTGCATGATTTGATTGATTGTTCATTTTGTGGGCTAAGCGACGAGGAGCTAGATATTAAATTTAGGGAAATTGATATTAATACATTTAACAATTCATCTGAATCTGGCGATTCTTCCGAAATTGGTGAAAGCGATATTTTGACACAGCTCTTAAAAGTTTTGGATGAATCTATTATCCCTGATATTCCTCAAGAACCTCTTGAAACAATTAATTTCGATGATTTAAATAATGATATATTAAGGAAAAATTTAATTAACAATTCTGAAATAAATGAGGGATATAATTTGGAACAACTTTTAGATATATTAGAAGGGGGTGAAATTGGTGAAAATAGCTCAGGGCAAAATTTAATTAAGGGTGATGTGGAATATCAGGAGACTTTTGAGAGCTGTGAGGAACAAAATAATAAGGGGGTTTTAAACAATAATAATAATGGGGTTGGTAACGAGGGAGCTTTAAATAATGATAAGAGGATTGGCATTGGGGGTTTTTCGAAAAATAATATGGAAGAGGTTTATCGCCCCCACTATTCGCCAATTTCAGATGCATCGTCAGATTCATCAGAGGATTCCAACGACAGCGTTGAGACTGTTATAAACGTCTCAGCCAAAGCTCAGCATAATTTTATTAAAGTGTTGGATCAAAATTTAATTGAAGGGTTGGATCAAAATTTTATTCAGGGGTTTGAACAACCATCCAAATTTGGCTATACCAGAAATTCAGTAAATTCGGTAGATGTTTTTGATTTGAGTTGTGGCGAAATTGTGGGGGACATTGAGGTATATACTTATACTGAAAATTTTGAAGATGAGCAGCCTCAATGTCCCTTAATTTCTTCCTGTAATCAAAATCAATTTTTGAAAAATCCTTCTGGCCTAAATTTAGAACAAAGTTCTGAAAATTTAATTGAAAAAAATTTACCCAAAAAACGTTCTTTATCAGAAACAAATGATTGTTCAGATTTAAAAAAGTCAAAATTGGACGGTGATATTTCTAGTTCCCAAACTTTAGGGGCACAAATTTCAAAAAATTCTTTACCAGTCGCTGTAACAACAGCTCCGAAAATCAATCCAACAAATAAAGTCGCTATTGGAGAATTAGATAAGTTTCTACATAAGAAAACTAAGCCGAGCTTAAATAGGAATGAAACAAGGTGTGCCACATCTAGATTTAAGTCAATGGTTTATTCCTATTTAAACTTAGATAATATATGTAATAATTTATCTAATTCGACTTTAAAAGACGTTAAAAATTGTATTCAACGACAAGGCGATCTTCTTTTAAATTTGGGAAATATATTTTTTAAAAAAAATCCATGTTTTTCTTCAAATTAAAAAGTGAATCCAAAAGTTAATTCAAAAGTAAATCCAAAAGTTTTCTAAATTGCGCGAGCTGAAAAAATTGCTAATTATTCTATGTCATTGGGTCTTGATAGATCGAAATTGTATTTATTTAAAAGCGACACGGCCCTAACCGATTCCATTTTAAAATGACTCTCCTTTGCACACACTGCTTAAGAGAATTTAAAAGAAAATCACATATTGTACGCCACCTTCGAGAAAATGTTGTTAATAACGAAAACACCTTTAACTTGGAAGATTATATAATTAATCGTAAGTATTTTTTTTATAACATATTTAGCTATAATTTTCCTTTTAATTTTTTTTTATTATTAATAAAGGTTTACAGAGGAATTAAAAAATAATAATTGTTTCAGTTGATGAACTACTTTCAAGACCTCCAATGCGATTTTGCCAAGATTGTGAAGTAAATGTCAAATCTAATTCCTGGAGCACACACTTGAGGACAAATATTCATAAAAACAGGAGCTGCATAAAATATGGAAATGGAATTGACATTATCAGGAGTGCATTTAAATGTCGAATAGCTTCCTACAGAATATATTCGCAGAATTATCACATCGACATCAAAAAGTTTCAGCAAGATGTTGGTAATAAAGTGCAAACATTAATACGCCAGCGTCAACAGGAATTTACATGTGCTAAAGTAAATTTGGAATTATTTGGAATATATTATTCTCCAACTTTAACCTCTACTTCAATTAAGTCATTTAATACACCGTTCTTCATTGTAACCCATACAACTGATCTACAACAGCTTTACGATGATTTATTCAAGATTATTGAAACCAAAGCAGATGAATTGCCGGAAAGAGACTCAGGTAATTATTATTTAATCTCAAGAGCTAAGTTTTCTTAATCTCAAGAGCTAAGTTTTCTTAATATCACTTGTACATCTCTAACAAATATTATTCAGAACTAATTTTTTAATTCCTATTACAGGGTGGGCTCTACAAAGAATTCTGCATTTGGAAGTCAACATCAATAAGTACAACCCATTGAATGCCTCCTCCTACATTAAGATGCATCACTTTTCTAAATCAATAGTGAATGTGATGAATGAGGACAATTGCTGTTTCGCCTGGGCAGTGGTTTCAGCAGCATACCAGCCAACCGGTAATCCTCGAAAGACCTCATCATATCCAGACTTCAGAGACGCTTTCGATTTTACAGGTATTGAATTTCCAGTAAAATTATTAGATATAAAAAAGTTTGAGGAAAAAAATAATTTGTCCATAAATGTATATGGAGTTGAAAAATTTTTAAGGGATAATAAAAAGGTATATGAGATTGTCGGTCCTTTACATTATAATAATGAAAAGAAAAAATTACATATTAATTTGCTTTTAATAAGTTCTGATGATGGAAATAACCACTACTGTTGGATAAAGGATTTAGGTTGCTTGGTATCCAAACAATTATCAAAAAAGAAAATAAAAAAATACTTATGTGATGGATGCCTTCAATATTTTGGAACATATGAAAAACTTAACACACATTTAGAACGTGATTGTAGTTTTGTTCGAATTGAGCTTCCTTCAGATAATTTGATTTTGGATAAATTTGGCAATTATATTCCTGCAAATATATTAAAGTTTCAAAATATTCAGAAACAGTATAAAGCTCCTTTTGTTATTTATGCCGATTTTGAATGTTATTTGAAAAACATTGAGTGCCAACAATCTACACCTGATTCGACAACCTCATATACTATTAAAACTGCTGAACATATACCCTATTCATTTGCTTATTATATTAAATCATCATTTGATGAGAATGTTGTGTGTCTTAAACTTTATAGAGGTACAGATTGTGCTATAAAATTTATTGAATACATTGAAAATGATGTAAAAGAAATTTATAAAAAATATTTAAAATATCAAGTACCATTGAAAGATTTATCATCTGTGGAACAGATTGAATATGAAAATTCTAGCATTTGTTATGTATGTGAAAAACCTTTTTCAAAAGGAAATTTCATAAAGTGTAGGGATCATTGTCATATTACAGGTAAATATCGAGGAGCCGCCCACTCAATATGTAATTTGCATTTTAAACCTCCAAAATATATACCAATAGTATTGCATAATTTAAAAAACTATGATTCTCACCTATTTATTAAATCGCTTTGCTATAATAAAGAAAATATTAGTGTTATAGCTCAAAATAAAGAAAAGTATATTTCTTTTAGTAAGGAAATTTTCGTTGATGTGTCAGAAAAGCGGAAACCAGTTGCTTTGCGACTACGCTTTATAGATTCTTTTCAATTTCTCCCAGAGTCTTTAGAGTCACTATCACAAACTCTACAAGATTCACAATGTTTTGAAATTAAAAAGTTTTTCTCAAATGCTGATGAATTTCGATACATTAGACAAAAAGGGGTATTTCCATACTCTTACATAGATTCCAACGAAAAATTAAATGAGAAATCTCTACCATTGATTGATAAATTTTATAATAACTTAACCGATGAAAATATCTCTCCTCAAGACTACAGTCGTGCTGTAGAAGTGTGGAATCTATTTAAGTGTTCTACAATAGGGGCTTATTCCGATATTTACTTAAAATCAGATGTTTTACTTTTGGCTGATGTTTTTGAAAATTATAGATCCACATGTATTAAAACCTATAAGTTAGATCCTGTTAATTATGTCACTAGCCCTTCTATGTGCTGGGATGCAATGATGAAATTAACTAATGTAGAATTAGAATTATTAACGGAACCAGATATGCTTCATTTTTTCAAAAAAGGTGTTCGTGGTGGGGTTAGCACTTGTTCCAAACGCAAATCTGAAGCAAATAATCCATTCTTAGAAAATTTTAATCCTGAAAGACCTACAACATATATCGCTTACTTAGACGCCACAAATTTGTATGGTTATGCTATGAAACAATATTTGCCTGAAAAAAATTTTGCTTGGGTACCTAAGCTCGAAATAGAAACTTTAAATATATCCGAACTTTCAGATACATCATCTATAGGATACATATTTGAAGTTGATTTAGAATATCCAAATTATTTACATGATAGTCATAATGATTTCCCATTTTGTCCTGAACAATATACACCACCAATTTCAAACCACTCAAAATTAATTCCAAACTTACATAATAAATATAACTATATCATTCACTACCGATATCTGAAACAATGTCTACAATTTGGACTCAAAATCATAAAAATACACAGAGCAGTTAAGTTTACACAATCACCATGGTTAGCGGAATATATAGATTTAAATACAAATTTACGAAATTTATCTAAAAATAAATTTGATAAAAATTGTTATAAATTGGCAAATAATTCAATTTTCGGTAAAACCATGGAAAATGTTGATAGGCGAGCAGATATTAAATTAGTATCTCAATGGGAAAGACAGGGTAATAAATTTAGTGCCGAAAAACTTATTTCTAAACCTCAATTAAAGGATTTTAAAATTTTCTCTGAAAATCTAGTTGCTCTTCAACTTCAACAGGTTTGCATTGAATACAATAAACCAATTTATGTTGGGATGAGTATTCAGGATATTGCAAAAACTGTAATGTATAATTTTTATTATGGGTATTTAAAAGTAAAATATGGTAATAATTTAAATTTATTATATACGGATACTGATTCCTTAATTCTTGAAGTTCAGACCCAAAACTTTTATGAAGATATGAAGCTAAATCTGGATCAATTTGATACTTCTAATTTTTCTGAACAAAATATTCATTGCATGCCTATTACAACATCAGTTGTTGGTAAATTTAAAGATGAGTACAAAGGGATTCCCATTGAAAGTTTTTATGGAACTGGTGCTAAAGCATATTGTATAAAATCCAAAAATAGTGTAGATAAAAAAGCAAAAGGCGTTAGTAGATCATGTATAAAAAATCAATTAACATTATCAGATTATAAAGATGTTGTTGAGAAAGGTGACAAAATATTCTGCACCATGTATGTATTCAAGTCAGATATGCATAATATATACACTAATTTGTTAAATAAATTGGCATTAACAACTCATGATGATAAAAGATATTGTATACCAAATTCCACAAAAACTCTTGCATGGGGACATAAGGATATTTTGGAAACAGATTTTTTTGATAAAGATATGAAAATGATGTATGATACTCTAACTTTTTTAAGTTCTGGAAACGAAAATGGATCTAAAAATAAAAAACCGCGATTAGAATTAACTACTCCTAGTAATTTTTCATCTTTATAAAGACATCATTTTATATGATGATAAATTATGTAAGTCGTTTTTGAAGCTTTAAAAGTTGGAGGGGAAACTGAATCCAAAAACATATATATTGTATAGAAATACCATTATTTGTTAGTAATATTACAACAATGACTGCTGCATCTTTAATAGTTTTAGTTTCCCTTGTTGGAAATGTGATATATGTAAATTACATTCCTAATACAGTTAGGGCTGATATATGTATAAATGCCCTCAAAAATGAAACCGACTGCTACAAACAGATGAAAATGACATATCTTGTTGGAAATTCACACTTTTTTACCTATAATGTAACTGATTCTGCTTTGTGTGAAAATACATACATAAAAATTAAATATTCCATGACAAACAAACCATTACAATATTCAGATTGGATTCCTTTCAATAATAAAAAAGAAGAATCTTGTCATTGTGTCTGTTGTTATATATTTGTTATTATATTTACAGCAGCAATATTTATTTGTACATGTTTAATTTTATTGTATTTCATGAAAAAATATCTATAAAAATATTTAATAAATGTTAAAAAAATAATATAAATTTTGTTTTTTATTGATTCTCGTTAGTATAAAGACATTTAAAGTTTATCCCCTCCTCTTAAATGGAGAGGGAAAATAAGTTTACCCCTCCACTTGAGAGGAGAGGGAAAATGTATAAAATTTAGGAGCAAACGGATTGATAGTTAGTTTTTTGAGAGCAAGCAGATAGCCAGTTAGTTTTTGAAATACATCATTTAAAATGTTCAGTAATCAGAGTAAAAATATATTTGAAAATTCACCATTAAAAAAGAAAATAAAAAAAAACAATTATAAATTCTACAAAATATAATTTAAATAATTCTAACTCTAAATATGCTGTGATTGGTTTGTGGGTGGAAAGTGATTTTCTACCATGCATTGAACTTGGTGGTAAAAATGGTCAGTCTGTGATATTAAATGAAGATGATTGGAAGAACTTATTGCAATATCAAGGAGTTATAACAAATTATATGTTTTCACCAAATGTTTTCAATGAACCGATATATTTGCAAAATTTATCTATTCATTTTGAAAAGATTGGCGAATTACCAATAGTGAAGATTGTGAAAAGCTGTGATTTTATTTACTATGGAAATGAAACTGTGTGCAGACTATGGGAACAAATTCCACTTATAGAATATAGACTAAATGTTTTACAAAAACAAAACTTTCGACGTTATTTCAACGTTTTTAGAAATAACAATTTTTACGACGGAGATTCTTTTGACAAAATATATAATGTCCTTTCTCCAAAACAAAATCTAAATAGTGAAAATGTGTGCTCCATGCTGGAACTGCTGTTGAATCATCCCGAAGAACTAGAACAAAAATTAAAGTCTAAGCACTATTATGAAGAAGACAGTATCTATTGATGAATCAAGAAACCAAATTCATCTGATGGTTGCTTGGAACTTCGCCTACAGAAAAGCTCGTATGACTTCTGAAGAGTTTATAAATCAAAAACATTTTAGAAGAAGGATTAAATTGACTGAAGAAATTTTAAATCCCATATTAGACTCTGATTATAGGAATATTGTATTTAAAAAAATGTTTATGTAATAAGCTTATTTTTAAATAAAACAAATATATATAAAAAATCATTTTTTTTTTTATTACAAACATCAATTATTATTACAGCATTAATTACTATTACATCACATCTCTCTTGAAGATCCAAGAGTTATAAGATTTATCTAATCCTAACCATTTTACAAATACTTTGTTTCCTTTCTTTCTTAACACTTTTTCCACCAGATATACATTTGGGTGTCTTACTTTTTGAAGTTCTTCTTCATAGAAACCTCCTTGAATATCTATCCCATTTCCATCTTGAATCAAATACGTTGTTGGATTAGTAAGCTGGATTTTTTTTATTTGAAAAATTTCGTTTGACCAGTTGGGCGTGTAACCTTTAGAAAATTGTTCGCGAATCTTGCTTATTCGTACTCTATCACTGACACGAAATTTTGGTGATCTGGGATCCACAGTTTTCCTATGAGTATAAGCTGATTTCAAGATTTCCATTTCATTCTTTTTGTTAACTTCGTTTGGTTTTTTTCCGATTGTTGAATGCTTAGTATTATTGTATTCTGTAATTATTTCTTTAAGAAAGCTGATCCATTTATAATTACCTAGTAAACTAAACTTTTTCCACATTTTGTTTTTTATCGTTCTATTTACTCTCTCTACAATACTAGCTTTCATATTAGAAAATGTGTTGTAATGATTAATTTTGAACTGCTCCATAAGTTTCTGAAAGTCTTGATTAAAGAATTCTTTACCCTGATCAGTATTCAGATTTGTTGGGGGAGTTTTTAAAGTTAATAGAATTTTTTTCATTGCAGCTGCTACATCTTTACCAGTTTTGGATTTTACAGGTTCTGCCCATACAAATTTAGAAAACACATTTATTACCATTAAAATATATCTTAAACCCCTATTAAATTTCGCATATGGCTGCATTTCTATCAGATCAGCTTGAAATAGATCATTAAGCCCTTTTACAATTGTTCGTCTCCTTCTATATCGCCTTCTCGCCGGTTTATGTAATTCATTTACAACGTCTTGCTTAATTTTACTCATTATTAATTTATACCTTACTCTCGAAAATAAATCCCACAAATAACTTTACCTCCTTCTAAACCGTTTATAAAAGCCCTTTATCGCTGATGTTGTAAAATATAAAAAAAAATCATCTCAGTTTTTTTTAGTAAGTTCTTTAATTTTATTTTCCATTGCTTCAAATGATTTTTTATTTTCATTTATAATTTCTTTTATTGACGAATTTATTTGGGTGATGTTGTTAGTAAGATCAGAAATTTTTACATTAAATTTATTTTCCATTGTTTCAAATGATTTGTTATTTTCATTTCTAATTTCTTTTATTGACGAATTTATTTGGGTGATGTTGTTATTAAGATCAGACATTTTTACATTAAATTTAGTTTCCAAAAGAACATTTGATAACGTATAATCTTTTTTGAAACCACCTAATGTTGAATTCATTTCTTCTCTTGCATAATTCATTGTATCATTAAATTCTTTTCTAGAAACTTCAGCAGCTCTTTGAACTAATTCGTTTAAAGATTTTATTTCTTTTGTTAATTTATCTTCTAGATTTTTTATATCTTTTCCTAATTGAAATTCTGCATTTGTAATATCTAATGTCATTTTCACAATTTTTTTTTCTATATTTTTTATGTCTGACACTGTCTTTTCAGCTTTGTGTAGTATATCTGTATAAGATGTTTCAAGTTCTTTTATGAGTAAAGAAGTCTCCTCGATTTTTGAACTATTATTTTTAATTTTAATTAATACATCCTTTTTAGAAACTTCTATTATAGCTTGCACTACTTCTAGTAAGGATTCTAATTCTTTTTGTAATTTCTCATCGATTGCCTTTGTAAAATTTCCCTCGTCAAAAGACGTTTCAGATTTGGTTTTCAGATTGTTTAACTGCTTTAGTATATCCTCGATTTTTTCATTATCTTTTGTAATTTGATCTTTGAATTTTGTTTCAATTTTTTCATTTTCGTTTTGAAAATCCTCCTTCAATTTGTCTTCTAAATATTGTAAATTTGATTTATATGCATTGATTTTAATTTCAAATTCTTTAATTTGTTCTTTAAATTCATTAACTTTGTCGGTATCTTTTTTGTGAATTAGGAAATGAGTGTTCATTGATTTTTCAAGATTTTGTGTATTTTTATCCATAACGTCATGTATTTTCTTAAAATTCCTTACTTCTTCTGCTACTCTATCATTAAGCAAATTAGTAAAATTTTGAAACTTTGATGTAATTTCCTTGGAAATACTGTTCTTGACATTGTCAATTGCTGAAGTATCCTTAATTATTGATTTAATTGATGTAATTTCATTTTTTATTTCATTTTCAAAATCATCAACTTTATCATATTTTAACTTCACTACGTCAAAGTCATTTGCATATTTAGAAACTTTCTGAGAAAATTTTTCTACTACATCATCATTTCCATCAACAGTATTTTTCAAATTAATTATCTTGTCATTATATTCAGGAATAACTTTATCCTCAAATAACTTAATCTTTTTTGCAATATTTTGTATATTGTTATCATATTCATTTATTCTCTTATTTAAATTATTAACATCGCTTTTCAACCCGGGATCTAAATTTTGAATTAATTTGTTTTCAATATATTTGACATCGCTTTTAAAAATTTTTATTATTTTCTCTTCAACATTTGATAATATTTTATTTTCTAGTGATAATAATGTGTTTAGAGCAGATTTTTTTGAAATATGACGACCAAATTTATCGATGGTCATTTTAGAAATGTTTAAAAGTATCTATTATGTCCTTTTATATAATAATATTCGCTTCTCTTAGTTCTTCAATAATGGAAATAATTTCATTGTTATGACCAGTGTGTCCCGCAAGCATGGATGCTACCAATAGTCGAAGTCTCTCAACAAGTTCGTTTACATTATCCCAATATATGTAATCTGTATTAGGTTTATTAACTTTTAAAGTTATACCAAATCCGGTTTTTTTTGAAGACACTCGACTTTCTCTATATGGAGCTTTGCGTCTTTCAAAAAATCCCTGGACTGCTTGTTGAGATTCGGGATTTAGAGTTTTAGTTTTTGTAATTCCTTTGCTTTGCAAATAAGGTCCTATTATAGAAATATATTTATGTGATCCATTCCCCTGCACCTGCTCATTTGGATCATTATTTCTACGGTATGCATTGGTTCTTTTTAAAATATCCATATAATTTTCCAAATCTTGTTTTTTATACCCTATTGGTTCTTTTTTAAATAATAACTCATATAAACCTGGTGTACCTGTATAGGTTATTCCTTCAATTTTGATGTTTTTACCAATAATTTCGACAGGTTTTTGAGTTAAACCCAAAAAGAATTTCTCGGTTTCCAAATCATGAACTATTCCATATTGGTGATCAAACTCATGTTCAACATCTTTTACACCGCTATCAATATATTGGCGAGGTAATTCATCAAATCCTAATAAATATTCTTTATATAAATCTGTATCAACAAATGTTCTAACTGTTTGCCGTGTTTGTTCCAGTATATCTGAAAGATTTCCTATTGTGGAGTGTGAACCTGAAGAAGGGTTTGTTTCTGCAATAATACTTGTTTGTTGTATAGATGGCATTTGACTTGCTGAAGCTAAACTCGCGTCCCAGTCAATAATCGATGGTATTTCTGTAGGAAGGAGTGGAGTTTTTCCCGTCTTTCTTTTTTCTGGTGTTGATGTTCCATATTGTAATTTTCTCTTTGGTGTTAGTGTTTGAATTGATCTTTTCTGTGGTGTTTCATAAATTTTTTTAATTGGTGTATGTAGCTCTTCCTTTATTTCAACAGGTTCAATTTTACCAATCGTTGAAATTAATTCTTGTAAGGGTTGAGTTATCGGTTTATATGTTTCCTCCAATTTAGTTTGCGCCTCAAATTCCGCATTTTTTAAACTCTGATATTTTTGTTTAACAGCTTTTCTTGATTTAACTAGCTCTCTTGCTAAACGTTCATCCATGATTGGTATAATTTACCATCAAACGTTTATTTTTATAAGTAAATATATGAATCAAATCCTTTTCGATATCGGCCAGATTTCACATTAGAGTCTTTGTCTATTACTAAAAATCCAAATTTATCTTTCCAACATATTAAGCACAACTCATTAAATTGGTTTAATGACATATCAACATTAACATGATCATCATAAATATGTTTTAAGTTTGTTCGATCTTGTTGAAATATAACAATTAAATTTGCATTGTCACGAATTAATTGTTTCGGAATAGAAGAATATGTTTGACATAAATAAAAACAATCAGTATTTTTGTGTCTTCCGAAACAAAAATAGTCCTTTACAACATTCTGATTACAACACACTATATCATCAAATATTATTATAGAGTTTGGTTTAACTTGTTTTGGTGAAACAATTGTTTCTTCATTTTCAGATTCATAGTATCCAATTTTTTTCAAAGGTTTAAAAAGTGTTCTCAAATATTTATACTTTGGTTGATATAAGGATTTTGAATAAACATACAGATTTTCAAATCGCAAACCATTCGGATCTTCAATCAAACTAATAATAACATTGGTTTTGCCACAGCCTGACGGGCCAATAATTAACCCTCTTTTACTATTTCCCTCAAACAGTTTTCCATGTTTTCTAAAACCATTCACTGAACTTTCATGATCCTTAATTGTTATAGAGTATGGTTGTTTCTCAACTCTCATTTTATATATAAAACAAACTATTAATATTCAGTATTGTGATGTAACTGGTTAGTTATCACTAGGATTGCAACTATATATAATGTTTCCATCACATAATAAACGAATCATTTACAAGACAAACAGCAAAAGGAAAGGAAGTGGTTTAGTAAACTCATTAATAAATAAATTACCCTTTGAATTGCATATTCCTGGTTATAATTTTTGTGGACCTGGAACAAAATTGGAAAAACGATTGTCAAGAGGTGATAAAGGTATAAATTTATTGGATGAGGCTTGTAAAGAACACGATATTGCTTACTCACAATCAAATGATATAAAAAGAAGGCATTTAGCTGATAAAGTATTAGCTGACAAAGCTTTATCAAGGTTCAAAGCTAAAGATTCTAGTTTTGGGGAAAAAACTGCTGCACTAGGAATTACTGGTGCTATGAAAATTAAAAGAAAATTAGGTATGGGACTTCGAACGAGAAGAAAGTTCAAGCGAAAAACTCTAAAAGGACGAGGACTATCATTATCTCAGGTAATTTCAAAAGCTAGAAAAGGAATTAAGGGGAAACGTTTTAAAGACCTAAATGAAAGTATTCAAACTGCTTTAAAAGCTATTAAAAAAACTGGTAAAGTGTTACCTCCAAAGAAAAGGGTAATTCCAATCCCAAAGACTGGCGGATTTCTTCCACTTATACCTTTATTTGCTGGTTTGTCTGCTCTTGGTGCTCTTGGAGGAGGGGCTGCAGGTATTGCTAAAGCAGTAAATGATGCAAAAGCAGCCAAAGCGAAATTAGAAGAATCTAAACGACACAATCAAATGATGGAGTCCATTGCGGTAGGAAAAAAAGGAAGTGGACTTTATTTAAAACCCTATAAAACAGGATGTGGATTATACTTGAAACCTTATTCAAAAAACTGCTAAAACATATACCTCGAAAAGCACTTACAAATTACGATTTACTTAAATACGCTAAATATTTACAAATTCCCAACTTTCGTGGTATTTTTATGAGGGATAAATTACCAAAAAAGATAAAGTTAATTGAAAGTGCAATTGTCAATCTAGATAATCACAGTGGTGTTGGTACTCACTGGATAGCATATACAAAAAAAGGAAAAAACATAATATATTTTGATAGTTATGGTAATTTGCGACCCCCTTCTGAATTAATTAAATATTTTTATAGCGACCAAAATAATAATATTGTTAATTATAATTATAACAGTTATCAAAACTTTAACAAAACAAATTGTGGTCAATTGTGTCTAAAATTTCTTTATAACCATATGTAACACCTAATTTTAGTTTATTATTAAACATATTTTTAAAGTAAAATGTCATATAGTTTTGTTCTTAGCGGCAATTCCGCTATTTTAACATCAGAGTTACATCCTCCAATATATTTAGATGAAGATGTTGAATATGTTATCGGTCTTGTAAATTTCGAAACATTTAATGCAATTCCCAATATTGATGTTGGGAATAATGTATTAATTCATGATGAAAATTTAGAAATAGCCATACCCCCAGGTAGCTACGAATTAGAAGACATAACAGATTTTTTAAAAAAACACTTGGATGAGGATAAAATTAGTTTTAGTCTTTATGCAAATAATAATACTTTACGTACACATCTTAAATGTTCAGCCCCCATAACTTTTCGTGAAGGAACTATTGGTAAATTATTAGGGTTTAAAAATGGGCGATTGGAAGCCAACATTGAACATATATCAGATTTTCCCGCGGAAATAATTAAAGTAAATTCAATAAATATAGACTGCAGTATTGCAGAGGGATCATATTTAAACGGGAAACCTGTTCATATAATACACCAATTTTTCCCGAGCGTTGCTCCAGGGTTCAAAATAATTGAGTCACCTCAAAACGTCATATATTTCCCAGTCACCGTTAAAGTAATTGATAAAATAGCCATTAAAATAATAGATCAGGAAGGTGATTTGGTTAATTTTAGAGAAGAAACCATAACCATCAGACTACATCTTAAAAAAGTAGATTAAAGATGGTAATATTATATAACAATAAATCTGCAAACTTTACTAGAAAATTTAATAATAAAAACATTAATAAGACAAGAAAGAAACCAACTTCCTTTAGTAGGAAATCAAACTTCCAAAGGTTAACACCTTCTAATAGAAAATTTCTTCAAAGTTTGGGTTTTAAACTTAAATAAAAATGGATTATTTAAATGTAAGAGAAAATGTATTGGTTGATGAATCAATATTAAGCTGGGAAATTCTTTCTTTCGATCCTTTTAATCCTACAAAACTCGGACCAAATGATGAAATCAGAATTGCTTTGCAACAAACAGGAAAATATCCTTTACCTTGCAAAAGTGAAATTTATGTGGAATTGCAAGTAACTAAAGAAGATGATTCCCCTTTAGCTAATACTGTTTTAATTAATAATGCTCCGGCATTTTTATTTAAAGAATTACGCTATATTTTAAATGGTGTTACTATTGACTCCGTTCG
Organism: Diaprepes abbreviatus; assembly: GCA_034092305.1. Lineage (NCBI taxonomy): Eukaryota > Metazoa > Arthropoda > Insecta > Coleoptera > Curculionidae > Diaprepes > Diaprepes abbreviatus. The sequence continues at coordinate 6,609,195 of JASJET010000180.1, forward strand.
GGATATTGGTATAACTTCAACTCTTAAGGGATATATTTCATTTAATCAAAATGAAAGTGCTAAATTGGAAAATGCCGGTTGGTATCCGAAAACAAAATCTAAAGAAAAAATTATGACTGATGACAAAGGTAATGTTTCATTATGTATACCATTAAAGATGTATTCAGGATTTTTTGAAGATTATAATAAGATTATTCTTAATTCACAACAAGAACTTATTCTAATAAGAAGTAATGATGATACAAATGCATTATTATCCAGTAATGAAGATGAAAAACCCAAAGTTAAAATTACCAAGTTGTGTTGGAGAGTTCCTCATCTTACTGTAGCGATTCCGCAAGAATTAGCACTTACCAAAATTATTGACAAAAATAGTGATATACTAATAACCTTCCGAAGCTGGGAATTAGTTGAATATCCAGAGTTATTGGAAACTACGAGGCACAACTGGCCCGTAAAAACATCTACAAAAGTCGAAACGCCACGTCATGTTCTAATTGCTTTTCAGAAAAATAGACGTGGTAATCTAAAAATGGATATGAGTAAATTTGATCATTGTAATTTAAGAAATATGAATGTCTTTTTAAATTCAGAAAGATATCCTTACAATGATCTTCAACTTGACTTTGAAAATAATAAATTTGCTACTCTGTATGAAATGTTTACAGACTTTCGTCAAGGGTATTATAACTCTCCAGTGGAACCAATTTTTAATCCGAAAGAATTTAAAGAAAATGCTCCTATAGTTTACATTAATTGTTCACATCAAAGAGATTTACTACAAACAGGTCCAGTAACCATGAGAATTGAATTTGAAACCAAGGAAAAAATTCCCCCTAAAACAGCGGCATATTGTGTTATAATTCATGATAAAGTTTTCAGTTACAATCCATTAACAAAAATTGTGAAACAGTTGTAATACAATTTCCTTAAGATAAAATACTCTTTTTAAACAAACCGCTACTTACGCTTAAGAGCGCACGCGTCAATTTTGATATTTATTAACGTAGCCAAACCAGAATTCTTCATTTATATAATGTCTTACGAGATTTCAGTTCGAGTATTAGATTTTCAACTTCAGTTGCAGAAATTAAAAAAACAAATAAGTGAATATCAATTAAAAGTAGAAATGATCAAGAAATTCAAATATTTGAAAATATGAAACTTATTCTAGATCTTCAAGGATTCAAAATTGAAAATAATAAATTTATTGTAAAGGAATTAGCAGCGTACGATGGGCAAAAGACAAGTCATTTTATTTTCAAAGCTCCATTTCCGATGGGTCATTTACCATCCTATTTACACAAACAAGCTCTGTGGTTAATAAAAAATTACCATTGCATTGAATGGTGTGAAGGATTTACACCATTACACAAATGTGGAGATATCATAAGAGATTTAAGCGCTAAGGTGGACTATGTTTATGTAAAAGGGGAAGAAAAGGCAGATTTCGTAAAGAAGTATTCCATGAAACCAGTTATCGAGATTGATGAACAACCCACCCTAAAGAAAATGGATCCTTGCTGCTTTTATCATCAAAAAATATTATGTGTATGTGCATTATCAAATGTTTATTACCTTTACAACAATTTTTTTATGTAATAAAAGACTTGATTACAAATTATGTGTTTTATTTTCTAACATTGTTTTAATACATGAAATATTATTATTTAATCCTAGTTCTTGAAGTTTACATATTAAAATATCTATATTTTTATTTTTTAAATATTCGCTACAACATTTAGCTGCTAGTAAACATAATTCCGCATGTTCCATATAATTTAAAAACACTATAATATTCTGCGCTTCACTTTCTTGACCTTCATATGCATAAAACTCGGAACAGGCTGCGGACATCAAAAACTCTTCATACATTTCTCTTATTAATAATTCCATAATAAATCCTACACTAAAACCTCCCTGTTTCTCAATATCTCTTTATCTCTCTCTTCCTCTTCCACGATTTCTTTTAATATATCAGGATCTTTTATATAATCCTTCAATATCCTTAAAAAGTAACTGAATCCTATTTTCTTTATTTCATGAAAGAACTTCGGCAAATTTTGGGTTTTTCTATAATTTAAACAGGCTTCTGCAGCTAATTGGTATTGGAAGGCAGTCTCATAATATACCTGTGCCCACTCGGGGTGTGTTTTCCTTAGCATTGCATTCTTTAATTCGGAATTTTGAAGTTTAGTAAACTGTTTACCTAATTTGATTATTTCATTTTGCAAATCACTGTTCATAACTACCACTTATTTTTAATTTAACACTGTTCTTTATTAGTGGTGAATCTTCTATATAAGCTTAAGACTAGTTGTAAATGAATGTAGCTCGCTCAGATTCAGTCCTTTAAAATACCAGCTCCCCTCCAACTGCTACCAGCTCCCCTCCAACTACTGTGGTGGTTAGGAAGGAGGTAGGAGGTGGAGCAAAAAGAGGCGGAGTTTATGAAACCAATCGGAATAGGGGGCGAACTTGGGCAGCCAATCAGAAACAAGGTCATTCTTGGCTGACCAATCAAAAAAGTGGTGGGGGGGTCAACTAGGAGCCCCCTATTCCCACTACTCTTATGTTATTAATACACTCGCCATTGATAATCACCCCGTCGGAGGTATTTTCCAGGGCTTCTCGAAATATGTATTCTGAATATATGTTGAATATCAATGGCGAAAGTACACATCCCTGTCGAACTCCTCTCTTTATCATAACTTCCTCGGATTCCTCACTTTCTATTCTGACTGAAGAGGTCTGGTTCCAATAAAGATTTGCTATAATTCTTAGGTCTTGTTTTTCTAATCCAGCTGATTCAAGAACTTCCATCATCTTATTATGCTGAACCTTATCAAATGCTTTTTGATAATCAATAAAGCACGCGAAAATATCGTGATTAACATCCCGCGCTCTTTGGAACAAGACTTGGATACTAAAAAGTGCCTCCCTAGTACCTAAGGCATTTCTAAACCCAAACTGGGTACAACTAATCTGTTCTTCGCAAATCCTATATATTCTTTGATGAATTAATTTCAAGAAAAGTTTAAGAGAGTGACTCATAAGGCTAATCGTACGAAAGTCTTCACAGTTTTTTACACTTGATTTTTTAGGTAGCGTTATAAATGTACTTTTGAGCCATATTTCAGGTATAATTCCAGTGGAGTATATTTCATTAAATATATCTGTAAGCCATCTGATATCGGTATTAAGTACTTTAAACTCCAGATCAATAATACTTTTAACGAACCGATATTAAGCTCATATTAATTGCACATCACTTATTCTTAAAAAATCAGCATATTTCAGCTAACTGTATGGCCATTCATCAGCAAAAACTGATGTTTCTGTTATCATCTATGAATGTTTGCAGTTCTAGTTGTTAACTATTGTTGTAAAATTACAAATAAAACATTTAAAATTAAACACGAGTTAGTATTAGAGATCTACCGTCAAGTACAATCATTGACTTCATTCATGTTTATTAATAAAAAATACTAAGAAATTACAATGTTTCATTTTAGTTGTTTGGAATTATTTTCCGATATTTTGCTTACGATTACGCTAGATACTTACAGGGATTTTTATTTCGAGAAGTCAGATTACTGAATGGACGTATAGAAGCAAAAAATCTGTATTTATATACAGGGTGAGTCAACGATTGGATGAAGTAGGTTTGTGCCTTTTCGGTGAAATTTACAAAGAAACTATATTTATTGTTTGATACAGTTTATTTTTACGCAGATTTTAAAAATATTTAGGACTCTACAGGGTCAGCCAAAAAACTAGGACAGCATAAAGTTGTATTTTTTTAAATAGAACACCCTATATACGAATCGTATTTTCGATTTAGCTTATAATTTTAAATCTTTTTTATTAAGGGTTTACTATAACAAAACTTTATAGTTTCTGAGATAATTAAGTTTAAAGAAAAAAAGTCACATTTTCAAGCATCAATTCAATCCTAAATAACGTTTTCAATTTTGTGACAAATATATTCAAATTTGGAATTTAGCAAGGCCAAGGACAAGTTAACATAATTTTTACCTAATATTTGCAATAAAAGCTACAGGGTGTTGAACACATCGGGTCAAATTTGAACAAGTTTAAATGAATAAATATCTTTTTTTTTTAAATGGTACACCCTGTATATTTTCATGTTATTTAATAGAATAATAAAAACCCTAAAAGTTTTGTTCAATATATCCTATACCTATTTATAATAGTTTTTGAGATATTTCAGTTTTTCTTATTTTCCATACTTTTTTACAGAAATAGTCTTCATTATCATAGTAGCCATGTAAAATAATAAAAAGAAACTACAGAAACAAAAGAATTGGAGAAAAAAATCAGTAAGACATTACGTCAATTACTGAATACTGTTATTTTTACGTAACAAGACAGGCGTCAATTGTTACAACATTTCAGTAAGACATTACGTCAATTACTGAAAGAATTGGGGAAAAACATCAGTAAGACATTACGTCAATTACTGAATATTGCTATTTTTACGTAACAAGACAGGCGTCAATTGTTACAACATTTCAGTAAGACATTACGTCAATTACTGAAAGAATTGGAGAAAAAAATCAGTAAGACATTACGTCAATTACTGAATACTGTTATTTTTACGTAACAAGATAGGCGTCAATTGTTACAACATTTCAGTAAGACATTACGTCAATTACTGAAAGAATTGGAGAAAAAAATCAGTAAGACATTACGTCAATTACTGAATACTGCTATTTTTACGTAACAAGACAGGCGTCAATTGTTACGAGTTTATTGTAACCAAAAAACAAAGTAAGATATACACCAATTACTTTTGAGTGTATTAATATACCTACCTTGAATCTCACTGTCACTGTCACTGTTTTCACTGGTCTGTATATAATTACGAACTTCGAGTTCAATTGCCCTTAATTTTGATAATAAAAAATCGTATTTTTTATTTCTCTTTCTTCGCTTTTCCAAATTTCGGGTAACTTTACATCTTGACTTTACCGTATTTCCCTCACTTCACGACTCAGAAGTTGATAGAATTCTTTTCCTAATTACATTGAGCATTTTTCCCGTCAATTTTAGAAATATATTAACGACACGAATGAAAAGATGTGTGCTGACCGGCACAAACAAATACAATGAAGATTAAGTGGGTCACCTAACCATAAGACGAGTCAGGAATTTTTTGTTTATCTTTAAAAATTGTGCTGAGTAGGTATGACAAACGCATACTACAGTGTGTAATAATCATGAAGGACAACAGCGAAGAATAATACATATTTACTTTTATACTAAATTGAAACAAAAAAATTACCTATTAAATACTGAGATTAATTATTTCTTTTTAATAAGTGTTCGAATAAACGACCCTCTTGTGCAATGCACAAATTTAGTCTTTTTTGCAGATTTTCTCGGACCCTGGACAAAATTAGTGGCGTTATTGTTCTACAGGTATCCCTAATCCTGTTTCGCATATCTTCCACTGTTGTTGGTGGATTAACATACACCTTATTTTTAATATAACCCCATAGGAAGAAATCTAATGGGGTGATGTCGCAAGACCTTGGTGGCCACTCAATGAAACCCCCACGTCCAATCCATTTTTGCGGATATCATTGGTCCAAAAACGCACGAACTTCACGATGGTAATGCGGAGGCGCACCATCGTGCTGGAACCACATACTGTCGAGCTCATCCCTATCGAGACCTTGAAGCAGTTGGGGTAGTTCTTCTTGTAGAAAGTTCAGGTAACTATGGCCATTTAGTGGTTCATTAAAAAAGTGGGGTCCAATAATTCGATTATGATGAATACCACACCAAACATTTAATGACCAGTGGTTTTGATGTTGCACCTCTCTAATCCAAAATGGGTTTTCTGTGGCATAATAATGCATGTTGCGTCTATTTACGGCACCGTTACTTCTAAAAGTAGCTTCATCACTAAACATTACCTTGCATAATAAATTTGGATTTAATTGAATGTCCGCATTTATTGTACGACAAAAGTTGACACGACTTTCAAAATCCTGTCCATGCAATTCTTGGTATAATTTCATGTGATATGGATGATACCTATATTTCTTGGTAGTACGATTAGCGGTGGATTGTGATGTTTCACATAATGCTGCTAACTGACGGCTACCAATATAAGGATTTTCCTGAACATTTAACAATACTTGTAGTTCTTTTTCTTCATTAGTTACTGGTTTGTTGACCACTTTACGTTTTGGATAATCAACAGTACCAGAAGAATCAAATCTTTGCATTAAGTTTTGTAAAGTATGGGTATTAGGCTGGCGTCGATCAGGATACTTCATTTTGTAAATTCTTTGAGCAAGAAGGCAATTTTTTTGAGCCTCTCCTATTGTATAAATCATATCTATTAACTCATTCTTTGGAAAATTCATTTTACAATATAAGATGAATGCAAAAAAAACCAAACTACACTACATAAAAACCAAAAGAAGCGATTGCGGTTATAAATTTGACACACAGAAAAATGTTCTTTTACATTGTTTTTGCCATGGCTACTATGATAATAAAGACTATTTCTGTAAAAAAGTATGGAAAATAAGAAAAACTGAAATATTTCAAAAACTATTATAAATAGGTATAGGATATATTGAACAAAACTTTTAGGGTTTTTATTACTCTATTAAATAACATGAAAGTATACAGGGTGTACCATTTAAAAAAAAAGATATTTATTCATTTACACTTGTTCAAATTTGAGCCGATGTGTTCAAGACCCTGTAGCTTTTATTGCAAATATTAGGTAAAAATTATGTTAAATTGTCCTTGGCCTTGCTAAATTCCAAATTTCAATATATTTGTCGCAAAATTGAAAACGTTATTTAGGATTGAATTGATGCTTGAAAATGTGACTTTTTTTCTTTAAACTTAATTATCTCGGAAACTATAAAGTTTTGTTATAGTAAACCCTTAATAAAAAAGATTTAAAATTATAAGCTAAATCGAAAATATGATTCGTATATAGAGTGTTCTATTTAAAAAAATACAACTTTATGCTGTCCTAGTTTTTTGGCTCACCCTGTAGAGTCCTAAATATTTTTAAAATCTGCGTAAAAATAAACTGTATCAAACAATAAATATAGTTTCTTTGTTAATTTCACCGAAAAGGCACAAACCTACTTCATCCAATTGTTGACTCACCCTGTACATCCATGTGCTCATTGAATGTGTGATGTAGGTCTTACTCTGTATCTGTGGTAATATTTCAGTTTTTAAAATATCTTTCTACCACATAAATAATTTTTCATTAAGAAAATTGTGTTTTAGAACTAAAAATCACCACGATTTCGTTTGGAGAATGAAAAAAAAAAACTACTGAAAAAATCGGGCTTACATTGAAAAGACTACATACACTATCTGATGAAATTTTACACTTATTTATGTTTTCCCTTTTGTAAATCAGGGCTATAAGTGCATTTGTTCAGTCTTAAGATTCTTTACTGTTGCTCCAAGAGAAGTTTATATTATTCAATAAGCTATTTATTACGTATTTTCTCACCTTTTTCATCATTTCTGAGGTAATTTTTTTTCTTTCTGGTAATTTTCGTAATTAGCACTAAATTATTTGATGAATATCTTACCAGTTTTCACTAGTAAAGTGACAATGCAGTTATCGGTTAGCCAATGAAGTGGTGATATTTTTGCAGTGCCAGTTGACCTGTGCTTATAAAGAACTCGCATGAACTCTTATATGTGTTTCAACAAATACCTCACCGTATTTACCAGATGAAACACCATGTGACTTTTTTTGTTTAGCAGACTCAAATTAATATAACATAGAAAGCGTTTTTAGATGCCATAAAGTAAAATTCAGCAGAAGAATTAAAGGCTTAACCTTCAGGAGCTAGGAAAATTGAGCAGAACTTCAAATAGAAATTATTTTTAATGGAATACAATGAATCTCGAAATTTGAAATATTAGGTTTTATATCAACATTTTGGATATTTTTGGAACAGAAGGTATATAATGCGCTTTTTCAGATGTTGTATTGTGCCGTCTAGTCATATGATAGATCAAACAGTAGATCATAAAGATAAATGAGCCATGGGTGCTGGAAGAGAGTTTATTTTGAATTCATCGTTAATTTACAGTAAGTAATTCTCTGGTTTCCAGAGTTTCATGTTTAAAAACGCAAACTTGTGTGTGGTGATACATGTCACACATGACACATCTTCAATTTAATAAACAAATCATAAAATAATTATTGATTCATACGAGCAATGATTCGTATTAATCTCACCAAGAGAATCGCATATAAATTATTCTCATTGTGCTATTCTTAATAATCCGGAACGATATTACAAAATCTCAACGCGTGCCGACTTTACAAACAATACCAGCCCGTGTTTTGCCTTTAAACAATTTTATTGTAAGAATGGTCAAAATGTTTTTGCTACCAGTGGCGTTACGATGCAAATGAAAATGAAGAACTACCTCTAAGTTCGAGCATATAATGCGTCAATGTAGATAGAATTATTCATATAGTTTCAGCTAATACTGTAAAGGTGCGCTGTATGTATGAAATATACTTATTCCTGTTATTCTAACCCGAATATCATCAGATAAAAAATTTTATTTTTATAAACAGTGCTAGCATATTATTGTTCCATCATCTATATATCGATGCTACCAATAAAATTACTCAACGACAGGTGCGGCGAAGAAAATCCCTTCGTTAAAATTGCGGCGAAAAAATTCTTTATTCTCAGTGCTGTGTAAATATGTATGCCACAGTAAGTCGGAGAAGTGTAACAAAGGTGTTGCAACATCAGTGAGAAAAGCCTACTCGAAGGAGCGCTTTGTCAGGACTTCTGACTTCATTCAACGTGCTCAGGACCTGATTTTTGAAGATCTAGAACAGTCGATCCGAAAATTGTCTTCACTTGTTAGCGTGAGCGAGGAAACTATACATCGAATCTTCAAAAAGGACCTTCGCTACAAGTCTTCCACAATTACAGTGAGAGATGTGTTTGAAGCTGCCAGGATAAAGTAGGTTGAACGCTGCAACCTGCAATTGTGTTCCTTTAGAAAGAATGCTGCAGGACGACATAGGTTTTTTTCTGACTCGAAGATTTTTACTGTCGATGCAAAAATCAGTCGAAGGAATGACCGCTTGCTCGCTAACGTCCCTAGAGTTGTCCTCATTATTGCAAGAACGAAAAAAAAAGTTGATTTGTATGTTCTGACAAACGTGAAGCCGTGAATGGAAACTGTGTCATCTGGAAAGCCCTACGTTTTCTAGCAGGGCGATGTACCCGCCTACACAAGTCATTTGGTGCAAACTTGGTTATCGAACAACGCTGGCATGTTTTGTTTGAAAGAATTTTGGCCTTCCAATAGCCCAGATTTGAATCTTTTGGACTTCTATGTATGGAGCGTAGTTGAAAGGATCACAAACAAGACCAGACATGCAATCGTTGTCTTATTAAGAGCGGCTATTGAAGCGATATTCGCCGATGTGGACAGTGACCCATATATATATATATATATATATATATATATATATATATATATATATATATATATATATATATATATATATATATATATTGTATAGTAGTCACTTCATCTCAGGTGTGATAAGTTTTGATTATGAAAATGTCAAACAAAAAAGACATAAATAATTAATTAATGCATTTATGTGGTAAGTGTAGATGATAAAGCAGATATTAGTTATAGTATGTAAGAATTTGTATATGAATCATGTTTTAAATGTATAGAAATTAGAGTGAAAGGTGGACATTAGTGCATATAAAGTAAGAATAATCCACTGACTAGAAAAGGAATTTTAAAACAATATAGTGAAATCCACAAAGAAGAAAATCTTGAACACCCATTTTATAAAGAGTGCGGATAAAGTAATATTAGTGAGAATAAAGGTCAAATAATAATCATTTAGTGAAATATAGACACTATTTATAAAATGTATATGTGAAATTATTTTAGATGTAATCAAATTTTATTTATCAATTTTATGTGTTAAATAATAATCAAAAGTAAAGTGTAGATATATCAAGATGTCAAGAAAAGTCCAAAATTGACATAAATCATAATTTATTTTCGTCGAATATAATATTTAGTTTATAATATCAATAAAATATTAAAATTCCATTATAAATTGACAATTAGGAATCCATTTTGGTTTTGTATTTCAAAGCTTAAAATTCCATCTAGTTGCCATTTCACGTCAGAGGGCCGATCAATCAGAAAAAAATTAAAACAAAAATGTAAACTACGTCACCGCTAACTATAAAAGCGAAAATTCATTTTTTTAAAAGAAAGTGCAGGTCAATCAGTTGTATAATAAGCATGATTAGTCTTATTTGTAAAAAAGTAACATAACCACAGAATTTTCGTTTGTTATTAAAAAAAAATAAAAGAAGACAGTGAAGATTAATCTGTGGTAAAGTTAACATGGCTAATCTCATTTATTAAAATTTTAAAAAAGGAAGAAATATAGAGCGTGGATAAAAAATTTCTAGAGATTAAAAAACAATTTTAAAAAAGAAAAAGAAGTTTACTTAATTAATAAATAAATAATATCACTAACCAAGCAGCTCTGAAAAATATTTAACAAATTAGTGATATATATAAGAAGAAAAGTTACAATAGTTGGCAAAGGAAAAGGGAGTTTTAAGTTTTTTAAAAAGAAGGAAGAAACGTAGAACGTGGATAAATATAAAAAACTCTGGAGATTAAAAGGTATTTATCTAACGTGTAAGAAATAGAAATTTTAGACTTGCCTGAAAATAGTTTGATAAAATAGATATATATTTACCTTATAATGAATATTTGTAGTTAGTAATAAAACAAATTGTTTAATTTGCAGTGTAATTATATCATTTTTAATATTAACGACACACACAAATATTTTTTTTTAGATTGTTTAAAATAAAATTACATATAATAAGACATTAGTCATTTTTACAGTTCAGAAATTATATACAACATTGCCAGAGTTAATAATCTTGAATCCAACAAAATAGAAAGAGTTCACATTAAACAATATTGATAATTTTATTTAGGAATAGATAAGGTGATTTATAAATATTACATAAAACTGCACCCACTGACATATTTGTATTATTTTAATAAAGTTTATACTTGTGTTTATGAATCATTGGTTTGACTTTTCTAATAATAATAATACCAATTTAATCTGAACTCACCAGAGAAAGAGAAAATTGATATCAATGTTTTTAAACATCCGATCAAGAAAAACGGGGTACATTCAGAAATACAGCACATGTGTATTTGTGTAATTTTTTTAATTAAAATAAAAAATTTTGGTACAAATCAATTATACTCAGGTATAGTTATTTGTGCTTGACGCCTAACAATTTTAAAAAAAGGAACAATAGGAATCATATATATATATATATATATATATATATATATATATATATATATATATATATATATATATATATACTGTCAATATTTTTTTTCACTAATAAATAAATAATTTTATTTTTTTTGTAACGGGCACGTGGCACAGTCGCGAATAAACGTCAAATCATCGCAATATATATATATATATATATATATATATATATATATATATATATATATATATATATATATATATGTGCTGTCAAAATTTTTTTTCATTAATAAATAAATAATTTAGTTAATTTTTTTTAACGGGCACAATACAAACACGTTTAATACAATTTCCCGCAGGTCGATTCCTGGAACTTGAGGTATGTTTCTATATATTTTATTACATTTAATACGAACCTCTTTCCCATTTAATACGCCATCTGACATCCGCTACTCTGACTACTGTTTTAGATAATCACTTCCAGATGAAATGTGGATAGATAATACTGTTCATTGATAACTGCCCTACTCATCCAAAACATGATGAACTAGGGCATATCAAGCTTGTTTTTTTACCTCTAAATGCGAGAGGCAAGTTGCAATCGGTGGACCACGGCATTATAAGTACTCAATCAAGGTTATAGAATATGACTGATACATGTCTGTCTGAAGTAAATCGATGACTTGGTTTGCAAAAGACCCCTGAATGTACATGGTGCAATACTAACATTGCAGGGACATGGGAAACATTTAAGTCCAAAACTATACAAAATTGTTTCAAGAAATAACAAAGATAATATCGTGTTGGAGGAAGTTGAATCCGCGATATTGCAGAATTTTCCCGGATATTCTTTCCTCGATGATAATTTGGCAACCTACGAAGTCCGTTCAATCGAAAATCTCAGTAAAGATGCGAATAGCAGCCAAAAAGTAACAATAAGTGATGACGATGTTGGTGAAAAGGAGTTAGTTACAATTTTGTTAACCGTTCAGGCTTTGTTAGCGGCACACAATTTAAGGTGTTATGTATCTTTTTTGGGTGATAGTGAAGATGCACTTGGAAAGAGAATCTAATTTAAAAGTTATTCCTGTTTAAAATATATAGTGTTTTCGATTTAAAGGTACTTTTTTCGATACAATAAAAGGGGTATGGCACGGGTATAGAGTAAACATGATAAAATTAAATTTTTCTCAAATTTCAAAAAAAAATAAATAAAATTTTCGGAGGAATTTTCAGTTTTTATACCAGGCAAGAAATATTTTAAAAACTATATATTTTCCGCCCTGAGCATAGCCGCTTTAATTGAAGTAAATTATATATTGGTTGTACATTATAGGTATCATGAGACTCCTGATATCAATGACATATAGGGGACAAATTTATCTCCATTTCGAGCCGCTGGTCACTTCCTATATAAAATCTTAGGTTTTCAAAAAGATTTATATGCGAAAACGCGACGTATTTACAGTTGGTGGAAGTACGAGATATACGCATAAATTAAATATTTCTAGGATGTCTTCATGTTCAGGTTGTAAGTGAAACGGTGACTTGAAAGCTATAATTAATGTCTTTCATAGAGAAATACTAGGTGGTCTATTTTTACAAAGGCTGAGGATTAAAAATGAAATATCCTTAATATAGGATTTAGCTAAAATGAAATTAAAATTTACGGGTAACTATATAAAGAAGAATATTGTGCAACAAAGTATAGCGAGTTTGTTTAGCTTTTATAATACAATTTTCCATAAAATTTTTCCTTTTAATTTCACGAGATTATAAAACTGGCATAATAATATTATTATTAATATAACAGTTTGTTTTAGCTGTGGTTCAAATATTTGCGTGAAAATACATACCGGTAAAATTTATGAAAAAATATATAAATTTGTTTGATATCGCAGTATCTTATAAGATTATGTAGTCACATGTTTTATCTATTATTATTTTAACAAATATTTTATATAGATGGTGAATTTAATTTAGTTAGTTTACATTTTATATATATATATATATATATATATATATATATATATATATATATATATATATATATATATATATATATTGTAGTACTACGGTTAAAAATTAAAAATCACGACGTCTGGTCGATAAGCAGTATCATTTATATTCAATATCCTACCGACACGTTTCGCCCGAAAATAAGTACAAATACAAGATCCAACTATATATAAGTACGTCAACATAGGGTGTCTGGGTAAGGCGTCGACGTCGAGGACGAAACACCCCTGTAAAATTTTAGGTCAATAACTTTCAGATTATATATCGCCGGGTACAGGTACAACATGGCCATCCCTGGACAATGGGACCTTTGCGGGGTTTGTCGGAATAGCTCTGAATATTTAGGGGAGGGACCCGAAGGGACCCGAAAGGGTTCAGAGTGGGACTCGACGGTTTCTTAGGGGAGGGACCCGCTAGAGCCGTCTAGAAGACCCACTCGGGGATTCTTAGGAGAGGGACCCGCTAGATACCTGACATGGAATTTACCTCCGCATTGAGTCTGCCTTACTAGCGACTGGATCCGCGTAATTGGGCCGAAATTTGCAGCGCGTCGTTGAGTTCTTAGGCACCCAGCTTTCCATCTTGATTCGTGAACAAGACACAGATCACGGAACAATATGGAAAGTGGTTGCTTGAAGGGGGGCGTGTCGTAGTACTACGGTTAAAAATTAAAAATCACGACGTCTGGTCGATAAGCAGTACCACTTATAATCAATAGCCTACCGACACGTTTCGCTCGAAAATAAGTACAAATACAAGATCCAACTATATATAAGTACGTCAACCAGGGTGTCTGGGTAAGGCGTCGACAGACCCACTGAAGAGTCCTACCGTCGACGTCGAGGACGAAACACCGCTGTAAAATTTTAGGTCTTTCCTAGATATCCTACTGAAAAGAAAAGAAAAGAGGATGGCTTTCTTTCCCATACTGTCTACGAAAAGGCCACTCACACCAACAGATACCTCAACGCTGGCTGATTCACATTATCACGTCCCCCAATTATTTGCAGTAGTGAAATCACTTGCGTTTCGTCTCACAGATGGTTAAAAAATTTCGTTTTTTTTTTTTAATTAAATAAAATAAACTTTTGTAAACTATATGTTCAAAATCGATCTCATTCCTAAGAAAAACCGTTTCACGAGTGAACTACCTTAATAGAAATGTTGCTTGATGTTTACTACCCAAATGTCAAGTAGATATTACCTCATCGGATTGGTTAGATCGGATCGGAATGCTGTATTAGAAATAAGAACATTCTCTAAACAAGGAGAGCACATTAACAGTTAAATTCAGTTAATCGCGGTGAATATTAGAATACATCGTAATTTCAATGGCAACTTCCTCATTATATCATCATATTCATATTCATCATTATTTACATACTTTATTACTAAATTTTTATTAACACATTGCTAACACATATAGACATCATTTATACCTCTATCATAAATTTAAAAAGACTGAAACAGATAAAATGTTTATATAAAATTACGTAGAAATATCTAGATGTAGAAACATCTGTATATGTTACCATATTATTGGTTACCATAAAAAGGAGAAAAGTAGAATAATGTTATTAAAGCCCATGGAGAATATTAGAAACGGTATTTTTCTTTCCTGTTCTGTCTCCATGGTGAATTTGATTTTTGGGTGTATGCTGTTTATGTGATTTAAGAAATTTTTAACATTTTCTTCTCCATGTTACCAGATAACGAATGTGTCATCTACGTAACGCAGCCAGTCATGGTTTGTGTGAAGATGTCTCTAAACCTTCTGATCCGAAGTCTTCCGTAAATAAGTTAGAGAGTGCAGGAGATAACGGCGATCCCATAAGGGCTCGCTCGACTTTATATCGTTGATCTTTAGAAGTAAAATAGATGGTAACTTCACATATTTTATTATCGGTTGGGAGACGTGATGGTGCTATCGCGAAATTAAAACCTTTGGTTAAAACACTTTGTCAGATAAGTTGTGTCCGACTTCCGGCTCCTCTGTTGGCTGTTTTTTTAATAGTACTTTTGAATACTCCTTTAATCGGATAATTTATCTTTTCTGTCTGTTTGTTCTTATTGAGGCATCTGTTTCGGCTCTGAGTTCTGCTAGAGTGTCTATAGTACACCATAGTGACACGTGTATAGTGTTGCTTAAGCGGAGCCGTAATTTATATAACTGACAGTCGATGAAATTTAGAGTTATTCATGTCTGTTGTACTCTTTCTGAAAGCAGGGCTAGACTGGTGTTCTTTAGTATTCTGTCTGTTTTAGAGTTTTTTATGCAATGCTTAATCTTGCAGCAGGTTGATATAAGGTGTTGATCTCGGCAATTGCGTAAGAAGGCGAGGTGGCAAAGCAGTCTCGATTTTTTCGCTCATAGTTTTTCGATTGTTTTTGAGTCGTGATAGGTTTCCTTCCCGTAAAGGTAAATTATGTTATGTCGGATCCGACAGCACCCGAGTCGCAGACGTCAATTCGTTCGTAGGCGCCGTAGAGTGAACTTTAAAAATGGCGAATGAGATTCCACCGAAACGTCAGCTGCCTTACAGTCCTGAGAGGGCTCGAAAACTTTCACTTACACACACATACACACACACACACACACATATATATATATATATATATATATATATATATATATATATATATATATATGTGAGAACGGTTCTCAGCGAGTAACGAGACAAACCGCACTTGAAAATGCCAAATGAGATTTTGGCGAAACATTGTGAAAACGATTTTTTGAACGAACGGATTGAAACCCGGAATAACCAAACCATTCATTCTACCATCCGTGAAAACCTACAATATAACTTATATATATATATATATATATATATATATATATATATATATATATATATATATATATATATATATATATATATATATATATATATATATATATATATATATATACAGGGTGCGCCATCTTTTATATCGGTATGTAAACATTGAAAAAAAAATAACTGATTTCTATATATGAGGTATTTTTATTAAATTTGGTCCTTTACAATTTATTGGGACTAGTTTTTGAATACCACATCGATCAAGTGGCCACCTTCATTAGCCAAAGGAAAATGTGACCTTTTTGCTGCGTTTTCCATTACCTTTTCGAGCATCTCGGGTGGTGATTTCGGCCTTGAGCAGTCAAATCTGGAGATCTGGGTAGCCAGTCAATGTCGCCTCTTTTTGACATCAGACGTCCAGGGAATTTCCGTTGCAGAAACTGGATTGTTTGATTTGCAGTGTGGCATGGTGCATCGTCTTGTTGAAACCAGTAACCATCCAGACCTTTTTCTCGCATTTGTGGGCAGACATAATGAGCCAACATCCACCGATATCGATTTCCATCGAAAAAAAATGATGATTTTGGCGCAAACGCCGGCGCAAACAGTCACTTTTTGGTCATGCAATGGCGTTTCGTAGATCTCGTGTGGATTCTCCGTCTCCAAAATGAGGCATTTTGCTTATTAACGCCGCCAGAGACTATGAAATGGGCCTCGTCGGTCATCAAAATTTGCTTCCAAACATCTCGTTCAGTGTCAACCATTCGAGCGAGTGTTTGGCCGTATTTTAAGAGACGTGGGCGGTCTGTCGGCAATATTCTTTGTGTTAACTGTACTTTATGCGGAAAGAAATGCAAATCATCCTTCAAAATGCGCCGCAAAGTGGTACCACTGACGCCAAAATGCTGAGCGCGGTGACAATACGACACTTTTGGGTTCTGGGCAACGCTCTCTCTGACTGCTTCAACCAGTTCATTGGAACGTCTTGGTCGTTGACGATCTCCCACTGTCCCGTACTCAACAAAATTCGAAACCAAATGACGGATAGTGTTGTCAGACGGTGCCTGTTGCCACGATGTTTTCGACGACATGCATGTTGAGTTAACACAACTGAACGACTATTTTCAATGTACATTGTCACTATTTCGGCGCGTTGTTTCGGTGTAAAGCGATTCATGGTTAAAATTGGAATAAATTGACGTTTCAGAACCAAATCAATCGGTTGATAAATGTCAAAGTTATTCAATGTTTACATACCGACATAAAAGATGGCACACCCTATATATATATATATATATATATATATATATATATATATATATATATATATATATATATATAGATATGTTTTTTTTTATATACATTGTAAAATATAAAAAATATTTAAAAAAATAAAACACATTCGCATTCCACGTATCCTCAGTAAACGATGAAAATTTAAAGTTTATTTAGAAACAGAACAGCAAAATGTCAAGGTATGTACTGGTGAAATTAAATATTTTTAAAATGTTTTAAAGTTTTTGACTACTGTTTTTAAGTGTCTTGTTTGTTTTCCAAAATGTAAAATATGTTTTTTTTATTGATGTATTTTAATTATATATTTTTTTAGGAATAAATTTTGAAAATGCCTTGAATAAAGGGCGAAACGTCAATCGTTTTGTGTTTTATTAATTATAGAACCTAAACCCAAGAAAATACAAAAATAAAGAAAAATTATATATATATATATATATATATATATATATATATATATATATATATATATATATATATATATTTAAATAAGAGCAAACTCCTGATACCTCTATAAATAAATGCAATGTGATTCCGATTCCCAAAGACTTCAAAGTTCAGTTTATTTTGCGCTACCCTGTATGTATATAAATCTTTTCCTAAAGGTTGAATTTTCCATAAAACTCCTTTCGGCTACTAACTGAGACCTTAACTCGTTTTCTATTTGTTAAAAGCTATGACGAATGTTGGCAATTACAAGGATAAATGATCGGCGAGACATTGGAATGAGTTTTGCTTGCGGAATTTTTGCGGAAATTACAAAAAATGTGCCGTACAGAGCTCAATTTATTATAAAGTAAAGAGAACAACAAAGAAGCACCTACCTACCATACTGGGTTATAATTTATACCGCAAAAAATTCGATGGTAAAAACGGCCAAAGTCTCCACCATTATTTATTCGCACGTAATTACCAGAAGAAATTTTTTATACTTTTTATTTGAGATAATAAGATATAATAGTTGTTATATTTTTTAAGAGTCACTGCGCGAATATACAGTTTCTTACTAATTGCATCACTTTTACGATAGGGGGTTATTTTGTGGGAATCGTGACTCTTTCCTTCTATGGTAGTTTTCCCGGCTTCACACGAAAAGAGCTTAAACTGGTTCGTATAAATAAACAAACAGCGCACGTCTTTCCGAACGCTGCGATCACATTAATCCAATCTTCTTTAATTGCAAATAATTTCCAGTTAAAATATCACCCCCAGCTTGGATTCATTGGCATACTCCAATTTTTTTTACACCGTTCCATTACCATGCCGACTTCATATAACAAATGAATATGTGTATACCAACGAGGTACATATTTATCACCACCGTAACGCATAAACATTCCTTGCGAACACGGTAATACCCGTAAATCACCATTCGATTAAATGATACAGACGGTTCTCGCGGTTTTCGCTTTTTACTTGTAGGTTCGTGGTTACTTTCTCTAATAAAATACACGAGTATCGGTGCGTTCTTTATTTGTTGTGAAGAAAATTTATTTTTGCCACAAATACTGTTAAAAGTATGAATTTTAACGCACAGGATGTAAAAAAAGTAGTACTTTAAGGATGCAGATGTAAGATATTTTGTCGAGGTTTCCTTTCACTACAATGCATAGAAAGAATGAAATAAAAAGATAATAACAACACAAAAAATGAAAGAGTGAATTAAAAACAATATTTCAACAAAGTCAAACTATGAGATATCTAACAGTATACAAACGTTAAGAGGAAATAGACAGGGAGAGATCTCAGCTTAGTTCGATTCAATTTCAATATAGAAAAAATAATACATAAAAGTAGTTTCATCTCTGAATTCCCGGAAGTAAACAACAATAATATGTATATGATGTACTATACAGGTGACACAATAAATAAGCAGAAATAGAAGACGACCTACAAACACAACTTCATAGATTCTGTCAAATAATTTGCCAAATTTTTTATTTCTCGGACGAATAACAAAAATATTACACTATATGGAAAAAACGTTAAGAGAGCAAGAAAAAATCTGTTCATCACTTCAATATGTTCTAGAACCAATATATCCTAAAAAAGGATTGATAAAATCTATATCTTGTAGTAATATTCTTAGGGTTCAAATTTTAATTTATATTTACAATGGTTAATTCAATTAATTCTACCTCCTTTTTGCAAATTCTCACGTATAACCAGACACAGTCTCCTTCTCGTCAAGTAACTCTCTCCCATAAATTATTTGAATAACCAAGGACATGCTTCATTTGTTGCTTGGATGTATTTTTAGTTTTATTACAAATCTCCGTAGTTCTGTTTTCTGGTCAATTTATTTCCCAGCTCGGTTAATTTATCCTCCTGAATTTTGGCTACATTTTTACACTACAAAGTACGGTTTAATGTTACATTTGATTATCACTGTTTATGTTGTTTTACTTGACGTTCACGAGAGTGTGAGTGATTGTATTTATTTCTATTGTTGTTGAACTTAGTGTTACTTTTTTCCAGTTAAGTCTCTGTTTTCGTGCCTACTATGCGAGTCTAATTTTTCTTTTGATATTTTAGTATGGCAGTTTTCTTGAAATTTTTCTGATCAGTTCCATAGATTTTACTTTGTTTGTAGTATTGTTTTCTTTTAGGTAAGGTTTTCTGTCACTGTCGAACTTGCATTGACAAAATATATTTTCTACTGTATTGCTTTTTGCATTATCCTATTTTGAGCCGTTCTGATCTTATTATTTCAATCCAAAGTGGGACAAAGAGAATAAATATAATTCAAATTTACTTTAAAATATATAAGACAAAATAATTCTAGATAATAAACTGGAGCTATCGTGATACACTCGGAGTGCAAAATATAACAAATTTTTCGATCAATAGAAAAGGATACTTTCAAAATTAACCCTTACTAATATAAAAAGAATAATTAAAGCGTTGACATAGTACCAGCTATAGAGTAGTAAGAAAACCAAAAAACCAAATATAACACTTACTAATTGACTAATACATTTAAATTTGGATATCTAAGAGAAAATAATTAGAACCAAAGCAATATGCTATGATCACATTCAAACTGTCATTAAACTCACTCGTTAAAGATTAATTTTGAGCTCAAACTTAAATAAATCAAATATCTAGAAAATATTGCTTTGATAAACTACAATTAATGGATCTTACCCGGAGTTCTTATATGGGGTTAAAATAATTCTCTCATGGAAAGGTACAAAACTGTTAAAATTCCTGTAAAAGTAACTCAATAAACAACAATCTGGCAAAGATAAGATAACCAAGAAACTGAACTCAATTACTGGAACAATTTTTTTACTCCAAAGTTCCAAAGAAAGGATTCAAATTATAAGATCAAAACAGCTTACAATACAATAATGCAAAACGCAGCATTCTTGAAAATAACTTTTGTCAATGCAAATTCGACAGTGAGAAAAACCTGACCTAAAAGAAAACAGTACTATTAACACAACTGTTATTTGAAGGGATGAAGGAAAGAGTGCCCTTGAACAGTACGTCGGAAAACCAAAATTTAACTAGAAAAAAGGTAACATTAAGTTCAACAACAATAGAAATAAATACAATCACTCAAAGTCTACTGAATTCCAAGCAAAATGACATAACTGTGGGTGAAATAGTGATAATCAAATGTATCATAAAAGCGTACTTTCGAGTGAAAGAATGTAGCCAAAATTACGAAAGATAAAATAACCAAGCTGCATATCATTTATTATTCAAAAAATTTAAGAGAGGTACTTACGAAAAGGATATTGCGTCTGACTATAACGTAATTATTTGCAAAAAAGAGTAGAATTAATTGAATTAAACATAGTAAACTTAAATTGAAGTTTGAACAGACAATATAGCTGACACAACCTCTCATAAGAATAATAAATGATTTTATTTTTTCATCATTGTATGTAACTAAAAAAAACCTATTGAGTTTGTATCACAATGATATCGTTTCTCTGGTTTTATATACCAAAAATCGATTATCGAGACAAATTATTAATTTATCAATATCCGCATTACAAAATTTAACTTCAAATATCTTAGAAACTCTCCGGTATATCGATTTAATTTTTTTTTATATAAAATTGACCATTCTGATCAAATTTTGTATAAAAATTGCGACAACGTTAAAAATAAAAATGTTATTATAACAAAATACCCTGTACTCTGATGAAACTATCCTTACGCACTATTAATCAATTTTGAGATTATATTTAAAGTAACTTTTTTCTTATTTTAATGAGTAATATATACTCTGTGGCTTAGTTTTTGTTCATTCTGTTAGAATTATGACTAATGCTATTCTTCAGGGTAGCTATTCTCGTTCTTGAGAGAACGATCACTTGATCGAAAGTGGGCGTGGTTCTCACGAAAAACTATGAAACCGTATTCTGGGTAGCTTTTCTCATTCTCGAGAGAACGATCATCTTGATGGAAAGTGGCCGTGGTTCTCATGAAGAAATAAGTAACCGTATTCTGAATACGTTTTTGCTACTTTTTCGTGAGAACCACGCCCACTTTCCATCAAGATGATCGTTCTCTCAAGAACGAGAATAGGTACCCTGGAGATTTCCTTGGAATTTTTCGATTTGAACACAAAATCTGACTATTATACTTGATTTTATTCTTCTTATTTTTCTTTAGAAAAATGTTAGATGCGAAATATACCTAATACAGAGCTTAAGAATTGTTATAATTTTTTAAATATATAGGGTTTTTTTTGTAACTAACAATAATCCAGTAGTTACAATGAAAATGTTAAGCAGTAAACTTAGTGATTTAAGTCATTTACTGTTTCTATTTCAATAATTATATTGACCAAACTTATTTCTATAAATATATGAAAATACGGTGAACAATACTTGCCTCTAGGATTATAAGGAATTTTAGTTGTAGCAACACTAGATTTAGTAGGAAACTTAGTTGCGTCTGGTGATGATATAATGATTTGTGCTTGAACACCTAAAATATGTTTCAACTTGTAGAATTAACTAGAGTTACTATGGTATGATAAAGCAAAACGTATTTTTATTAATCTACTAAGCACAATTTTAGTCGGATAATAATTTTATTAAAAGCACTCGTTTTAGAAAAATACACTAAATGGCAGAAATATTGCATCATATTTTCATGAAGCTTTTTACAAAAAAAATATATAGTAATTATTTGAAATACTGGAAACAAGGAATTTTTCACTGATTTTTTGCACACTACCTATTTTTGGGTCGTACAATACGAATTCGAATTTTTTTTAGGGGGTAGCAAATAGTTTTCCCAAAAAAAAATTTTTAATTTTCATTTGTCACTTTTTTATGTTTTTCGAGAAATATCTTTACTATTTGCCACTTCCACTGAAGCACCACTTAAACATTCTAAATTATAACACTTTCTTCTTCAAATTTGACATAATATTTTCATCAAATATAGAGAAAAGCACACGAAAAAGACAATTAATCTCCTCTAGATCAGAGAGAAACAAACATAGACTGTTGCCAGATGTTTTACAATAATAAAATTGCACTTGTTCTAATGTTCTAACAGCAAAGGTACTTGTTTATATACATTTAAACAACTAAATTGTTAAAAACAAAAAACTGCCAGGTTTTGGGACTCATACCCTCGAAAAATCGATTCTCCGGGCCAAAAAACATAAAAATACATGAAAATATTTAGGGGACCCAAAAGAGGCTACGAATTTTTTTGGAAAAACTATTCACGACCGCGAAAAAGAACTTCGGATTCATATTCTACGACACAAGAATAGGTGGTAAGGAAAAAAAATCGCTGAAAAATTCGGTGTATTCAGAATAGTTACCTTCTTCTTTAGGTGCCATGTCCGTATTCAGACGTTGGTGGTCATCATGTTTACAATTTCCTGAAATATTTCTCTATTGGCTGCAGCGCGAAATAGTTCCTCCACCGTGCAATCACACCACTGCCTGATATTACGTAGCCATGAAAGCTTCTTTCGGCCTATCCATCTTTTCCCTTCCACTTTTCCTTGTATTATAAGGCGAAGTAGATGGTATTTAGGTCCTCTAATTATGTGGCCGAAGTATTCTGTTTTCCGCCTCTTTATAATGTCCAAGAGCAGTCGATCTGTATCCATCATTCTGAGAATATCCTCATTGGAAGTGTGCGAAACCCATGATATCTTTAGTATTCGACGATAGCACCACAATTCGAAAGCTTCCAGTTTGTTTAGCGTTGTGGTTTTTAGTGTCCATGTCTCGCAACCGTATAACAGAATAGACCATACATAGCATCTCAGGACCCTCTTACGAATATGCATTGACAGGTTTCTGTTGCATAGAACTGGTTTCCATGCCATAAAGGCCTTACGCGATATTTCGATCTTAGCTATTATCTCTTCATCTGAGTCCCCGTTTACATTCAACCAACTGCCAAGGTATCTGAAATGGTTTACACGCTCTATCCTCTCTTCATCGAGCCAAAGTTGACATTTATCTACATTAATCTTTCCAACAGGCATCCACTTTGTTTTTGAGATATTGATTTTAAGGCCTCTTCGGAACCTCGCCTCATTGAGTAGATTTACTAATGTTTGGAGATCCTCGATGCTTTCTGCAAGAATGGCCGTATCATCAGCAAATCTAATATTGTTGATTACTTGTCCACCCACTCTCCTACTCCCTCTTTTCTGTCATCCAAAGCCTCCCTAAAAATTTCTTCAGAGTATACATGAAAAAGACAGGGTGGCAAAACGCAACCCTGTCTTACTCCACGTTTGATGGGTAGGCTTTGAGTACGACTGTTTTCAATTTGGATAGAGGCTACTTGATTGTAATACAGATGTTTTAGCAGTCTTATATTGTAGTGGTCTAGACCTGCTGCTTGTAAACATTCGAAAAGTGTATCGTGTTGTACTCGGTCGAATGCCTTTTCAAAGTCGATGAAACAGACGTAGATGTTCTTTCGGAATTCACAACGCGCATACAAAATAGTGCCTCTCTGGTTCCTAGATCATTTCTAAATCCAAATTGCTCATCACTCATTCTACTTTCGCATAGAAGGAATATTCGGTTCTGTAGAATTGTAGAAGTATCTTAAGTGTGTGGCTCATTAAACTAATCAGTCTAAAGTCGCTGCATTTGGTAGGTCTACTTTTCTTTGGTAGTGTGATAAACAGCGATTCTAACCAATCATCTGGTATTATTCCTTCTTTGTAAATTTTATTAAAGAAAGTGGTTAAGTAGGAAATATTTTCCTCATCCAGAAGTTTAAGCAGCACAGCAGGGTTTTGATCTGGTCCAGGTGTCTTATTATTTTTGGCTTGCTGTATTGCTTTTCTGACTTCTGATTTCAGTATACTGGGGACCCTGTCTAACTCGCTGCCGCATATAGTAAAAAGTATGTGCAGCGTTTTCTTGAGTAGCGTCGTCAAAAAGGTCACTGATGTATCTCTCCCATTCTCTGCACCGTCTTTGAGTAAATGAACATTTTTTGGTTTTCTAATTCCGGAGGTATATTTAAGTTTCCTGTGGAGATTGAAATTGTCGTGTTTTTTTTTGGAGGTTCTCTATTTTTCTACAGGAATAGCTAAATCCTGAAATCAAAACACTCTCAGAAAAACTGACACAATTTCAACAAAAAATATACAAAAATTGATAGTCAAGTATCTAAATTTTAGCAAAAATTAGCAATAAATGTAGGGCATGATGTTCAACATTTAGAATATATCTTGTAAAACAAATTTAAAGTGGCATTTTCTATTAAAAATACGTTAATATAATATAACCTAATAAAAATTCCTTCTTATTGATGCAACATTTCTGCCGATCACTGTATAATTTTTTTCTAACTTATCGTCAACGATTGCTCAAGGTATTTTATTTTGCCATAGAATATAAACAAGTTTGGAATCTAACTTTCTCAATAAAAAATTACCAATATTTCTCTTTCCACTCCAAAAATTGTGCCTAAAAAGTGAAGTAACTACCAAGCAGTTACAATACAATAAAGAACCTATAAGCTCTAAAATCTTAAATGTACTACCTTGACTAGGAACTGTAGGACATCGCCTTCTGCAACCTGACGTGGGACATTGCAAACAATAATTGTAACATTTTGTAGGAACATATGGTAAGTACTGGGGCTGAACATAGTACCCTGGATACTGATTATAGTCAGGGTACTTCTGGCTGAACTCTATAGCAGGATAAATTGGGATTCCTTGGTGGTTGTAGTACTGTTGGGCGTATCTTCGACATCGAACTCTACGTTGTGGTGATAACTTGTCCAAACCGTTACGACGCGTTTTTGTGTTATTTCGGTAACTTTCACCATGTCCTGATATCGGCTGTATTATAGTACCATTACTAATTTCACTAGATTTAGCCCGTTCGCGAATTTTTATCCTTCTCACAGTCACTACATTGTGTTTTAGAGCAGGTGTTTTATTTTTTTCGTCTTTGGTGTTTAATGGACTGGTTGTATCACTAATCACTAATAAAATAGTAAAGGTACTCACGAAGAAAGTCAATTTTGTCCACATATTTTTATTCTACCTCATTTGGGGTAATTTGGAAAGGTTTGTTCATATTTGGTGATTCGTATGAACCGATCTGGATGCTAATTAAATTTTTCATTAAAATAGTAATTTTTGTTTAAGGTGTTAGATATTACAAATAAAGAAATTTTGAAACCATTTTCGGGAAGAAAATGGAGCCATCTTTTCTACGAAGTTTTTCCAAAAGATCAGTTGTTAGCAGTGAGCTTTGATATTTCATAGAAGTTGTGATATTATTAAAGAGATTAAGGGTGCATCCCACTTTAGATACTCGAAAAAAGGGCAATTTTGCTACTCTTTTTTCCATTCCTATTATGGATATCAATGTAATCCTGTTCCGGATATATTAATATATTATTGCAGTATGTGAAAAACATTTTTTTAGTGATTTTATATGTTTTTTATAAAAAAAATTGCAAAAGGAAGGTCTTTTTTTGTATATTTCATGACGGGAAAAATCGTAATTATGAATTTTTTGCCTTAGATTTACTACGGGGCATAGCCATACATAAAATATGGAGAGGATCGGTCTAATGGATTTTCAAAACTTAAAGCTGCGTGCGAAAACGTTATTTCGAGAAGAATGCGTTTAAAGTTTGTTTTTTTTTAATGAAAAATCAACTATGTCTTCTGCCTCTTCGTAGAGCTCACATTTTTGTGATCTAGCATCTCTTCGCTGGATTCCGGATTCTCTGAAAGTATCAGAGTTGCGGCGGTTCAGAAAGGATCTACGTCGCGCACACTCAGTCAGAGGTAGAGCACGCCCACGCTCAGTTAGGGGTGGAGCACGTGTACGCTCAGTTGTGCGTTCGGAGTCCCGTTAAATAATCCTCTCAACAATATAGGAGGAATGCTTCGATCTTTATGAAATTTTCTGAGAACATTCTTGAATGTTCGTACTCTAGAAAAATGTATTAAAAAATTGATTTTTTGAAAGTGACAAAGTGGGAAGCCTCCTTAATTTAGATACCTGTATAAAACTAATAATTAAAGGCAAATTAAAGCTTATTTTTGATGCCGTGCCGCAATAGTTGATGGGGATATTTTTAAACCAATTTTAGGTGGATTTTTTCCATAACATTATCATATGTTTACATGGCTTTTAATTTAGGTTCCATTTCTTTGTCTTAGTGAAAACAGTTCTTGTGTAATTTGCAGGAATTTATAATAATTTTCAATTTGGCTACGACTGATTTAATAAGTTTATCTAGAATTATTAAATTAATTGCAGTAAAAAAATATATATTCATTTATTTTAATTTCTGTCATTCGTTTTGGTTAAAAAATAAATCGAAATCTTCTAATTTTTAATACAAATGGTTTTATAATAAAATAATCCGTCACAAATCATGTCACTGTGGGCTTGGTAAACATTTCCTAACGTAAGTGCTCAATTTTTTTATGAAAACACTACATCACAGTAATGGATTATAGTATCTTTATATAAAATCTCTTTTAGGGCTCTTCTAGCGACAACTCTTTATATCTTTATTTCTTATTAAAAATTTTAATTTGGTTGGTGACCTAGAAATTTATTATTTTTGTAATTACATTTGTTTGGTGTTTATAATTAGCTTTTCCGAGGGAAAAAACTGGAAAAAACCTTTTCATACGTTCAGGTACGGTGGTGCAGGAAACATTGCTACACTAGGGGGGCTATCGTTTATGTGGTTGACTAGGCCAAACTTCAAGGAGATGTCAAGGCTCCCATCCTGGTGAGTATGATTCATTTTTGCAACATATTAATAAACCATGCTATTTTATTTGCTAATTACATCCTTGGTTACTTTTATCGCGATTTATTTAGACTACAATTCACTGAATATGCTTGGCCACTACACTAAGGCTACATCCAAGTCAAAAATTGAAAGAATGCAAAATATTTAACACAAGTGTACGATGCTTTAGCCGTCTCTGTTCATAGATATGGCAATATTTTTTTCTATACATCTCATTCTTCTTCTTCTTCTTCTTCAAATTCATATCCACTAATGGATGTTGGCGATTACATTTTCCATTTCTTCCCTACTTCTCGCAGTGTGTATCAGTGTCTGAATATCGTGCAACCCCGTCCACTGTCTGATATTACGGAGCCAGGACATCTTTTTTCTTTCAATTCCTCTTTTGCCCTCGATCTTGCCTTCAATCATCAACTGTAGGAATTGGTATCTCTCATTTCGCATGATGTGCCCAAGATAGGCCGTGTTTCTTTTCTTGGTTATATTGAATAGTTTACGTTCTTTTCCAATGCGTGAGAGAACTCTTTCATTGGGCATTCTCGCTATCCATGATATCTTAAGGATTCTTCTGTATATCTACATCTCTAAAGCCTCTAATTTATTGATAGCGCTTATCTTGAATGTCCAACCCTTCACAGCATAAAGAAGTATTGACCATACCTTTTATGAAACTCAGTCTTAATTTCAAGTCAAAATCCGAACACGTAAGCACTCGTCTTTTACAAAAGCCTGTCGCGCCTGTTCAATGCGACATTTTACTTCATTGTCAGAAGTTCATTTTTCGAATATCCATGTGCCCAGATATTTAAATTTGGTTACTCTTTCTATGGGTACTGCGTTGAATCTTATGATGGCGTTGTGGAATAAATTGGGATTCCTTGAGATAATCATGAATTTTGTTTTCCTTGTGTTGATGTTCAAGCCCATTGATTTACTGCGCACTTCTATTATGTTGATGAGTTTTTGGAGGTCGTTTATATTGTCGGCGATTAGAACGGCGTCATCCGCATAACGGATGTTATTAATCCATATTCCGTTAACTTTAATTCCCATTTCAATACCTTCCAAAGCCTCTTGGAAAATTGTTTCCGAATAAAGGTTAAATAGGAGAGGGGACAGCACACACCCTTGTCGCACTCCTCTTAGGATTTGTATCGGGTTGGATACATTATTATCTGATTTTATCTGCGCGGTTTGATCCCAGTATAAGCTTTCAATGCATCGGATGTCTTTCTGATCTGTGTCGAGTTTTCTAAGAAGCAGCATTAGTTTATGATGTTGTACACGATCGAATGCTTTTTCGTAATCTATGAAACATAGGCACACATCTTTTCTCTGATCGTAATAGGTCTGAACAAGCTCCTGTGCAGCGACTATCGCTTCTCTCGTACCTAGGCCCCGCCTAAACCCAAACTGTGAGTCGCTTATGTCTGTTTCGCATTTATTATATATTCTTTGATGTATTATTTTTAGAAGTATTTTTAGTGTATAACTCATCAAACTAATGAGTCTATCATCTTCACATTTTTTTGCGTTAGTCTTTTTAGGCAAGGGAATGAAGGTAGAGCATAGCCATTGTTTGGGGTAGCAACCCGTTTCGTAAATAATGTTAAATATTTTATGAAGCGCCGCGATACTCTTTCATCTAGAAGTTTCAATATCTCAGACGGTATCTCGTCTGGGCCAGTCGTCTTGTATTTTTGAATTTTGTATAGCTTTTTCTATCTCTTCTTTGGTGATTGATGGGCCCGTTAAACAGTCGCTCCTATTACCCGTTTCCAGAGGTCTGTCATCACAGAAGAGTGCTTTTACATACTTTTCCTACACATTATTTTTTTCTGTGCTATCAAGAACTATCTGGTTGTCTTGGTTAACCAATACGCCTGGTCTTCTCCTTCTATATATCCCAGCGGTTTCTTTCAACTTTTTGTGTAGGTTACGATCATCGTGTATACATCTCACCTGTACTAAAACTTACGAGCAATAAAAGCATTAATGTTTGATGGGTTATATTACATACCATAATTCGCGATAATACTAAAAATAGTGAATCGACGAATTTAGAAAAGGTCAATCAAATAAGTTATAAATTAAAGGTTTTTATGAGTTTGATCAAATTAATAAATACGTCAAGATAACTTCGTAGATAAATTTCACATATAAAAATTGTTGACTTTCTGCGTATACACGACACTTAACAGAATAGTTATTAAGCTCTTCGTTTCAAAACCTCATAAATTGGTAAAGTTGTTGACAGCACGTGTGAATTCATAGCATAAATCTAGTGAAAAAATGAAGAGAACTAGTTCTTGCCGGCAATAAAATTTACAGTCTTAAAAAAGAGAGAGTGTAGAATGCGAGCCAACAATTAAGTTGATTTTTCTAGTGCGTTAGTTATCATATAACTGATTAGGTTTGTAAAAGGTATCTCAATAAGAATTTAAACGTCTAATCGAGCGCCATTTTTGCCAATTGTTGAGTTAACCATATATGAGACTTACTTGAAATAGAAATTTACAAAAATGCCGCGTTGCCGTTTTAAAGAATATATATATATATATATATATATATATATATATATATATATATATATATATATATATATACATATATATATATATATATATATATATATATATATATATATATATATATATATATATATATATATAC
Source organism: Diaprepes abbreviatus (assembly GCA_034092305.1). Lineage (NCBI taxonomy): Eukaryota > Metazoa > Arthropoda > Insecta > Coleoptera > Curculionidae > Diaprepes > Diaprepes abbreviatus. Next base: position 6,639,570 of record JASJET010000180.1, read on the forward strand.
TTGATTCTTGAACCATAGATTATATAATTTTTCCTTTATTTTGTCTTTTCTTGGGTTTAGGTTCTATGTTCAACAAAAAATGCAAACAACTGACGTTTCGCCCTTTATTTAAGTCATTTTCAAGTTTTTTTCCCTAAAAATATTTTTATATAATTAAAACACCCATATAAAAAACATATCTACAATTTCAAAAAACAAACAAGACACTTTAAAAATAGTATTTAAATTTTTAAAATTTTTAAAAATATTTAATTTTACCGGTACACACCTTGACATTTTGTTACTCTATTACTAAATAAAATTCAAACTTTACATCGTCTACTGAGGATACATGGAATGTGAATGTGTTTTATTTTTTTTTATATTTTTTATATTTTACAATGCATAAAAAAACAAATAAAGTATACGTTTAGTTTTATGTTTAAGAGGATATTCAATTTTTGATTCTTATTTGACAGGATCGAATACTTAATATTTTTGTTTAAATTAGGCTTGTGTAAATGTGGCTCAAATGTCCCATATCCGTTCTGTCGTTAACAGTGTTTTCATCTTTTTTAATTTCAATCATTTCCTTTATCTGTAATTTTTGGTAATTCATATCTTTGTTTTTTATTATGGTACTGTTATAATCAAAAGTATGTTTTTCGTCCTGTGTGTGTTTGTTTAATGCTGTTGAAGCGTTTTTCGTTTATTTATGGCCATTTAATCTGTTCTTCAGCAATTGGCTCGTCATGCCTATATATTTTTTGGGATAATTTGTACAAGGGATCGAATATATTACATTTGATTTATTCATGAGAGGAGTTTTACTTTTTAAATTTGTGAACAATGTATTTAATTTATTATGTGACTTGTGGCATACGATAATATCATGCTTTTTTATAATGTATCACTAGTGTAAGGGAATGCTACATATTTTTGTTGTTTATGTTCTATGTTTTTTGTTTTTACGTTATTATAAAACTTATATGTTCATTTATCAATTATTTTGGTGATAGTCTTTTCGTTGAAATTATTATTTATTAGTGTCTTTTTTACTTTTTGCAGTATTTTTGGTCGGAATTCTGGAGACGTTAGGGAGATAGCACGATCAGACAGACCGATTATAACAGTATTTTTTTGAGTTTTGGATGATTGAAGAAACAGTTTAGATATCTACCTGACCAAGTTGGTTTGGTGTACCATTCAGTTAAAATTTTGTTTTTTCTGCGTATAAGTGTTATATCTAGAAAATTTATTTTATTATTATTTTGTGTTTCGGACGTGAACTGTAATTTTTCGTTGAAACTGTTTGGCACCACAAAATAAAATAAATGAAATTCTCCATGAAATAAAATACATTTTAAAAAAGCATGATATTATCGTATGCCAGAAGTCACATAATACATTAAATACATTATTCACAAATTTAAAAAGTAAAACTCCTCTCATGAATAAATCAAATGTAATATATTCGATCCCTTGTACAAATTGTCCCCAAAAATATATAGGCATGACGAGCCAATTGCTGAAGAGCGGATTAAATGGCCATAAATATACGAAAAACGCCTCAACAGCGTTAAACAACCACACACAGGACGAAAAACATACTTTTGATTATAACAGTATCATAATAAAAAACAAAGATATGAATTACCAAAAATTACAGATAAAGGAAATGATTGAAATTAAAAAAGATAAAAACACTGTTAACGGCAGAACGGATATGGGAAATTTGAGCCACATTTACACAAGCCTAATTTAAACAAAAATATTAAGTATTCGATCCTGTCAAATAAGAATCAAAAATTGAATATCCTCTTAAACATAAAACTAAACGTATACCTTATTTGTTTTTTTATGCATTGTAAAATATAAAAAATATAAAAAAATAAAACACATTCACATTCCATGTATCCACAGTAGACGATGTAAAGTTTGAATTTTATTTAGTAACAAAATGTCAAGGTGTGTACCGGTAAAATTAAATATTTTTAAAAATTTTAAAAATTTAAATACTATTTTTAGAGTGTCTTGTTTGTTTTTTGAAATTGTAGATATGTTTTTTATGCGGGTGTTTTAATTATATAAAAATATTTTTAGGGAAGAAAAATTTGAAAATACCTTAAATAAAGGGCGAAACGGCAGTTGTTTGCATTTTTTGTTGAATATAGAACCTAAACCCAAGAAAAGACAAAATAAAGGAAAAATATATGATTCAGTATTAATCCGGGAATACATCCGTTCGGAACGAACGGATGTAAATACTGAACCACATGTTCCCATCCGTGAAACACTACGCAACAACATATATGTATATATATATATATATATATATATATATATATATATATATATATATATATAAATTTGAATGACATTTTATTTCATGTTTAATGTTAACGAACAAAACATTGAGACAATAGTTCGAAATATTCCATTAGAAGAAGTATCCTGTGGTAAATTTAATAAAAAAAATATAAAAAATTCCCCTCTAGACGGTCTTCTAAGAATTTCAACAAAAATAAAAAAAAAATAAAAACGTTTTCATGGCATTTTGTTAAATGACTTGGCTGCTGTTTACCCAAGAGTTTTCCCTTTTTTTTCTTGTAGGGCAATTAGAGCCATGTACACCTATATTTATTCATATAATCTTTATAATTATCTCAGCATTAAATGAGGTAAAATGAAGAACCAGCCGGCACAATTCTTGCATATTAACCGGGTTGGTTTTCACATATTTCAACGCCGATCTCTGTAATTTATTTGTGAGCAGTTATTGTTGGGTATTTTTTTACACATTTCTTGGCGGACGGATAATTTTTTTTGCTTCATAATTAGAATTGTACAATAAAAATGTTTGTAACGTTTGTACATAATGTTAAATTGACTTGCATTGTCTTTATTTCTTTATTTATACGAAGTTTCGATTAGGTTATATCCTTAATTATTATCATGTACAAACTAAATGTTTTGTCTTAAAGCTACAAGCTTATATAGGAACTGTGTCCATTGAAGCGCAAAGTTTCGCTTGTACCGACATCAATGATTTCATATTTCAACACTGGGTTTACTGAAGATTTCATTATTATTTTCAATGTAAGCTGCGTTTATAAATCTTGACTCATTTAGCAGACTAATAAGTTTTAATGTGAAAAGTCTCCATACTAACGTGCCATTTGGGGTATTACTAAATATTATCACAACTATGGTTGAAATGCTTGAAAATTTTCTTAAGCCTCTGCTAGGAATTTAAAAAGTTGTGCTTTGTTTACAGCATGATGGAAGGGGGTAGAGCTGAAATTTTGGAAAGAAAATATATATACTACAAAAGAACTTTCCTAGAAATGGTTCATATGCATTTAAGTGCAGAGGCGGATCCAGCCCCTCTTTTTTTTTTTTGGGGGGGGGGGGCGGGGCGGTAATATCACAAAAGTACAGAATGGCAAGCGAAAGCAAGTTGTCGAAGTGGGAGAGAGACACCAGCAACATCTCCATTTGTAATATAAAAGGCAGGGATCACAAGAAAAAACAAGTTGCCGACAGGGGGGATGCGAGCAGCATTCCTAGTATAAGAGGCAGAACCGGTTCTATTTTCCTGAACTCAAAGCTCTTGGAAAGGGGAGGGGCGATCGCAAGCATACACATTCCTATACTTTATTCAAGAATTAGAGAGAGTAATAAAACTGTTACCGAAACCTCCAATCTCCTTAGTGATTTATCTGATTTGCACTTATTTTTGTATATTATTCGAGATTAGTGAGATACCCAAAAGATATGGCTTTAACTTCTATATTTATTCTAAAGTAGTTTAACCAAGGCATTTTTTCCTCAACGAAAAACTTATTACGATGGATGTTTATGTTGCATTAAGATATCAATATCTAGATAATAATGTTAAATGCTGTGTTGAGATGTGTTCCAATATGACAAGAGTTGGAAAATCTACTATGTACCGAATACTGAAGGAGAAAAAAAACGACTGGAATTGTTAGTACTCCCAAGCCACATTCGATCACAGGCAGACGAAAAACTTCGTTGGAAGAAGAGATGAAAACTGCAATTAAAGAGGTTGTATATATATTTTATTATGAGAAGCAGATCCCAACCGTCTACAAAATTCTAACTAAAATCAATGAAGATCACGATTTACATGAAATTAAAAGAACTGAACTCTGAAAATTGCTCAGAGAACTTAATTTTTGCTGGGACAAACCAGATAGGAAATCTGTTCTTATAGATCGTCCGGAAAATATCCGTTGGAAAAGGAAATATCTCTCTCTAGTAAAAGGTAGAGTTGCTAGAAATAACACAACTTACAAAATTAGTAATTTACCTGAACTTTTGAAAGATTTTTTTTGAATAAAGTTACTGCAGAAAATTGGGAAAATCCATATAATAAAAGAATAAAAAAAATGTGGAAACTCGATCTCAGGATCGGTCAGATAGAGGAACCAATTATAATTAATTTGAGCGAAGATAGATTCAGTGACTTTGATTACGAATTAGATACGTAATGTTTACCAGAGTAAACACAATTTATTATTTAAATTTTCTGTAACATAAAAAATTAATTACATTTGAATCCCTTTTTAGTGTTTAATTGTAATTCTGCAGATGGTTTAAGAAATAAATAAACTGAAATGTCAAATGTTCTAAAAATGTTTTTAATTAATAATAAAATGACCGATTGCCCCAAAAAATTGTTAATATTATATGGACCAATTTATTTTTCTATATATATGTTTAACTTCTTGTATTTTTGACAATGGGTATTTTGTAAGTATTTAAATTATAACTTAGAATTTTTTGAGAGAAGAAGGCTACGTTTTAGTCTGAATGTACCTAAAATGGTTCCTATGCCAAAATTAAAAATAATAAAAATAGAGTTGTGATTTGTGTTAAATATGTCAAAATTATCTATAATTTTTAATGTATGTGAATTATCGAGAAATCATAAGAAATAAAACAATATTATAAAAACTTTTTAAGTTTATCACCAAAATAATATTCTGTGCCATAAATACTTAGTGATAAAATAAACCTCCTTTCGACGCCTATGACAAGGCTTAAAATCCTTTTTAATATTTCACACATCCAAATATCTATTGTTATCCAATCTAAATAGTCCATTATTATAGACTGGTATTTTTGATTATAAAATTTCTAACCCATTCCTATGAAAACTATGTGTCTAACAGATTTTGCCAAAGACACCGGACTAAAGAACACAGATAGTTTGCGAAGAAAAAAAAGGTTAAAAAATGATTTATTACTCTCTCTAGTTCTTGAATAAACTATAGTATAAGAGGCAAAATGGAGTCTATTTTCCTTAACTCAAAGCTATCGGAAGGGGGGCGATCGCGCCCACCGCCCCCTCCCGGAAACGCGCCTGCCTAAGTGAATGTGTGACAAGAAAAACAGGAATACATCAATAGAAAATAATTCTGGAGAAATTATACATTACAATTCTCCATTAAGTCAAATTTGTTGACTCTACCTTGTGTTTCAGGTGTTTTATCTCGTATTGTCTATTTTTTTTTTTTGAAGTTAAAAACTAAAAAAACGGTAGAACACGCAACATTTCACTCTTACTTTATGATCATATTTACTCAGAAGATTAACTCTTTTGATGTCGGTAAAATAATAGTCACGATTTTTCATAACGAAGTGTCGTATTTTTAAAATTAATTAATTTTAATCCGGAGCTGCCTTGGTCATATCTTTCAGTTTTGCCCGGCTTCGTTATATTTTAATTAATAAAAAGACGAAAAAATGAAAGAAAAATAATGAAGAATGCATAAATGGCAACGAGACGTTTTGTATTACAGGGTACGCTTATTAAAAATTACCATAACTTTTGCGAAAAAATTACTTAATCGGAAGTTTATAGTTTAACATGGTAAGTTTTACGTGGTATCTTAAAAGATATTTGCGTAATGACTTCAAACATGTTTTAAGTAAGTAAGAACTTTACTATTATAATAATGTACTTTTAGATTTGCATGTTCCATTTGTTTGTTTATCGTATTACGAAAAAAATATGTTCCATTATTTATAGATAGACTGGGATTCATGAAAAGTGATAGAAGCAAAGCACATTGATATATCTGAAACACTAAGAGAAGAGAACGTTGGTTACTCTGATTTTTTTTTCTAGAAAAATCAAAATGGGAATTTAAATTGAATCCCTCCGTTTCCAAATTCAAAATGCGACTCCGGTTGTCAAAATTATTCTAATATTCATTTAATATTAACTATTGCTAAATGCAATCTGTGACTTTGTTGTTACGTAAAAAGTTGGGTCCTTTAGTACTTAATATGTGGCACAAATTTCAGATCGATTCATCAAATAGTTTGTGCAAAATTTAATTTGTTTATCACAGGCGAGCGAATTTTGCGATAACATTCTAGCTCAATCGATGAAGGTACATCGATTCTGAGCACATCTTTTTCAAATTTGGGAAGCTGGTATTTTTAGACGAATTTAGAAGAAAAACGGCTTAGGTCAATATGCGCCAAAGTTAACAATTTTTTTAAATTTATTCCTTTACTGTTAATAACAATTAAGAAACGAAACTAGCGCCATTCGAAAGTTTAAGAGTTTAGGTTTAGGTGTGAGTTGTCCGGAAAATGATAACACAAAAACAAAAGCTTCATTGAAGTTTAAAAGACGACTCGGCAGGAAGATGAGTTGCTAACAAATGCGCGCGTTCAAAAAATGCAACAACATTTTCAAACTGCCACCGTTAGCTATATTTCCGAAAGTTGTTGACGAATTTTGATGATTATTTTTTTAATTTGTGGTACCTTTCTGCGTACATTACAAATATGCATACTATTTATTTATTTCTTTATAAATTAAACATTTAATTTGTTTAAACATTTTTTTCCACACAATTTTTCATTAAAAATCAATAATTTTTGTGCTACATGGTTATAAGTCAGGAAAATTGAATAATTAATAATATCTCTCTCTCTCTCTTTCTCTCTCTCTCTCTAGCATTACAATCCGGGGTGGGTCTTTGCTGACTTCACAATCTGCCTCCACTTGCTGCGATCCATCATCAGTTCCTCCGCGCGTTCGACGTTTAGGGTTTGTAAGTCTGCTGCAACGTTATCTCTCCACCTCATCCTTGGTCTTCCTAGCGGCCGCTTTCCTTCTGGATTCTCTTCCCATACCAACTTGACGATACGTTGATCCCGTCTCATAACATGGCCGGCCCATCTTAATCTTTCTGCTTTTATTATTTTCACTATATCTGGCTGGTTGTATAGTTCCTCCAATTCCTTGTTCTCGTTCTATATGGCTGTGTGGTGTTGTCCCTGACCGGTCCGTATATCCCTCTAAGCATTCTTCTTTCTGCGATTTTCAGTCTATTCTCATTTTGTTTTGTCAACGTCCATGTTTCACATGCATATGTCATTACCGGTCTTATAACTACTTGATATATTCTTATTTTCGTGCGGCGGGAGATATTTTTCGATTTCATTATCTTTTGCAGCCCATGCCAGCAGCGGTTGCCTCCTTGTATTCTGTTGTTAATCTCTTGTGTAATGTTGTCAGAGGTGATCGTAGCTCCCAAATGTTTAAACTGATGGATTCTTTCAAAATTGTAGTGTTCTGTCCTATTCTGTCTCGCCGTTCCATTCTTGTTGTAGCCTTATATTTTGTTTTTTCTTCTTTGATTCGTAGGCCAACGTTTTTTGCGGCATTTTCCAGTTTGAAGAACTCTTCCTTGACACTGGTAGTTGTATTACCTACAATATCGATATTATCAGCGAACGCCAATATGATGCGCGGACCTTGATTTCTAAAGAGGAGGGTTTTTGTGTTGGTTTTTCGCAGGATGCTCTCCAAGGCGACGTTAAAGAGGAGTGGAGATAGCGCATCGCCTTGTTTAAGACCACTGTTGATTGTAAAGAAGGTTGACAATCTTCCTTCAAGTCTTACTGCACTTGTAGATCCCTCTACACATGTTTTGGTGAGGTTAATTAGCTTCTTCGGTATGCCCAGTTCTGCTATGGCATTCCACAAATCCACTCTTATGATGCTATCGTATGCTTGTTTAAAATCTATAAATAGCTGGTGCAATGTTTTGTTGTATTCCCAATATTTCTCCATTAATTGCCTAATCGTGAATATCTGATATACAGTTTTTTCTAAATCCACACTGGTAATCTCCTATTTGATACTCCACACACGCAGTGAATCGTTCTAAGATCATTAGAGAGAAGACTTTATATCCTGTGTTAATAAGGGATATACCCCTATAATTGGAGCAGCACGTTTTATCGCCCTTCTTAAGTATTGGTATTATCACACTTTCTTTCCAGGAGGTTGGTATTTTTTCTTCTTTCCATATTTGACAGATGAGTTAATAGAAAGCACGTTTCAAGGTTTCTCCTCCCTTTTTCAAACATTCTCCCGGTATAGTGTAGATTCCTGGGGCTTTGTTGTTTTTAAGTTTTTGGATAGCTCGTGACACTTCTTCCACTGTAGGTTCTTCTACTATGGGTTCGGCCGTAAGGTATGTATATTCAGGCCGGGCTTCATCTGTCTGGATATTCAGTAGCTCGTCAAAGTATCTTCTCCAGGTCTCTATCATTTCAGCCTCATTTGTAATAAGGTTACCTTCGTCATTCTTTATTACTGTTCCAACTCTGGGTCTAATATGATGCATTGAAAAATTATTATGTTTTTAAGATTTTCATAGTTAAACATAGTAATAGGTTTTAAAAGCAAATTATTCAAATAATGCCAGCTTCACAAATATGAAAACAGCATTTTTTTATCGACATAAACAAAAAAATTATTTAATTTGTTTACAAGGTAAAAATGGTTTTCTAATGAAGTTTAAACAAATTTAAAATTAATTTTCCTCAATTCCAAGTAATACTTCTCATAAAAGAAGAGTTCCTCTTTCGTGAGATGTGCTCAGAATTGGTGTACCTTCGTCGATGGAGCTAGAATATTATTGCAAAATTCGCTCGCCTGTGATAAACAAATTAAATTTTGCACAAACTATTTGAGGGATCGATCTGAAATTTTTTCCACATATTAAGTACTAAAAAATCCAACTTTTTAATTAACAGCAAAGTCGTAGGTTGCATTTAGCAATAGTTATTGTTAATTGAATATTATAACAATTTTGACCTTGTTTTGCTTTTTTCCCAAAAACAAATAAAAATATCGAGATCGGGAAAAAACCAATTTATAGGTTTTTCAATTCTCTACAAGATGGCTATTCCATTTTGTTCCAAAATTTCTTTAGTTTTTGCTGGTAAGCAAAAAAGTGCAAAAAAATGCATTTTTCGACTTTTAATTTGTTTACAAAAAGTTTATAACACAAAATCTCGTGCAGAGAACATATACGTTTCATTTCTTTAGGCCTATATTACTCGAAAATCCGGGTCTCTGCCTGGATGAATGAGTGTCCCTAACTAGGTCTTTTTTTCGCTTATTTGACTGGAGTAGTTTACCATTGTAATGAAAAAAGCAGTCATTTCTTGTAAACTTGTAATTTTTATTACTTACTATAATAAAGATCACAGTTTATTAATAATTACCTTGTTTTTACTACAATTATGGTAACACTATATTTAGTTATTTTCATGATTATTTTTTAAAGAAAAACTTGAAAGTTAGTTCGCGTTTTCTAATTTCTCTCTTTTCCATCTTTATTAACTTGCTTAATCTATTGTCAGTGTTATGGGATTCGCTTCGGTCTTAAACATTATTATGAAATTTTATTAGTATTTTATGTCTTTGAAAAGGTTTTACAATAATTCTGAAATATCCGTGGTTCAAGTGATTATTTTCAAGGTTTGTTATATTAATTACGTTTATAATGGACTATACTGTATCTAACTAATTAGAAATCCTCAATAAAAATTTTATTTTAATATAGTTCATTATACAGAAATTTTACGTACGAAGTAATAGATGATTCAGCACTACAACGGCATAACGTGGATATATCCACTGCTATTGCATCTCACACGGAGGAATCCGTGAAAGCCGCATGAACATATATATGCCATCCGGTGGGAGGTCGGCGAAGCCGCGTTCAGTATTTCCATGCTTCCTTCCGATCTATCCTTTGCACAGCCAGGTGCATGTCGGTACCCTGATGAGTCTAGTAGAGACGAAACATGTACCTCTGCCGTATCACTGTGGCGGGGAGGTTACGTTTTGACTTTCTCCTCGGTATGGTGGTACAGGTAGGCCATCATCTCGATGGTGGTAAAATATGATAAATTGAGTTCCTTAACAATTTGTTCAAACTGTGCAACCTTTAACATGGAAAGGATATGGTTGAAACGAAATTTGCATTTACTGTTCGCATTTTGCTTCGTTCATACAAGGAGCTGCACATAGTTGTACGTTTGCTGAATGTTATTTCAGCACTACAACGGCATAATGTGGATATATCCACTGCTATTGCATGTCGCATGGAGGAATCCGTGAAAGCCGCATAAACATATATACGCCATCCGGCGGGAAGTCGACGAAACCGCGTTCAGTATTTGCATGTTTCCTTCCGATCTATCATTTGCACAGCCAGGTACATGTCGGTACCCTGATGAGTCTAGTAGAGACGAAACATGTACTTTGTACTTCTGCCGTATCACTGTGGCGGGGAGGGTAAGTTTTGACTTTCTTCTCGGAATGGTGGTACAGGTAGGCTATCATCTCGATGGTGGTAAAATAGGATAAATTGTGTTCCTTAGCAATTTGTTCAAACTGTGCAACCTCTAACACGGAAAGGATATGGTTGAAATGCATTTACTGTTCGCATTTTGCTTTATATATATATATATATATATATATATATATATGTATATGTATATATATGTATATATATATATATATATATATATATATATGTATATGTATATATATGTATATATATATATATATATATATATATATATATATATATATATATATATATAGATATATGGAAAAGTTATTTTATTCAACTTACGACCGTTAAGAAAGGGGGCAATCGAGCTCAAAATCTCGATTGAACGAGCATTTATCGTTGTGAAATAATCTAGGAAAAATGAAAAAAAAAATTAGAAAAAGTCGGTAATTCCAAGCAGAAAAAAAAAGGGAGAACCAACCTTTTACAGTATTTCTTATGCATTTAAGGAAGGGTTTAAGCCTTTAGAATAAAAAATAAAATTGTTTTTTCGCATTAGACACTGGAAAAAAAAGAGATTTTACAATTTTTGAAAGCAGACGTCTCTTTCAAAACTCTTCTCCATTTGTTTTTAACCAATTTTAATAAAGCGAAAAAAATAAGGTCTTATAACTTACAATTCTACATTCTATAAACTTAAATATCCCAAAAATTATCAAGAACAACGCTTTAAAAGCGGATTCGAATTAAAAGAATATAATTAATATAGAAGCTGGTAAGAAAGGTCTTTTCAAAATGAAGAAAACGCTATTTTAAAATTGAAATAGAGACAAACCTTTAGATTTAGCGAGCATTTAAAATAATAAAAGTAATTTAGGAAAAATTGAAAAAAAAGTTAAAAATGGGAAAAATCTATATTTTCAAGTCGAAAAAAATATGTAGGAGCCCAAATCAAAGAACTACAATTGTTTTCATTGTTTATTATTTAGGTAAGAATGTAAATCTCTAAACTAAATAATTAAAAGATATGTTTTTTTTACATTCTCCTTCTGAAAATAAGACATTTTTTTAATTTTCGAAAACAGACCTCCAGTCCAAGGTTGATATCTTCGGTTCTTTCTAACCAATCTAACTTTATTAGAATAAAAATTGAAAATATTTCTAAGATAAAAAAAAATAGGACATTAAAAGTCAAGAAATAATCCAAACTAGAAATTTTATGAAGGTTTAAAGATTTCCGAAAAACTACGGAAAGTCAAATTAAAAGTCTACAATAAAGTTAAGTCAATCACTGAGTTCGTTCCTAGTATTCATATCAATCACATCGTGGCCTGTTAATATGTCTAAAATTGACGGGAATAGGCGTGTGGGGCGTGAATACCAGGAGGAGATTCATAGGACTGTTTGTGGGGAATTTTAATAAATTCAAACGGAGTGAGTGATAAAGCCCACAACCTCTGTTCGTGTTTGGTTTTCTATTTGGGCAGAAAAAGCATAGAGCATCACTTTTGTTCAGGAAGTGATATGGTGTGAAACAGGCGCGGATCCAAGGGGGGGGGGCCGTGGGGGCGATCGCCCCCCCCCCCCAAGAGCTTTGAGTTTAGGAAAATGGACCCGATGTTTCCTCTTATACTACAGTTCATTTAAGACCTAGAGAGAGTAATAAATCATTTTTTATCCTTTTTCTCTTCGCAAACTACCTGTGTTCTTTAGTCCGGTGTCTTTAGCAAAATCAGTTAGACACATATATTTTTTATAGGAATGGATTCGAAATTTTATAATCAAAAATACCGATCTATAATAATGGACTAAAACGTAGCCTTATTCTCTAAAAAAATTCGAAGTTATAATTTAAATACTTACAAAATATCCATTGCCAAAAATACAAAAAGGTAAACATATATAAAAAAATAAATTCGTCCATATAATATTAAAATATTTTTGGGGCTATTGGTCATTTTATTATTAATTAAAAACATTTTTAGGGTATTTGACGTTTCAGTTTATATATTTCTTAAACCATCTGCAGAATTACAATTAAACACTAAAAAGGGATTCAAATGTAATTACTTTTTTATGTTGTAATTAAAATTAGACCTACTTATTTTTATTTACTGATATCTTAATTTAATTTACTTTATTATATGGAAATACGATAGCCCCAAAAAAATAAGATAAACATGTTAATTCTATACGCTTAAGAAAAAGACACAAATACAATAATAAAATAATAATAAACTTACGGCTAATTGGAATTAAATATATATAAAATTAAAGAGTTGGACTAAAATAAAAATATATAAAAAAACATATAAACAACATTAAACAATAAAATACAACAAAAACAAAAATTTAAATAATAAATTGAGCTTACACTAATTAACATTACGTATGTAATTCCTAATCAAAGTCAGTGAAACTATCTTTGCTCAAATTAATTATAATTGGTTCCTCTATCTCACCGATCATGAGATCGAGTTCGCACATTTGGTTTTATTCTTTAATTATATGAATTTTTTCCACTTTTCCGCAGTAACTTTATTCAAAAAAATCTTTCAAAAGTTTAGTTAAATTACTAATTTTGTTAATTGTGTTATTTCTAGCCTCTGCCTTTTAATTGAGAGAGATATTTACTTCTGCAGCAGACAGTTTCCGGACTATCTATAGGAACAGATTTTCTATCTGGTTTTTCCCAGCAAAAATTAAGTTCTCTGAGCAGTTTCCAGAGATCAGTTCTTTTAATTTCAGGTAAATCGGAACTTCATTGATTTTATTTAGAATTTTGTAGACTGTTGGGATCTGCTTCTCATAATAAAATGTATATACAATCCCTTTAATTGCAGTTTTCATTTCTTCTTCCAACGAGGTTTTTCATCTGCTTGTGATCGAATGTAGCTTGGGAGTATTAACAATTCCAGTCATTTTTTTCTCCTTCAATATTCGGTACATAGTAGATTTTCCAACTCCTGTCATGTTGGAACACATCTCAATAGAGCTTTTAACACTATTATCTAGATATATAATATATAAAAACAAACGCAAACAAAATAAATCACTAAGAACAAACTGTAAGGTGTACTTTGCTCACTGACAGAAATTAAACTATCAGAATTTTTATGTTGCAGTAATATAATGAAATATAATTAGATTTACGGAAGATCTCAGTTACCAGCGGCACTGGAGCAGGTACGTTGGAGGTTTCGGTAACAGTTTTATTACTCTCTCTAGTTCTTGAATAGAGTATAGGAATGTGTGTACTTGCGATCGCCCCCCCCCCTCCCAAGAGCTTTGAGTTCAGGAAAATAGAACCCATTCTGCCTTTTATATTAGGAATGAGTATGCTGCTTGCACTCCCCCCCCCCCCCCCCCGTTGACAACTTGCTTTTCTTGACATACTGCACTTTTGTGATATCACCGCCCCCCCCCCCCAAAGAGAGGGGCTGGATCCGCCCCTGCTGTGAAAGTTGATTCGAATTAAAAGTATATAATAAATAATGGGATGGGATGATGGAAAAAATGCTAATTTCAGAATTTTTATCGGCCCAAAATGAGTATTTAAAAATATGTGAAAAACAAATAAAATAGAGCCCATTTTGCGATTTCAAATGGAAATATTTCAGCTTCTGGGTCATGTTAACAACTCAAATCTGTATGAGTCTTCTTTAACACATAACACAATACCATCTATTTTATTTGGATTTTTTTGAAATTTGAAAAGTGCGCAGGGAAAGTTCGAAATCTAGGAGAATAATGGAGTGAACCCTTTTGCTCATAAATTTTAATAAGATTGGGATATTTTAATTGCGCTTTCAGCATGTTGTAGAGGGAACTTACAAGGAGGTTCTGTAAAAATATTTCCACAATAGGTTTATTGTAAGGATGTTAAAAACTGAAAAAAAAATTGCTGGTTGGTGAACTTTGTGATCTCTTTTTGAACTATCATCTTTTTGGTCTTATCTCAATAAAATTTCTTTACCTTTTGGAACACAAATTAAGAGCTATATAAATAATATAATAATGTTATGAAAAAATACTAATTTACCCAAAACTGCTTAAAAAATGCAGCACTTTAACTACTGCGGCGCCGACATTAAAAAAGCGAAATAAGTGAATTTAAAATTATTAAATCGATTTGCAATATGGTTTTTAATCTATTTTTTTCATTTTAAACGCGACAAAAATTACTATTTTTCCAGTTTACTGAAATTTTATTTGCATGACGAGTATATTGCATAAAAATAATAAATTATCATGTCTTTACATAAAATATACGCACGCTAAAACATACACATTCTTTCTAAATCAATGATTTTATAATCACTAATAAAATAATGCCATTTCCACAAAATTAACACATTTTAAATATACACAACATTATCAAGATCACAATAGGATCCCTTTTAACACAATCCACCCGTGCGCGTATTTACTTACGCGTGATCGGCTGATTTCCGAAACGCACACGTGCGCGCACATGTAAAGCGGTCGAGTCGCGAGATTCGACTGATGAAGACCGCGATCGCGTGCCGCGAGTTTTGTTATCTTCCGCGGTTTCTGCTGATGGGTTCAGCAGGAGAAGGTACTTTCAGGTGCTTTATGGACCATCACGAGCGGTCCCAACCCAATAATACTAAAAAACAAATAGCGAATTGAATGAGGGTATTGTACGTTTGGTAAATGATCCACAGAAAATTATTTCTTTTTTGAAAATTTAATGTGACAGCTAATTTTGTGTCATTTGTGTCAACCATAAAATATATATAAATGAATTACAGATTTAAGAATAATTAAACTTGTATAAATGGTTTTATTGATTATTTTTCCTTTATTGTTCAGGGTTCGAAATCCAAGCCTATATTTTTTATACTTCATGGAAAATAGACTTTCGTCAGTAACAAAAATGTAAAATTGTTTTTTTTTTGCTGGAATGTGTTCATTTCGACATCCTATAAAACATATCTCGATGGTAATTCTGAAAGACCTGTGCAAAAAAAATGGCGGACCAAAAATGACCACGATTTTCGGTTTTATGAGGTTATTTCAAAAAGTAAAATTTGTATCGAAAAATATTTCAAACAAAAGTTGTAGATAATAAAAAAACCTACCTATTCATATAATATAAGTTATAGGTAGCACCACTAGTTATCGAGATATATTTTTTTTCGACAAAATTTGCTTTTTTTGTCTTTTTTTAAAAAAAGACATTTATTAACAATTTTACCAATTTAAAATGTAACATAAATATAGGTATTGTCATTCTAAAAAAGTATGTCAAACCCGTAATCTGTGAGTTTTTTATTTTCCGAGAAATTCGATGTCAAATTTGAAAATTCAACCTCAAATTTTCGCTCTCCTAATTAAGATAAAATACCCAATTTTAATGGAAATTATTTGTATTGCTTTATATTTTGATGATCCATTAAAAAATTTTTTTTTTCAATCGTGGGCCGAGAAATTTTGCAAAAACTAATTTTTGCGCCAAAAAGCTGCGATAACTTTTCACCGGATAGAGATAAATTTTTTTTTAATGCTTGCATTGGATCTGGATGTATCATTTTCGATCTTAAAAAAAAATAAATTTTTGGATGAAAATTTTTTTTTTTTTCAAAAATTCATAATGGCGTGGCAAATGAATATTAAAGGCTCAAATTTGCAGCAGATGCTTTTTAATACTTGTACTTTACCTGTGAATTTTTTGGATCCAAGAAATACACTTCCATAGGATCTGTGAACCTTCGAAAATTGGGCCGAATCTAATCGAAAATAGCTGCGGCAGGCCGCTGTCGGCGGGTTGCCATAGTTCAGGCGCATTATTCATTGGCGCTTTAAGGAATAAACTATTAGGTAATAATAATATAAAGGAAAAAAACAGCATATGTAATATATAACTGAATATTTGTATGATTTTGTCTATAATTTTTTGTAAAAATTTTGTTAATAAACTGTTAAATAATAATAATATAAAGGAAAAAACAATACAATATGTAATATATAATTGAGTATTTGTATGATTTTCTTTATAATTTTTTGTGAAAATTTTGTTAATAAACAAATTAATACGACTAAACAAATTGTTACTATAATATAAATGAATAAAACAACACCAATATTATAAATATTACTTGTGATGCATAAGTTTTCTTGAAGCGCTAATGAATAATGCGCCTGAACTATGGCAACCCGCCGACAGCGGCCTGCAGCAGCTATTTTCGATTAGGTTCAGTCCAATTTTCGAAAGTTCACAGATCGTATGAAAGTGTATTTCTTGAATCCAAAAAATTCACAGGTAAAGTACAAGTATTAAAAAGCATCTTCTGCAAATTTGAGCCCTTAATATTCATTTGCCACGCCATTGTGAATTTTTGCAAAAAAAACCGTTTTTTTCATTAAAAATTTTTTTTTGAGTTCGGAAATGATACATCTAAATCCAATGCATGCATTAAAAAATTTTTATCTTCATCGGGTGAAAAGTTATCGCAATTTTTTTGGTGCAAAAATTGGTTTTTGCAAAATTTCTCGGCCCACGATTGAAATTTTTTTTTTAAATAAATCTTTAAAATATAAAACAATACAAACAAATTTCCATTAAAATTGAGCATTGTATTTTAATTAGGAAAGCGAAAAATTAAGGTTGAATTTTCAACTTTGACATCGAATTTCTCGGAAAATTAAAACTCACAAATTCCGGGTTTGACATACTTTTTTAGAATGACAATACCTATATTTATGTTAAATTTTAAATCGGTAATTTGTTAATAAATGTCTTTTTTTTTAAAAAAAAAACAAACCAAAACCGTAAATTTTGTCGAAAAAAAAATATCTTGATAACTAGTGGCACCACCTATAACTTATATGAATCGATAGGTTTTTTAATTCTCCATAACTTTTACTTTTCGAGATAAACTCCAAAAACCGAAAACCGTGACCATTTTTGGTGCGTCATTTTTTTTGCACAGGTCTTTCAGAGTTACCATCGAGGATACCGAAATGAGTACATTTCAGTAAAAAACCAATGTTACATTTTTGTTAACAAAACAGCTCTTGTTAGATCTAATTTCCATGGAGTACTTCTAAAAAGATGGATCAGGTAAATCCCATTGGACTTTAAGCCTAGAACGAACCAGCCTATTTTGTGGAGACATCTTCTATTGATGTAAGTAAATTGGAAGATATTGCGTTTCATTGTCAGACTCTTCTTGTGCTGTTAAATATTTTTAAATATTTTTTTGCCTTCTTGTAGACCTTTTTAATAATGTCTTGGTAGTGTCCATATTTCCATCGAATCAAATGCCTTTTCGAATCCTCTCATCGTCATATAGTTTTATATTATATTGGTTTATCTTTTAAATTATGTATCACATAGTTTATAAGTATGAAAAGCATGGTAATGGTAATAGTCGATTTTTTTTAGTTAAGTTAGGATACATGTGAAATTTGTGGATTTACAACAGGTTTAAGGTCTATAGTTGCCAAATTTAGTGATATCTAGATTATCCTAATATCAATAATTATTTCTAGTGTCGTCCGAGTAGCAGGATACGTTTCTAGATTTGATTCTACATTTTTATATTCACCTTAAAATTTACAAAATCCATGGAGAAAATTAGTTAACCTGTCATGCTTTATTCGTTTAAGTCACCTGTCGACCACCATAAGGAATTAATTAACTCTCATATATTGTAAGTACACACCTTGCTCTATGATTCATCCGAATGAAAGAAAAGTAGACCAGATTCAACAGCAGCTATTATTCATCCAAGATGAGTTATGGTTTACATGAGTGATTCATCCAAGATGATTCAAAACAACCTTCAAATTTCCTCTTGATGACTGCGATTACTGACTGTCAGTTTTTAGCAGAAAAAGTTACATTCATGTTTTTAGGCCTATAATAGTAACAAAATACAAAACACTTAACAGCACATGAAATATGAAACCTACTGTCGTTATTTCAAAGTTGAATTCGACAAATTACGTACTTCAAAACTAAAATATTTTAGACTGCTTGCGGCTTGCGGATTTGAAAATTTTGATATAAGAAAAATACCTTGGAATCTAATAATTTTATGATGATTTTTTAAAAATAACCACCACTAAACTTGCCGGTAATTTATTGAAATGTTCTCATGTACTAATCACTCATACAGCTGAATTCCTGCTACAGCCAGGGTGGATTTTTTTGGTATTCAGGATGAAACTACTGATTAATTATTAGATCATCATGGACCTTGATATTTATCAAGAACATATCTCTTCAAGCAATAATTAATTAAATTTCCATAAAAAAATAACTTTAAATGATAAGATAGAAATAAAAAAAATCTTATAATTTTTATAGTTTTCATGGAACAATAATGGATATATTGTGGTGGAATATTAGGTTATTATTCGGTATTTTTTGTAGTCGTCAATTTTGGTACGGGTATGGATATTGCCTAACATGGAATAAATCAGTCAACTGATTTAAGTCCCTCTCTGATCTTCGTCCGAATAGTCAATTACATATTTATTTCAGGATTCTTGAAGAGAAATCCGCGTCTAAAGGGTACGTTTTACCAAATAATATAATATTATACCAACAATTCAGTTATAGTTGAGTAAAAAATTTGGCATCTCAGCAGTATTGTCTCATTGAGAACTCTATCATCACGGATTTCGTCGAAGGCTGTGTGTATATGTATCATCTCTAGTTTTGTTGGATTTCTGTAGTCAAAACTACAATATGACGGTTTTTAATAACTATTACTCAATTCGTTTTTTCTTGTTTTATGGTAGATAGCAAAATCTTTATTTTTTATCATTTACACAACTGATCTATCAAATTACATTGATTGCTGCACTTCTCAAATGGATGGTGATCTAATGGAACAAATATTAATTATTTTATACTGTTTAGCGTGAAGCATATTCTGCTAGAAAAAAAATAAGTTAATAAATAATCACTTTGTGGATAAATCTTTTCCGTGAAAACGGGATAGTATATTTTTTCTATTATCACCTAAGAGAGCCTAAAGGAGAAATAAATCAATTATCGTACTTAAGCATAATTTCAACTTTATTATCCTTGAGTTGTTTAAATCTTTTTTTAAAAATATATAAACTCAGTCAATTTATGACTACCAACTGAAAGACCCTCTTTAAGAGTTGTCTATAAATCTGTCGAAGAAATCCTTCCCTGGTTATGTAAATAAAACCGAAGAGATAAGGGCCGATAGAGATCTTAACATATGGTATATACAAATACCGTTAAAATGTATTAAAATATTGAACAATTTTTCCATTATTAGGAAACAAAAGACTAATCAAATAACTCACTATAATATGATATATATATATATATATATATATATATATATATATATATATATATATATATATATATATATATTGTTTAACCGCATGTAAAGGGAGTTTGTATAATGTCTGTTTTTTTTCTATTCACAAGAAAGGAAGAGTTAGAGTGAATAGATTTTTTAAAGGGACGTTATTATCGATCCCTTCTATTTATAGGAAAACCTAGAATAGTTTGATTAACTGTTTTTATATAAAAAATAATATTAAGACGCTTAGAGGCCAAATCGGGAATTAAGTATTCGGTATAGAATGGCTCACGCCCTGTACATTTCATGAATCAAGATGACGTTTACAGGATTCCATGGGGTGATATGGGTGCTGAGGGTGTACACGTTTGGCCTTTTAAGAAATACTAAACTTCAGCTACAATCTGGAATTCGTGTACGCCGGTCGGTACCATTTTAAAAACAGTGTAAATAATAAAGGTTTTCTTTGTTTTGTTTTATTTTTCATTTAATTTGGGAAGTTAAGGGAACACTGTGTATTATTTTGCTCGAGAATGTAGCGACTTTAACACTGTTTGTTTAAGTAAAATAAATTGCTGTTTTTCCGCCTTTTTATTCTTTTCTTTGTTTAGTCAGCTATTTATACGTCTTATTTTCAAAATTGGGTTTTACATTTTTACTAAAAGAACGGCCATTAAGAGCAGTTATCTTAGTTACTTTGATGTTGTTATTAGTTTCTCACTGTAAATAATTCGTTTTTTTTCTATTTATTTTTGTTAATAGATTAAGTGTTTTGAGAAACTTATTTTGTTTAATTTTACCTTCACGTGAATTAACTTGCGCCATTTTGACTGCTTCCAATTAAGAGGCATCGCCTGGTCAGTTAGACAGCAGCTTTTCCTGAGTCCTGAATTTAAGAATGATGATACTGGGAAACCTTTGACAATCCGTAGTTGTCTGGGACTAAAACTGCAAGACAGAAGAAGAACAACCAGATTTCCAGAGTGCCAATGTCTGTGTAATAATTATTTGTAGGTATGTAAAATACCTACAAAATTAATATGGGTCAGCAGTATGATTGTAGACAGAACGGCCTTATGTTACCAAAATAAATAATTTGAAGCAGTCTACGATCAAATGTTGTCACAGTGATAATAACTATCTGATGTTTAATTTTCTGCCTAACAGCAACCACCTTAGAGTTCTATTGATGGAGCTTCTAGAACTCTTCCAACCGGTTTGCTTTTGGTCTTTACAGTTTACGGCCATTCGAAGAAGGAAGTACTTTTCAAACTTTGTCCATAAAATTCTGTCTAAAGCAGCGTATCTCAAGGGGTGATTCGAGAATCCCCAGAGATTATCTTTTGTATTTTTGTTGTATTATTTTATTATATTATCTTAAGGTCTTATAGTGTAAGATTCGCTGAGTCAAAAGCTAAACTTCGCATGTCGATAGCACACTATTTAAAAAAATATATAATACTAAAAATTGTAAAAATATAATTTTATATTTTAATAAAAGTAATCAATATTCTTACTAAATTTCTTCAAATAATTTTTTAAAGGCGCTTATTTCAAGCTTTTCTGTGGCATTCTGAAAATATGTACACGTGTCTCGTTATGATATAATACACCGAGATTGTTTTTCTTTTGTAAATCAAAATAGATCCCATTAGTAAAACTGTAATGTATATATAAGTTTGCAATGTTTATGATTTGTTTACTTTACATTTTCGCAATTATTAAAATGCTAATATTAAAAGCATTTCAAAAGTAAAAATAGCTTGTCGTTACCCCGACGCTACATCTACAATTTTCTTTGAAATTATTTAACTTTATAATATCTATAATAAAGTTTATGTAAGTGTTACAAATTTAAACTAAATATAATGTAGAAGCAACAATATTTACATCCTTTAGGCCGAATAGATCCCATCTACTGTAAGTGTGAAAACAATATTTATTTTAATAATGTTAGTTATCTAATTCTTAGCTTTAACAGGAGATTGCTTTCCTTATTAAAGGCGTAAAGACAAATACCAGTGTCTCTAAATTGATATGAGTTTACGGATATCATAAAAATTAATTTTTTTCTATTTAAGGCTAGTGTATAAAGTCTTGGCCCACCGTCAGAATTCCTCAATGGTCGTCTTCTATAACGCTTGTAGGAATCAAACTTAGTATAGATATGTTTAAGTTTCTTAAATTACTAGTTTATCAAAATTTAGCAAAGATGAATCAAAGTTATTTTTCTGTTCTATACAGAGTATTACAAGTTATATTATCGTAAAAATGTGGCGTTCTTTGTATTTATGAGCAGACTTCCCGATGATGGATGTTATTAAATGAAGAAGAGCCATATCAAGGATAAATGACACATTATGGGATCGACATATTTCAAAAACAAATGAAGAAATTGTTTAGCACACGTACACGTTTGAAAGATAGGGGAAAACCCCAAAATTGACCCATTTTAACTATATTTAGAGGCATATTTTGAACTTTTAGAAAATTCGAAAGCAGCCAAATATTCTGTTTAACTATTTCACCATTTTGTAGTGACACCTGTCATCTATCAACCGGGAAAAGTCGTGGGTCGTATAAGATATGGGGGGAAAGTATGGATCCGTAAGCACTGGCGTAGTCAAGCATGAGATCTAGCAAAAATAGAATATAAAGTTAAGAAATTACTAGTTTGATATTTTTTACATAATATAAGAGAATTTAATGGAAAAAACTATTCATCTGAAGATGGACTATCCAGGAGACTCAAATACTTTTACTTTTGCAACTTTAAATGGCACTCAGACTCTCGGTGTCATTCATGGTGTTACTGTCTTGGTTAATGGGCAACATTTCAAGGAAGAGCCTTTTGTGATAAGCAGGAACTTTTTCCAGAATCTCATTGTCATCCCAGTTAATGTTGCGATCTTGATGAAAAACGTATATTATATATATATATATATATATATATATATATATATATATATATATATATATATATATATATATATGATGATCTAAGAATAACTACATAAATGAACTGGATAAAGGAAGTACAAGATAGAAACAAATTGAAATCTTTAATATTTTGACCTATTTTAATTTAATATTTAAAATTAGATATTTATATTTTGATATCGCCAATGGTACCACGCATTAATTAAGATTTTTATGCCAAGAGATAGATTGTAATTTAATTTGGGAATATTTAAAGAGTTAGGGATAAAGAAAATAACGAACTTACTTTGAATAGGACTTTTTTTTTAATCTTCAAGTAACAGTATAGGATATTAATACAAAAGTTATATGTATGTATGTATAATGAGAGAGTAAGAAAAAAAAGTAAACAAATTTTTTATTACTATTAAGTATTTTATAACAATAATGCTCTAAATTTTGAGAAATCTGGCCAACAAAAAGAACACACATTGGTTAATTCTCTTTGATCTACTTACTGTTTGTTTTGGGCTCAAACTAATTTAACTCACAGTTTCAAAATTAATATGATCTAAATTTCGACTATTTTGAACATATCATTGATTTATAAGGATGCTATTTATTATTAATTAAGAGGGATTTTTTTTTGAAGGGAAATAACCTGTCCCTTTTTAAATTGAATGAACCTGAAAAACTATTGAATGCTGAAAAAGGCCATCTTCATATGTTTTTCATGATCACAATTTTAATCTTTGATGGTCTAATCGGTAATCAGTTTTTGTACCTTTAGGATAATGAAAAAAATTCTGAAATTATTAATAATAAATATTTATATAAAATAATGAAATTATATAGAGAATTTTGTACTTGAGTTTTCATTTCTTCAAAAATAATAATGGCTCTCACACACGTTGAGACAAATCTCTCCGGTCGACCTGTACCAACAACACCTACAATTCAAGAACGCAGCGCTGATTTCTGACGTCACCATCCGAAGTCACGAAAATAAAACAATGTTACCTACTTTTTGTTGCATTTATGTGTTTGTTTATTTTCAAATAAAATTTAGATAAATATGTTAAGATGAATATAAATACGAAATGATACCTAATATTAAATTATTTACTATTTTAAGAGGTATTGTCTGCACAGGAATGACTATTTAGGCTGGTCGTTGCGAGCTTATGAAAAAATAGAAGTGTGCAGGTGAACTGTACAGATAGAAGTTGAAATCTTCAATTGTATTCGGGGTATAATTTCCAGCTTCGATCATATCTTAGATTTAAACAACAATAGATTTGTTTGAAGGCTGTTTATGGTCGGTGGGGGAGACGTTTTTTTAATGTTTGATAGACATAAACATCAAACTTATCTTGTCTTTCAGTTTAATTGCTTGTCGTGACTTTTTCGGTGTTTTTAAGTGTTAGAAATTACTATAAATGCGAAGTTTACAATTAATATTAACAAAAAGAGGATGTAAAAACTTATTTTTATTGGTATATATTGTTAGATATTGTTTATATTCTGAAAAATAACAATAATAATAATTTAGGCAACCATATATTCATATCAGAATTGACACCAATTAGAAAAGGATAGCATAAAATCGGTATGTCTGTACCATGGACGTCTGGATATGGAATGTTTACAAAAACAAAACGCCACGAATGGGTCACAATCAGTAGTAATTTGCCAACTGTTTTGGAAAAAAATAAGGGGAAACAATATAATTTGTTAATACCCAATTTTTATGAAAAAAAATATTATTATGATAATATATTTCATATAATATTTATAAACAATTTATTGCTATAATAGTAAACTAATATCTTTAAAATAGTATGCTTTATAATGCGTCAGTTTAACTCCCAGAAAATTCAAGATTTCTAAGTAGTGTGATAAACTATGAAATCTGGCAACCTCGCAAATTTCTTTTACGCTATCATACGATCAAGGTTGAATCCGGTCCATTCATAAAAATTTTGGCATATGTCATTTTTGTGGTTGACGTTGTGTGTCTTGGATCGTTTTTTAATTTTTTGTGATTCCAAAAGTGTTTTTGTAAGTGACTAATTATTCATTAGTGACAAAATGGTCAATCCTTGCCAAGTTTGCCGAAAATTGGATTATTTATTTCCAAATTTAACTTTTCACAGGTAGGTTAGGTTAAGTTTGGTATCACAGGCGGGTAACTTGGGATTTTAGATTTTGTTATCAGTGATTTTTTATAGGTTTCCCAGTGATTCTAACCGCCGAGACCTTTGGATTAATATATTAGGACTACAAGATAAAATCTTGCCCAAGTCACTTCGTATCTGTAGTGAACATTTTGGCCCAAACGATTTCTATTATTGATTTGATGGTGTTCGTATTTTAAAGTGAGACCAACATAATAGAAGCCCACCATTTTCTATTATTTTTCATTAACATTTCCCTTGTAATATTACACCAAATAGTACCGCTTTTCCTATCTTTTTACAATTTTTTCCTTAATTTTTGTTTTCCCTATAACTTGTAAAAGTGTAAAATTTTCATTTAACCAAGATATTACAAAATCTGCAAAAAAACTCATAAACGTTATAAATAAATATATGACTTGCATAATAACTGTCATGTGTGAAAAGTCCAGAAATGAAACTTCAATTTCTGCAATTTTTATTTATTTTTATTCGATGTCCGATAGTTACATAGTCTCAGATTTCCTTTATACAAATTAGATAGTCAGTAAGTAAGAAAAAAAGTATATTTTATTGTACGTTATTCTATTTTTTATATATATATATATATATATATATATATATATATATATATATATATATAATTGTAATATGACCAACAAGTAATATATTTAATAATAGCATATACTTATTTTTATCCCACATATTTCCTTATCGGTATATTTTGTCATAAATATTTTAGGATACTAGAAACAGTGAAAATCAAGAAATACACTAATCATATTAAAATCAATAATTTCCGTTAGAAACACATGACAGATTGTCGATTCGAGATATTAAAAATTTTCAACAATAGTACTGCCAAAACTTAATGGGCAAACAAATTTAATAGTTATTTTTATTAATTTGTTTTATTGTATTTCTTTATATACCAATTTCTTATGATTGGAGTTTGGGGACTGTTCAGTAAAACAGGTTTAACTGTAACAAGTCTTTCAGATTAATACCTAAATTGAAACAGTCTATCATATATATTCCAAATCATAATTGAAATTATATACAAATATTAACAGGTTATTTCTTGAAAATGAAGTTGTAAATACTCTATTTTCTCCTGAACACATACACCGTCGAATATATATTTTTTAAATATTTCCATTTTTAATTTGCTTCATTTATTAACTTACAAAAAATATCTCCATTTTCTCGTTTTAAAAATTTTGTACAAGTGTTATTATTTTTACAAATAATTGGTATACTAACCAAACGTCAAAGTAGTCATTTGCATACCGCGACGTCGTTACATTTATTCAGTATTGCACTTCAATATTTGAGACATTAGAACTTTGGTAAGACTACTTTTTTACGATGTTCATGGCTGACGTTAAATTTCATATGCGAGTGTCTGTACGGCATAGACACGTTGTTAGGAATAGTAAAAATAGACAGCGAGTCCATACAATTTAGAAAAAAAATTTCAATCACAGTAATGTTCAAGAAACAAAGTTTTTGTCGGTTTTAGAATTGTGGCCATTAATTAGCCACTTAACTAAAATCCGGCAAAATATTACGCAATTTTTTATTTTGGACTTGGATAATTCTTACATGGTACTCTGTTTTAAATAATAACTAGTGCCTTGGATAAAAAAAGGTTATTTCAAGTCATTAATGTCGTAAAAGGTAAATGATATGAATATTACGATTATTTGTATATTGAATACTGACTTATGTTCAAGTACAACAACTTCCGTATCACGACATATTGATAGAGTAATTAACTATTTCTTATGAAAAAATATTTATTTCAATTCTGCAAATAAAAGCATCATAGAATATTAATTGATATTTTTATTCGTTTTAAAATTGTTACGCCGCTGGCGTATGATAGATTGTGAGCTATGACACCCCTCTAACTCCTGGCCTACAAACATGTTGGCGCTTATAAATTTCATATTCATGAATGACTAGCCTGGTCCATTCTCTACTATGTCTATGGTCTGTACCAAGAAATTAAATATCTACTGTTTATCAACACTTTTTCAAATATAAATAAAAATATTATTACGTTATTCAGTGTTCAAACGACCGGACCCTAGTTGTGACGTTATGCTACTTCTACAGGGGTATGTTTGAAGATTTGCAGCCTACTGAAATAATACAACTTTGGTTCCTGCATTCATATTCTTGATCAATTGTCTCAATAAAGAAAAAATTTTCAAATAAGAGTCTATATCCATACGTATTCAATATGCTTGTTTTCCAAATGAATATTACTCATCCATTAAATAAACATGAAAAAAAGTCTTCGTTTAAAACAACCACAAGGTCAATTATTGCCAACGTAGTCTTATTCAACGAATTTTCTTGTAAAAGTAACGTATTTTTAGAACTAGGAGCTGTTGTTGAATCATATGATAACAAATTATTTATTTCAAATATCAAAAAAAGTCTACTTTCTACCGACCAGAAATAAACTTGCTGTTATTGAGATCTGTTGTTGTATGATCAAAGATCATACCTGTGCAAGTCCGTTCGAAAGGTTAACTTCAACGTATGTGGGGTCCTTAAGGGTTAAGTAACACCTTCCAAGAATATAACATATTTCTACGCGTAAAAAATATCATATTGCAGACCATAAAACATAAGATATTTTAAAACGTTTTTAAATCTAGCAGTAAAACGTTAATAAATTAAAAATATTAAGACAAATTTTATGGAGTGAGCGTTTTGAATTTAAAATTTAAATTATAATTTCCCGTAATTAACAAACTTTTATACACGGTGTGGTCTCTATTATAAAATGATTAAGGACATGAAAATGTCGTAAATAAATTTTTAGCTGTTGCGACACGACACTTTAAGCTTCTAGTTCATAAACATAAAAAGTTCATCTTATTTTCCATCTCTTTATTTTTATTATAAGTTATAGTTATCAAAGTGAGGAATATGTAAATATTTTTCAGGATAATAAATTTTTACATATTCTTATGATTGATTTATTCTTAAAATTGATTTACAAAATACACTGAATAATGTATTTGACAGATGCTTGTAAATAACATCTAAGTGATGTTTAATCTTGTGAACATCATCTGACAAAATATAATCTCTCACGGTGACCGTCTACTAGAATATCTCGGGATTTTAATCCTCCAAATTTGTGTAATAAGATTTCAATTATACAAAATTTTAAATTTTTACTCTTTCCTATGAAATTCATTAAAACATGAGGTTACACAAAATGTAAATTGGTATTTTGAGCAAAAGGTACAAAGCTTGCCGGTACCGTTACTTTTCTGACATCTTCTCTACTTCGTTCTCTTTCCGGTTCCATAATTCATGCAGTGGCGTAGCTGAAAGCTCCCCCCCCCCCCGCGAAATCTCAATAGGGCCCCCTTTTTAATTTAGCAATATAATCTAGTTCAGATGCTAAATAAACTGTAATACAAGTTGTTTTTGATATTAATCAATCATAATATCGACGTTTAGATAGCAAGCTTCCAATCTCACATACTTCACGCGTAGCGAGATCCACGTTCGTTACACTGCAGACAGGCAAGCAGAGTAAGTTTTTAAAAGTGCCAAACCCATGCTCTAAAATCCACATAGTCCTCAGGCAGCGAGATCCATTATCGTTACACAGCAGACAGGCCAACGAGATAAGATTTTAATGTAAAACCCGAGCTTCCAAACCCACATACTCCACGCATTGCGAGATCGATAATCGTTACATAACAGACAGGCAAGCAAAGCAAGATTTTAAGCCAAAATCTAAGCTCTCACAACCACATACCCAACACGCAGCTAGATCGATATCTATTACACAGCAGACAGGCGAGCAAAGCAAGATTTTTAAATCAAAACCCAAGCTCCCAAACCCACATACCCCACGGGCTGTGCCTGGGGTCTGTTCTTGATAACTTATGTTTTAATAAAGGTAATACGTCAATTTTCTAAGGGCACATATAAAAATAATGGTATTTGATAAAAAAAAACAGTTCTACATTGATTTGAATGAAAGTAATTTTATTCATACACATCAAAACAAGCATTAAATACATCGTAAAATATGAAATTTTATGTGTTATTACGAAATAGTTCCAAAACGTTTGGCCTTTTTATTTGCAAACTCTTCTATGAGTAGACTATAAAATTTTTAAGTTCTTTCGAATTCTATAAATAACGTAGCTAAAGCTGCTAGTTCTTACTTGCGTCATTGTGCTGCTTTTTCCATTTAAAAAGCATTGTAATGCAAGGGCGAGCAACTACTCTAACTTCAATCATCTCTAGAATCACGAGTTTTAGAGCTTTTTAGACGTTCAAAAAAACTTGCGCATCTCTTAACGATGATTCTCTCTATTTTTTAAACGTTCAAAAAGTTCTAGTACTCGCGATCCTATAAACAAATCATCATCATTTAGCTTATCCTGTCCACTGCTGAACGAAAATCTCCCTTAATTCCAGCTATCTCTCTCTATTTTGTGCCACTTGTATCTAATTTTTTTTTTGGCATTGGCAGAGGAGTCCGACCTTATCGCCTAAACTGCTTACTGCAGTACTAGAATACGCCTGTAAAAAAACTTAACTGGGAAAAAAGAGGCCTGAATGTAGACGGCCAAATATTAACAAATTTGAGGTTCGCGGACGACATAGTTTTGTTTTCCGATAATCTCAAGGAGATATGTACAATGTTACATAAATTTCGGCTAGTGTGCGCCAATGTGGGTCTTAAATAAACATATCAAAAACAAAATTTATGACCAATCTGATACCTGGTGGAAATATCAATATTGGAGACAACGAAGTGGAGCTTGTGGAAAAATACATATACCTTGGACACGAAATAAAGATCACAAGAGATAATCAAACATGCGAGCTACGGAGAAGAGTAAATCTCGCATGGGCAGCCTATGGAAAACTTAAAGACATCTTTAAAAGCGATATACCAATTTCTTTAAAACGTAAAGCATTGACCAATGTGTGTTACCAGTTATGACCTACGGTGCCGAAACTTTGACATTGACAACAGCAACTTCTAAAACGCTGCAAATAGCTCAGGGAAAGATGGAAAGGTCAATGCTAGGTATGTCGCTGCGTGACAGAGTTAGAAATGAAGACCTGAGACGAAAGACAGGAGCATGATTTTCTCAACTTTCTTCAGGGTATTCATTAAAAAATAGTTTTGATATAGTTGAAAATCATGGTTCTTGGGTTTAGACCGTGTCAAACTGGAATTATTATCACACGTTTCGCCTACGATTGCACGAGGAATCTTCAGGGATCTTTACTCTATGAGATTAGAACAATGAATGACTATCAAATAGCAACAACCCGGTATTTATACCTGACTGGTGCTCAACGAACCGTGGTCCAGCGTTACAATCGATTTCCACGTTTGATGTAGACTGTCATCCGCATCTCTATTAATATTATTTGAATATCTACAAATTTCGATTGATTCTCAAATTTTACATTTAAAGAAACCAGACACTGATGCCAGCACCTTAGTTTTATTTAACTTTAAAAGTATGACCTGAGCAATGCTGGTGTTCAGCTACTGCAGATTATACAATTTGTTTCTTTTTTACACATCTTTCACGTTCTTTAAGCCTAGTGGATATACACCGTCTTGTTTCACCTACATACACTTTACAAGAGCAAGGTATCTTGTAAACGCCTTTTGTTTAAAATGGAATTGCGTCCTTTGGAGACTTCAAACATTGTTCAACTTTCTTACATGTGTGATTTTCGGAGCAATCTGGCAGTCTTGTCGGTAGTTCCGTGTATGTAAGGTAAGACAACACTGTCCATAGGAGGTTCATTTATGACATTTTGTTGACAACTTGAGCAAAGCCGTGAAAGTTTTCGTTCTTTATTAGTTTTGATATAGTTTAGCAAAATTCTTCTCTTCTTCTTTAGGTGCCGTCTTCGTTCCGAAGGTTGGCGATCATCAGAGCTATACGTATTTTCGAGACTGCTGACCTAAACAGCTGGTTATTGCTGCAATTATACCATTCTCTTAGATTTTTTAACCAAGAGTTTCGTCTTCTTCCTACAGATCTCTTTCCCATAATTTTTCCCTGCATAATAGTTCTCAGTAGTTGATATCTTTCTCCTCTCGTAACGTGTCCCAGGTATTGTAATTTTCGTTTTTTAATTGTAAGTATGACCTCCTTTTCCTTATTCATTCTCCTCAGTACTTCAGCGTTTGTGATTTTCTCCATTCATGATATTCTTAACATTCTGCGGTACATCCACAATTCAAAGGCTTCCAACTTGTTAATATCGATCTTTTTAAGCGTCCATGCCTCCATTCCATAAAACAAAACTGACAGTACGTAACATCTTGCCAGACGAACCTTTAATTCAAGACTCAGGTCTCTGCCACAGAACACTCTCTTCATGTTCGTGAATACGGCTCTTGCTTTCTCTATTCGGATTTTGATTTCTTCAGAGCTATCGTTGTTTTCATTGATGACGGTGCCTAAATAGTTGTATTTTCTGACGTGTTCTATAGCAAAATTAATTCCCAAAATTTGCAATTTTGAATATTTTACAATTCTAAGCAGACTCGAAAACATACAAACACAAGTTTTTGTTTTAAATAAGCAGTTTTCAGAGAGTAAAATTCGTACTTTTGTATGTTTTACAATTTTGGCTTCTGATTCGGTTTTGGTAGACTCGGAAACATATCATTATCAAGTAATGTGCACGTGTCTGCTTGTATTTTTGCACGATTTTGCAGGCCATATTTACAACAGTGAGCTATTTGGGGTTTCAGAAAGCTAAATCACTTTTTAACAAATGATTTTACTAAACCTACCAAACCAAAAATTAACTCACGCTTGTTAGGATACACCCTGTATAATTTACCAATTTTATAAGAAATATTTTCTAGGAAATTGTCTAGAATATTAATATTTTTTGCCTGGAGCTCCGGAGCCTATTTATTAGAATAATAATAAACATTTTAACGGGAATCGGTCGTGTTTTCAGTCTCAACATATTTACTGACGGAATGGTTACGAGTGTAGAGAGACATTTCCAATCGTTGATGCGAAATTTGTTTTTCTTGTTAATGATTTTTTTTTTTCTATATTAGGATATTTACTTTAGTAGTTGGAAAAATAAATGTTAAAGTCCCGGAAAATTTAAATCGAGTAAAAAAACCGGATTTCTAGTCAGCAAAAAATAAAAATAAACTGCAATCTAGACGTGGGTGGTATACATAAATTTGTCTTGTTTAAAAACGACTTGTATGATCTGTTTTGGATGTATCGTAACACAAAAAATAATGCTATATATTGTGTTACAAAATAAACATTGATTCTAATAAAAATAACGGTAGTTTCTAAGTAAATAAGTTAATAAACCACAATAAAAAATCATTCTCAAAAATAAACTTTGATTTGGGTAGAAAATAAAAGTAACATATTCAGTAGTTATAAATAAATAAACAAATAATTAAATTCTATTTAAGTAAATAAAAACATCTAAAATTCTACTAGAAGTGTTCAAACAGGCCTCCACTTTGAGCGAAACAATAACCCAATCTATTGTAAAATCCGGTTCGCGTATTTGCCAAAACTTCAGGTGTTATATTTATAATAACTTAATTAATTTTTTGCCTCAATTCATCCAAATTCATAGCATGATCATATATGTGCCGATAAATTTTTTGGGAAACATGACAAAGAAAAAAACCGTTTTGTGCCAAATCGGGAGACCTGGGTGGCATTTGAATGGTTCCCCTTGTGCTTATGAGGCGCTCAGGAAATATAGTTTGCAAAAACTGTTGCACTTCTCTCGCATTACGAGCAGGGCAACCATTCTGCTGAAACCAAATTTCCTCAAAATTAATATTCAATGCTCGAACAGCTGGAATGACGTGATTTCGCAAAAGGTCCAAGTATTTATTGGCAGTTAGGTTCCCATTAATATAAAAGGGTCCAATGATAAAATTCCCTAACATACCAGCCCATACATTAACCTTGTGACGGCCGTGCAAGGAGAATGAAGATTCATTCGTAAACAAAATATTGCTGATGAATCTGTCGTCCCTATTAGCCCTTTCCATCATGTCCTCACAAAACACCATACGTTTTTCCTGGTCTTCCGGAAAAATTTCTTGAGTTGTTCGCAATTTGTAACAGCGATATTTGTTACGCTTTAAAATATTTCGAACCGTTCGAGCGTTCATATCAAGTTCTTCTACAATTGCGGTACTATTGTAATGAAAATTAATTTCCGCTAAACTACATACGTCAGTCTCCCGATTTGCTCGTTCTTCAGTAATTTGAGGAGCCGGTTGCTCCTCATTGTTATCAGTGCATTTTTTACAAATTTTTAGACAACCGGTTGTCTCAAATTTTTTAATAATTTCTAAAATTCTAGATTTTGAAGGAATAGGATGATTTTCGTACGTAAATGTAAATCTGCCGATTATCTCATGTATACTTTTACCAGAATAATACCACTACTTTTTATTCCATGGAATAAACTACTATTTTAAATAAAAAAATTTGACTGAAACACGGAAATACCAATATTCTTTACTTACACTTCGACGGCCCGAATGAAAGCAAACAACTTGGAATCCTCTTGTTGTGCTAAGGCGTGGCGTATGCTGCCGCCCGCTCTGCTTACGATGCTTATCTTCTGTCTCATTCTGATTTGATGAATAATATAGTATTTTCTTTATCATATTTAAGAAACATCGAGTTTCTGTTCTGGATTTTCCAGACCTGTATATATATATATATATATATATATATATATATATATATATATATATATATATATATATATATATTGGTTATCAAAAATTAATTATATATCAAAAAATGAACATACACTACTAAATTGATAACTTTTTATTCAACAAATGAAAATACAAAATAAAACAAAATTCTCTTATGATAAATAAAAAAAAAACAATTGGAACATGGAAAGAATGTTGTTTCCACAAAAAATAATTAAGTCTGTACAAATTAAAGAAGCAAAATTCAATATTTTGTTGAAAACCTTCTTGCCTTAATGACTTCCCTGCATCTTCTTGGCATTAAATTGACAAGATTTTGACATATACCAACTGGAATCTTCCGCCATTCATCTTGTAAAACTTCCCATAGATGATTTTCATTATGAATTATTCTTTCCTTAATTTTTCTCTACAAGTTTTCCCAAAGGTACTCAATCGGATTTACGTCTGGCGATTAAGAAAGCCACTTCAGTAAATCAACCTTTTCTAAAAATCAATTTTTTACTAAACCAAGTGAGTGTTTATCTTGTTGATATCTTCATAAGAGCGGCATTTTTTTCGGCATAGGGCAACATAGTATTCTGTAATGTATCACGGTACATAAATCGATCCATTTTCCCAGTTATTTTCATTATCGAGCCCGTCTCAGACCTGGAAAAGCATCCCCAGACTATAACACTGCCACCTCATGCTTCACAGTAGGTTTTTGATACTAAATTCACTTTTTGTTTCCTACAGTTCTTTGAACAAACGATCTTCCATCTGAACCAAATACTTTAAATTTAATTTCGTCACTTCAAAGCACAGCAAGCTTAATAAAAACAACATCATTTTAACCAAAATTTATTTCAGACTCTAACGATGTTGTCAATGAGCTTTCAATGTATTTTAGTGCTGTATCTATCATACAACTGTACAATAAATATGGTCCATATTTTTGTAACAATACTTGTACGACTCTACCATTTGTTTGCAATACTATGTTGCTTGACTACGTCAATGAAAATGCGGTTCTTAAGACTATAAGATTTAAAAAATAAAAACTCTACAAGTCTTTATGACATTAATGTAAAATACTCAAAATTATAAAATAATAGAAAAGTGCCAGTATTATTCCTGTTTACAAAAGGAACGATACCGACAACATAAAGAATTATAGACAGATCTCAATTGCAAAGATTACTGAAAATATTGTTTATACCAAAATGATCAATTTTATTCATAACTACAATGATCTAACTCCTGCGAAACACAGCTTTCTTCCAGAAAAGTCCATAAAATCTGCATCAGGTTGTTCTTTGAATTACGCTTTTCAGTGGATTGATGAGAGAAAGCATGATATGACAATCTTCTTTGATCTCTCTGTAGCTTTTAATACAGTAAATATTAAATAAATAAGGATTTTTTGTTGATATTGCATGGGTGTAAGAGGAACTATCATGGAATGGATTGATTCCTACTTGAGCGACAGGTGAATGGTGGGAAAATGCGGTGGTGCACTTTCTAAGGTAAGACCAGAAGAGCTTGGTGTACCCCAGGGATCGGTACTGGGTCTAGACATGGGTGGTATATATATTGTATTATATGGTAATGATTCACCTTATAACATTAGGCAGGGACATGTTACTATGTATGCGAATGACACAACGATTGTTGCTGTAGTTGATACTTCTGACAATCTTCGAACCTTTACCTCAAATATCTGTTATAATATGAAAGTGTAGTGTAAAACAAATGGCTTATATATATATATATATATATATATATATATATATATATATATATATATATATATATATAAATATTAATCGTATGCCAGATAATGATGATTTTGGGGAAAGAAACAACATTAAGCTTTCTAGTAGGGTTAAGTGTTAGGGTACATTTATGGATACTCAACTGTCCCTTGACTGCTCTAAACTGAACAGGCGATTAAATCAGTTATGCTGGTAAATAATTCTTGTATTTCATTTTGAGTTTTAACTGTTGATAAATCACAAACAGTTACGTTTAGGTATAGGACATGTAATAAAAAAAATGGAGTGTAAAAGTATACCAAAAAATTGAGGTCACTATTTAAAAAGTTGATGAGCCTTTTTTTGTCACCCTGTATAATTTAAATATTGGAAAAAATTCTATTTTGAAATAATGATTTGATTCCAGATTTTACATCTTCATTTTATAAAATAGCTTTTAATATAATTTTTTCTCTTGGAATCATTTTGTCGGTTGCATTTTTGGCTAGACATTTTGTTAATCCATTGGTCTAAGACATACTATATTTTCCACGAGGAAATGGAGTCTATTTCCTGCACGTCAATCACTGTGCGAAAAAGCTGATAAAAATAACGAACGTGAAATGTAAAGGATTAATTTTTTAGTACTTGGATAAAATTGATTGTTTAATATTTAATTACAGAGAAATGCGGAATACACCATTTATTTAATATACAAAGTGTTATACGTAAAAATCTAAAACATAAAGAAAAATATTTTAGTGTTCTCTTAGATATAAGAATATTTATTAAAATATGAAATTTATCGATAACTAATGATAGTTCGAGAATTTTGAGACTAGTTATGGGTGATTCATTTAAAATAAGTAAGTTTCGGATAACTTTTACTAATCCCGCATCAAGCGCCTCTCCAAGTGGTGGATAGGGCACGCCTCCAAAAAAGGAGGTACTGAGGAATTAAACCCTATCAAACTTGGAATTATCCGTTTGTAAATAGACACAGACAGACACACGCAGAGATTGACACAGACAGACTCATGCCGGGTTTACTAGTCTCCCATCAAGCGCCTCCCCAAGTGGTGGATAGGGGACGCCTCTAAAAAAGGAGATACTGAGGAATTAAACCCTCGAGGCGAACCAAAAAGAGCTAATGCAAGGATTCTTCAATAACCGATATTTCACTAACTTACCGTAGAGTCGAAAGTCAGTCGAATTTACGATTTGTGACCACCATATTGGATCTGCCATTTTGAATTTTGTAAATCTAACATCGGAATCGTGATCAGCGACTCGAAGAATCCCTCTATACCAAAATTTGACATTAATATATTGATTTTTCCAAAATTTCAACCGCCATATTGGATTCGCCATATTGGATCCGATATTTTGAATTCTGCAACTTTGATATCAGGTTCAACCTTGGAAACCCTCATATATAAAACTCGCCTAAACTGCTTAATTCTATGTATTTTTTGAAAATTTTCATTTAAAAATTTTTTTTAAGGTTAGAAAAACTTGCTATCTTAATTCAGACGGCGGATTCGGATTTAGCGAGTCGAAATACTAGAGAATATGTTATTTTGGTCGATCAATTTGTTATTGTTTTAAAGCATTTCTTGTGAAAATAAGGTATTTTTTGTGAGGTTATGTTTGATGATTTTTGCAAAACGAAAATTTTGACACCCGGAAGTTTTATTTTCGTCAAAATAAAATGGGCAGACGGGGTGACTAACAAAAATAATGACAATATCAGAACGACAACTGCCTTTTAGTCGATATTCAGCTTTGTCTTCAAACCAAGACCTCTATGAAATCTGCATTACATGGGACATCACATGTTCCTCGTCGACAAAAAAATATTTAGAACTTGCATGTGTCGCTTATGGAAAAATAACTATTATAGCATTTATTGCCATTCAAAACCTTTTAAAAATATTTCTCTCGGTCATTTTATTACAAGTTTAAAAGATAACAACCAAGAGTGAATGGGTGAAACGTTTTCAAATTAGCACGGTAAAAGTAATAAAATTCCTCGCTGTTAAGGCCAATATCCATCAGAAAATGTCTATTTTGGATCCGGTCAATCGATTCTATAAACATCCACAATGATTTTGATAATTTTAATATTCGATGTATATGGGCGAATCCACTTGAAAGTTTAAAAAAAGACGGCTAAGCACCGGCATAGTCATCGGGCTTTGTGAAGCTTTGCAGTGCCTACGCAATACGTTTTAAGCGTTCGAAATATGAAAGGATATTTCTATATTTAGGAATTTTATGTTGGGTTTATGGTGTCATGGTAATTATCTAAAAGGTAAATTAGATTTTAATTTACGTCTATTTATACATTTTTTAATTAAAGAGTTATAGAAATTAACACTTTTCTGTACTTTTAAATACGAATATTTGAATACTGAGCAAAAATCAAGTTTCTGTCTCTGCAATGTAAATCAAATCAATGAAGCTATCTTCGCTCAATTAAATTATAATTGGTTCCTCTATCTCACCGATCATGAGATCGAGTTTCCACATTTTCATTTATTTTATTATATGGATTTTTCCAATTTTCTGCAGTAACTTTATTCAAAAAAATCTTTCGAAAGTTCAGTTAAATTACTAATTTTGTAAGTTGTGTTATTGCTAGCAACTCTACCTTTTACTTGAGAGAGATATTTCTTTCTCCAAAGGTCATTTTCCAGACGATCTATATGAACAGATTTCCTATCTGGGTTTTCCCAGCAAAAATTAAGTTCTCTGGGCAAATTCCAGAGCTCAGTTCTTTTAATTTCAGATAAATCCCGATCTTCACTGATTTTAGTTAGAATTTTATCGACGGTTGGGATCTGCTTATAATAATAAAATGTATGTACAACTCCTTTCATTGCAGTTTACATCTCTTCTTCTAACGAGGTTTTTCGTCTGCCTATGATCGAATGTGGCTTGGGACTACTAACAATTCCAGTAGTGTTTTCTCCTTTAGTATTCGGTAAATAGTAGATTTTTCAACTCCTGTCATGTTGGAACACATTTCACATTATTATCAGATTATCTAGATATTGATATCTTCATCGTAATAAGTTTTTCGTTGAGGAAAAAATGCCCTGGTTTAACGATTTTGGAATAAATATAAAGGTGGAAGCCATATCTTTTGGGTATTCCACTAATCTCTAATAATATATAAAAACAAGCACAAACAAGATAAATCACTAAGAACACACTGTAAGGTGTACTTTGTTCACTGACAGAAATTAAATTGAACTATCAGAAATTTTATTGTTGCAGTAAATTTATAAAAGCTTATAATTTTTAAATATAATTAAATAATTAAATTTACAGTAGTCCTCAGTTACCTGCGGCATTGGAGCAGGTACGTTAAAGTTTCGGTAACACTTTTATTACTCTCTCTAGTTCTTGAAAAGAGTATAGAAATGTGTATGCTTGTAATCGCCCCTCCCCTTCCCAAGAGCTTTGAGTTCAGGAAAATAGAACCGATTCTGCCTTTTATATTAGGAATGTGTATGCTGCTGGCATCCCCCTCCCCTTGTTGACAGCTTGTCTTTCTTGTGAACGCCCCTCCCCCCTCTCCAAGAGCTTCAAACTCAGAAAAATAGACCAGACCCTGTTTTTTACACTAGAAATGGAAATGTTGCTCGTGTCTCTTCCCCCCCCCCCCCCCGTCGACAACTTGCTTTCGCTTGCCATACTGTACTTTTGTGATATCTCCCTCCAAGAGAGAGGCTATATCCGCCCCTGCTATAGATGATTCAGTTTTCATAATATCTGACATATTATGAAACAACAACATGGACTCCAGCCTACCAGAATTAATTAAAGCATGTCTGATTTCCCCTTATTTTAGTTTTCAAGGAATTTTCCACCAGAAGACTTCCGGAGCGGCCATGGGATCTCCTGTGGTAACTAACATCTTCATGGCAGCTTTCGAAGAAAACACTATGTCTTCTGCTCCTCTAAAACCTATATTCTGGTACAGATATATAGATGATACCTTCATAGTTTGGCCGCATGGCGCAGATAACCTCCATAATTCCCTGGATCATCTAAATCAATAACACCCTATCATAAAATTCACTATGGAAACTGAATCAAATGGTGTCTTTTCCTTTCTGATGTATTAGTACAATCGTTCGTTCCTTAAAAAAGTAAAACAGTGCCAGGAAAATCTCATCTTTCTATTTATACTAATAACGGAGATAACCCGTAAAACTATCGAAAATTGGACATCCTGTCTACTACCGAGAGATTGATGTCTATTTACTGGACTTCCTGTATAGGACCTAAATACTTCTATACATTTTATTATATCTTTAAACAAAGTCACGTTATATTTAAGAATCTTTTTTACTTACTAAAAAAAAATATAAATAAAAAAAACTAAGGTATTTTTACAATTCCCATCCCAACATAAATTTCACAAAACATCCATAATTTCGAATGTTTTTTCATAAGCAAACCCACAAGCACTAAAAAATAAATCTTGTACGTTCCCCGAAGGTAATTTCATGAGACATCAAACGCATTCTAGGCTTAGTACGCTACAACTAATTAAAAACTGACGGTATATTGTGAGAAAAATGTCAAAACTAACGACCTAATAAAGTAGGGTTATTTTTAAAACTGGAGTGGGGCCTGGTGAATTTATTATAACATTTAAAACATTGTCTTTTTTATTACGATTCAGAGATGATGTTATCAGTCAAGCCTCCATGTAAAAAAATCAGGTTACTGCGTGTTTGAGGCAAGCTTTATGTTAGGGTTCTGTAGTAGCTGTTGAGGATATTTTTTTTTTTTGTAATTTTGCTTTACGTCTATTTAGGAAAATTTCATTGCAAATCATGGAATTTTTATCAAAACTAAATTGATTTTAAAAGTAAAATATCCATATAGATCAAAAGCCCGTCTGGGTGGTGTAGTGGTATGGCAGTGGTATAGCACCACTTAGATGCCGGGTTCGATTCCCGGTTCAGGCTTGGGTGTTTGTGATTGTCCTTAGGTATAAGTTGATTTTAATTTATATATAATTTGTGAAAATTGATTAATAAATAAAGTTATGGCTGCATGCTCAAAAGCAAGAGGCCATTGTAACTTAAAAAAAAAAATATAGATCAAAGAGATTTTTAGCTTAAAATAGAGACCATGAAGCCTATTCCAAACCATACAATCGCTACGAATACGTGAAGACAGAAATATACCATTTAATACATCACAACAAAGTCTGGTATTAAACCTCGGACCTCTCCTTTTATAAAAGATGCGTGTACTCTACATTGCCAGGTTGTCCAGTTAATCTGGAGAAGTTATAATGCTACGAAAAGCCAATACTTGTCACGTGACCGCTGTGACGTCACATGTTGCCAAAGACTGATAAACTGACAAGAAGTGATATCCGGTGTCTCTATGTACAAGTACTACAATTAAAACAACTGAAAAATTATTTGTTCATGTTCCAAGTTCGGAAAATAATAGGGAAATGTGGCTTTAGCAAGCCCGCAGGGATCGGGCACTTATGCCTACACACTCTAAAAGGTATTTTTGTGAAGATCACTTTGATAATATTTGATTATTTATTTTATATTCAAACATATTATTTTTTAAGTTTTCAAAATTGGAATTTTGAGGTTAGAAATAAAGTAATCAAAGTTGGCTAACAATGTTTTGTACTTGTTTTATTTTAATTTTGAACTTATAAATACCTATCATTACTATTATATATTGATTATCGGTTGCGGAAATAACAATTTTTACTATATTACTTACATGGAGGTCGCCACATTTCTAAATTCAGTAAAGTAGAAATTAGTGTTTGTTGCGAAGAAATTGGCCACCGTAAACAATCAGTTCCAGGCAAATTAGAACTACTTACTTTAATAAATCCACTTTCCATCACGGAAAAACTTCTTAGAATCGTTTTCAAAGGGAGTAGTAAGCGAATTTCGAAGAAATTGCACGGAAATCATTATAAAATAATGTTAACTAAACAACGTAGACTTTGGCAGCGAATGATTTGATTATTAAATAACAATTAAATTTCTTAAAAATAAAGAAAAATGTTAATAAAAAATAAAATTTCATTAAATCCTAAGAACGTCTTATTTCCTTACAAACATAGCACAACAAGGCAGAACATCGCTTGGTTGGGAATTTTAGATAGGGTTATTCCTGTCTAGGCCTACCTTTGCTTTAACCTAAAATCTTGATTGTTTGAAGGTTGTAAACGTAAATGTTGAAGATTGAATAAAATATCGTTGTGGGACTTGCATTGTCTTTATTTTTGTTTATTTTTACAACGTTTCGATTAGGTTGTATCTTTAATCGTTATCAAGTATAAACTGAACGTTTTGTCTTAAGGCTTATATTGGAACTGTGTCCATTGAAGCGTAAAGTTTCGCTTCATTGTACACACCTCAATCATTTGATGTTATGAAGTAGTGGTTGCCAAAGATTAGGTATGTCAACACTGGGTTTACTGAAGATTTCATTATTATTTTTAATGTAACCTGCTTCTATAAATTTTCTTTTTAACCGACTTCTAAAAGTAGGAGGTTCTCAATTCGTCGACTATGTATTTTTTTATGTATGCACACCGATTACTCCGGAACGGCGGCACCGATTTGAATGAAATTTTTTACGTTATGTACAGGAAGTTGCTGCGGTGGGCCCATATTTTTTTGGACCAAATTGGTGGTCAAAAAAATTAATTTTGTCCGATTTTCTCTAAAATTGGTATGGAGGAATTTTCGGGGTTCTATCCAACAAATCTGAAATTATTTTTAAAAAATTCAATATGGCGAATCCAATATGGCGGAAAAAAATTTTAATTTTGTCTAATTTTCTCCAAAATTGGTATGGGGGAGTTTTTGGGATCGCACATAACGATTCCAAAATATTTTTAAATAATTCAATATGGTGCATCCAATATGGCCGACAAAAAAGTCAATTTTGTCCGATTTTCTCCAGAATTGGTATGGGGGAGTTTCCGGGGTCGCAAATAACGAATCTAAAATTATTTTTTTAAAATTCAATATGGCGGACGAAAAAAATCAATTTTGTCCGATTTTCTCCAAATTTTGTATGGGGAGTTTTCGGTGTTGCACGAATCTGAATTTATTTTTGAAAAATTCAATATGGCGTATGCAATATATCGGATAAAAAATTAATTTTGTCCGATTTTTTTCAAAATTGATATGGGGGAGTTTTTGGGTTAACCCATTCCGAATCTGAAACTATTTAAAAATAAATATGGCGTATCCAATATGGCGGATAAAAATCCAAGATGGCGGATTAAAGAATCTACTTCTCTCAATTTTGTCTAAAATCAGTGTTGGGGGATTTTTGTTAGTGTTAATTACAAATTTAATTTTTTTTTTGAAAAATTGAATTTTGCGGATTCAATTTGGCGGCCTGAAAATTTTACATTCTTCGATTTCCTCCAAAACTGATATAGGGAGTTCTTGAGGGTGTAAATTATGAATTTAAAAGTATTTTATAATTCAATATAGCGAATCCAATATAGCAGACTAAAAATTGTACATTTTTCGATTTTGTTCATAGGTGGGACTGAATCGTTTTTAAGGATGTAGATAGCAAATATAAAATTATTTTAAGAAAATCTAATAGATGCAATATGACGGTCCAGAAATTTTAAATTTCCAGATTTCATCCAAAATTGGTACTAGGGGGATTTGAAGGGTTTTTAGATTTTTAGATTAGATTAGGATGTTAAAATTATTTTTTCGAAATTCAAAATGGCGGATCTAATCTGCTGGGTTGAAAATTTTAACTTATTCGCATTTGATTTTGTGGGATTCTTTGGACGTATCCAAACTCAATATGCAGTATAAAATATATAGGGTAAGAAATTTACGTCTTAAGTTCTTTAAATATCAATATTGGAAGGTTTTGTGGTTTATATTTCTAATCCAAAATTAATTTGAAATTTAAGATAGTGAACTTACTATGACAGACTAAATATTTGTTTGATACAATTTAACTGGTATTTGGAGAACTCTAAGAATCAAAGAATTTTTAGTAGTTCATTTTAGGGTGATTTACAACTTTGGAAAAAATGGGTACTTTTTTGCCACCTTGGAGTCATTGCGAGGTACAGTAATCTCCATTAGTACTTAGTTCAAATAATTTATGGGTAACATAATGAATTCAAAACTAAAAATCGAAAAATAAAATTTTTATAAAAAAAATTGAACCGACTTCTAAAAGTGCGCTAAAAAGTGAAAAATAACTATAAATTTTTATATGAAATTGAAATTTTTGAAGTTATGGTAAGAAACAGTTAAAAATAAAGTATTTCTAATTTATTTATGCGAATCACATTTTGTCTGTTATTACTTTGGCGTTGACTTCAAAAATTTCAATTTCATATAAAATTTAATAATTATTTTTCACTTTTTAGCGCACTTTTAAAAGTCGGTTCAATTTTTTTTATAAATATTTTATTTTTCTGTCGGGTTCCATACATATTGCCGCGGCTTTAGACCATTTTATATGGTGTTGTTTATTCCAGGCGTGTTCTGCAATAGCTGCAAATGAAGACAATGTAAGTCCGACAACTACATTTTAGTCT
The DNA here is from genome assembly GCA_034092305.1 of Diaprepes abbreviatus. NCBI lineage: Eukaryota > Metazoa > Arthropoda > Insecta > Coleoptera > Curculionidae > Diaprepes > Diaprepes abbreviatus. The sequence goes on from JASJET010000180.1 coordinate 6,683,710, forward strand.
AAAATCTCAATCTTTTTGAAGGTATTTTATCATCAAACCATACTTTGTGACTATACTGGTTAACACAGTAAATCAATAAAATAAATATAAGCTCTCAGATAGCATTTACGTATCTTTCTTAAAGTTTTGGAGCTTCTTACGCAAGATATATGTATCCGTTATACCCTATATTATATTCCGAAAGAAAAGTTTCAAACAAACCGAATCTATCAAGACTTAAGGGACTTATTTATACATCTTTACTTTAACACATGATATATAGGATGTTGAAAAACCTTTATATACCAAATATTTATGCTAATGTTACCTAAAAACTAAAAGTATAGAGTATCCTCGGAAGTGCTGACCCATTTATACATTTTCTGCCAGCTGCGAGCTGATAATACAAATCACCTAAATTATTTAACTTCCTATAACGTTAATATGCTTTTATCTGGATATATTTGAAAATCGAGTCGTATCTAGGTCAAAGACCATAAACGTGTAATTTATTTATTCTAAAATTTGATTTAAAAATTATTATTTATGTTGTTGTTATTGACTAAATGGGATTGATCAGTGGGTTGTAATTCTTGAAATTTACGAAGAAGAAAAAGGCGTTACGAGAATTGTCTAAGTGGGTAATCTGTGATAATTCCTACTTCTTAAAATGTAGATTTCTACCTATTTGCGAGTTTGAAGGTGAAAGAGTAACTTTATGGAAATGGTATGTTTAAAGTTCTATTTACACGGATAAAAATATTACATGTTTCAAAATTTTGTAATTCTTCATACAATTTCTATTTTCATTTCAATTTTTAATGAGAGATCACTAGATATTTTTGAGGTTTACCTCGAATTGCGTTTCAATATTAGATATACATACCTATATACTATTTTTTTTTATTATTAAAAATTTATTTGCTTATAACAAATTACTTGACGAATATAGGGGGGTCAAAATACATATAAAAAACTTTGGTGGAGTCCTGTCTCTTTATCTGCTACGAACACCCACTGAGCTCCTCGACTATTATGATTTTTGAATACAAACTAATTTTGGTTTTTTACGTGAATTGGAAACCCAACAGGCCCAATTGCCGGCCAGCTGCTTTTATAGCCATTCCGTATTTCTGGTATTTTCTAGAAACATAGGGAATCGGAAGTTCGGATGTTCGGAAAGCAACGGTGTACTTCTTGTATACAGGAGCCATCTTATAAGTAGATTCGGCTCCGGGACAGAGTAAAAGGGCCTAGCCCAGGGGTCGGCAATTAATTTCTAGTGGAATCCGGATGATTAAAATTTTTCATTCGTGAGTCCAGAAAAAAAAGTAAATTTGTATACTAAAATAGGAACGTAGGATGTATTACATCATACATATTGTACAATAGAAATAAATGGATAGACGTAGCCGGTCCAGATTTATACCCTTCACGGTCCAAATCCGGACCGCGGTCCGCCAATTGCCGACCCCTGGTCTAGCCGATTAAGAGGGTCGAAACTGCCCCCTGGATAATAAGAAACACACGGTTGTTCTACATCAAAAAGTACTCACACAAAAAATTTTATCGTCACATAACCTCAAAAAAAAAATAAAAATCGTTTTTTGATTATCCTTTCGGTTCTAATCATCGTAGAAACTTTTCATTTTATAGGTTTTTTTACTGCCTACAACACATATTTTTTACAAAAATTTTTGGCGCGAAATTTAAATTTTTATGGGTATCCGAAAATTTTTAAATTCAATAAAATAAAAATTAGGACAATAGCAGGGCCGAAAAAAAATATGTTGTTTTTTAGACTCCAAACTATGTTCATGAATTTTTTCATTTCTTTGAGAGTGGTGAAACATAGTCAAAATCGCAAAAAGTGGCATTTATTAGCTTTTTTTCGCATTTTTATCAAGTTTTGAAGCATATATATATATATATATATATATATATATATATATATATATATATATATATATATATATATATATATATATGTTTTTTCTTATTTTTCTTTTCTTGGATTTTTCTATTTGTATATTTTTTAAAGTTTTTGATTTTCTTGGGTGTAAAATCCGTTTTATTAATAAAACTGCATATGTTTTATTTGTTATGCATATCTATTGACGTTTCGGTCACACTTGACCTTCTTCAGAATGATTTTTTATAACTATAATAGAAAAAGATTTTTTTGCTATATTATAACATAAAATTAATAAGTTAAATTTAAAACATACCTTATATAAGTTTTTGCCGAGGATCACAACTTAGACTACATATTGTTAACACATGGTTCACTTTTTGACGAGATACTACAAAAACCTTCCTTTTTGTGTCGCATCTTTATTTCAACTGAATTTTATTTTATGGGTTCCGGTGGTCAAGGGTTTGGATTTTTTTTCGCCTTAAGGGTCCTTGCCTGACTATTATTTTTTTCTTATTTTTGGAGTGATTTATTTTTGAGATCATTTTGTGTATATTTAATTTATTTGGGGGGTTATTTTAAGATATTGTAATATATTTTACTTAGGTGTTTTGTATCGGCTTTTGTATTTATAGATTTCTTATTTTTTTGAATTGCGATCATTTCATAAAATTCACGCTTTTTTTTATTGTTTTCTGTTTTGAGAATTTTTACGTTTTCAAAATCAAAAGTGTGTTGTTTTTCTGTACTGTGGTTTGTCAATGCGGTCTTATTATGTTTGTCGTATTTGTGTCCATTAATCCTGTTTTTTAGATGTTGACTTGTTTGGCCGATGTAAACTCCGTCACAATTTTTACATGGGATCTCATATACTACGTGTGTTTTTTTGTCTTTTGGTATTTTGCATTTTAAGTTACTAAAGTTTTTTTTTAATAGATTGTGTCCTTTGTGACTAACAATTATATTATGGTTTTTGAGGACATTTTGAAGTTTTTCTGAGAGTTGTGGTATATATGGTATGGAAACATATTGGTTTTGTTGTTTTGTTTTTTGGTGTTGTGGGTTTTGGTTGTTGTTATTGTAGAATTTGTGTATTCTTTTTTTGAAGGTATTGTTTATAATTTTAGGGGGATAATTGTTTAGTAATAAGGCTTCCTTTGCTTTTTGAATTGCTTCGTTTCGATATTCTGGGTCGGATAATTTTATGGCTCGGTCTGCAATTCCTATTACTACCGATTTTTTTTGGGATAGAGGATGTTGAGAGTTATAATGCAAATATCTAGAAGACCATGTTTCTTTTGTATACCACTGAGTTTTAATGACATTATTTTGGTGGTAAATTGTGAGGTCTAAGAAATTGATTTTATTTTTTTCTTCTTTTTCTATGGTAAATTGTAATTTTTGGTGGTAGGCATTAAATTTATTGAGAATATCTTCGCTACGATTTTTTGGGATTGCTGTTATACAATCATCTACATATCTATAGAAAAATGGTATATTGATGTCTAAATTGGATATAACCGTTTCTTCGAGGTCCTCCAACACTAGCTGGGCTATAACACTAGATATTGAGGCACCCATGGCGCATCCCTCTGTTTGTTTATAAAATTTATCATTGTAGATAAAGTACGTTGATGTAAGCGTTTGTTCTACTGCGTTTTGAAATTCATTGAGGGGTATGTCTGTAAATTGTTTTATTTCCTCCCATTTTTTTGTTATTATTTTTTTTGCTAGGCATATTGGAATATTGGTGTATAAGGAAATTACGTCTAAAGATATCAGTATGTAGTTTTCGGGTAAGGTTGTGTTTTTAATTTTATTTTTAAAATCCGTGGAATCTTTTATGTAGTATTGATTTTTGTTGACCACATTTTGCAGTATGGCTTTTAGGAACTTTGACAATTTTTCGTAAGGTGATTGTATACATGAAACTATAGGTCTGAGAGGAATATTTTGTTTATGTAATTTTGGTAGTCCATAAATTCTTGGTGGTTGTGCGTTTTGAATTTTTAATTGTTTGGCAGTATTTGGAGAGATAAACATTTTATTTTCCCAACGTGTGATGAGTTCGTTATTGTTTTTTTGATAGCTGGTTGTAGGATCTTTCTTTAATTCTTTATATGTAGTATTGTCTTGTAAAAGGTTAGTCATTTTACGGATTTTACACCCAAGAAAATCAAAAACTTTAAAATATATATATATATATATATATATATATATATATATATTCTTTGGGGGTTCCTCTCTTGGGTATAGGTTTGCAATTTTAAAAAATAAACAAATTGTTTATGTTGACGTTTCGCCAATGATTATGAGCTTTTTCAAAACATTTATTATTACAAGACAAAAAGTTAACACAGATTTAAAAACACTCCACATTTCCCAACATAATTTCAAAAGATCGAAAAACAATTATGTAATGAAATAAAATAAGTTTTTTAAAATAGTAACACATATATGCACCTTGAAAATTCATCTTTTAGGTACAAGCAGACTAAATTTATTGACAAGATTTTGTATATTTGTGGGTTTGTTTATTTGTTGTTGGACTTTTTATGTATTTATTTATACATGTCTGATATGAATATTGGTTTATTTCTTTATGTTATATACTGAGGATTTAAAACTTATTGACTTTTAATTATTAACTTAACAAAATTAGATTGTAATATATCTGACTAAGGATTTTTATATCTTGTTTATCATTGACAGTATGTTGTTCCTTCTTTAGTATCACTTCCTTGACAAGTAATTTGTAATAGTTTCCTCTTGGGTTCAAATTTTGGTGTTTTTATAATCATATTCAAGTTTTAAATTTGATTCGTGTTTGTGTAGAGCAGTCGATGCATTTTTTGTGTATTTATGCCCTTTAAGTCTGTTTTCTAAATACTGAGTTGGTATGCCAATATATTTTTTAGAAGAATTTAGGCATGATATGGAACACACGAGGCTAGATACACTGATGGCGTGTTTTCTAAATATAATATGCATGGTTAAAGAAAATTAGTATTATTATATATATATATATATATATATATATATATATATATATATATATATATATATATATATATTAATTGTATTTCTTAATGATTGTTTTTTCCCTTGAAGGCATGATTATGACAAGATTAAGACAAGGCTAAGATAATTGTAGGTTATTTTTTTATTTCAAATACTTGGTCATTCCTTGTAATTTTTTTAACTATACATAGAAATAAATCATTTCAGTTGATGAAAAAGTCCTTTTCGTTAAATATACACGTAAGTATTAAGAAGTATTATTTCTATTTTAAACAGTAAAATAATAATTAACGTATTAAAAATTTAAAATAATTTAAAATTGTCTTTGCCTTGTCTTCATCTTGTCTTAATCATGCCTTCAAGAAAAAAAAACGATCATTAATTAATGCAAAATGGTTGAAAATGGCTTTGGCATATATATATATATATATATATATATATATATATATATATATATATATATATATATATATATACAGTGCCTTCATTTCAAAACGAACCATCCTTAATAACTTTGTTAAATAGAAAAATTTAAAAAAAAAGAAAAAACACGTCAATTTAGATATACAAGGGGAAGTTTAATTTTGCATTTGTTAAAAGTCTGTCAATCAGCTCCTCACCTCCAGCTAACCTCACTTTGATATGTCAAATGGGAACCCCCACCTTGTGACACATCATTGTAAGCAGCATAAAATTGTCTATCCAACCGTATAAAAAAAATTAAATCGGTTGACGTACAAGCGAATAGTGTGCAAAAATGTCTTGTAATAATGCATAATAGATCGGCCTCGAACTTTGGTATGTCAAATGATTACCCTATAGTGTGATACATCATTTTAAAGGACGTACGATCTGCTATCCAACGATGTCAAAAAAAATTAAGTTAATAGACGTTATAGGCAATTAGGATGCAAAAATGTGTGTTAAATATAAGCAGTTTATTCAGTTTTATTCAGTTGAAGAAAATTATTTTATTAAATGTTCAAAATGTGCGCCGTTATTAGCGAGACAATAAAAAAGCCTATTTTGAAATTCCCCACGAACATTGGCAAGGGTTTCTCTGCTAATTCCTCTACATTCCCGAACAATTCGATCTTTTAAATCGTCAATATTTTCAGGTGGGGTTTTATAAACCTTGCTTTTTAAATACCCCCAAAGAAAAAAGTCTAGAGGGGTTAGGTCTGGAGACCGTGCTGGCCATTCAATTGCACCACGTCTGCCAATCCACGTCCCTGGAAAATGTTCATCAAGCCACTCTCGAATTGCCAAAGCGTAGTGCGGGGGAGCTCCATCTTGCTGGAAATGCAAATTATTTTCATTTAGTACCATAACAGCATTTTCATCCACTTGATTTTCTAAAGATTGCACAATGGCAGGGTATATTGTGTTTTCTAAAAGGTTTAAATAAATTTGCCCAGTTAAATTACCTTCCAAAAAAAATGGCCCGATGATTTCATTGCCATAAATTCCTGCCCACACGTTAATTTTTTCGGGATATTGAGTATGCCCTTCTCGGAAAAGGTGCGGATTTTCATTATCCCAGTATCTGCAGTTATGTCTGTTAACCAGTCCATTTAGAAAAAAAGTTGATTCATCACTAAAGCAGATATTCTTAGGTAAATGGGGGTCCTCGTCAATTCGTTGGCACATTAATTCGCAAAATTGAATTCTCCTATCAAAATCGTCTTCTCCGAGTTCTTGAAGAATTTGAATTTTGTAGGGAAAAAACTTATTTTGTTTTAAAACTTTATGCACAGAGCCAGCAGAAATGTTGGTTAAATCTGCGACCTTTGAGATGGATAAAGTTGGATCTATTGCAAACTGTCCTAGTACCTCGATTTGGCATGCTTCATCTACAACCCTTTTCTTAATAGATTTTTTATTACAAACGGATCCCGTTTCTTCAAACTTTCGTACCAATTCGAGTACATATTTATGGCCCACGTTTTTGTCTTGATGCCTCTCGTTAAATGCTCTGGCGGTTCTACGAGCGCACCGATCTTCAGCTCCATAGAGAAAAATTATTTCTATTCTTTCGGCTAGCGTATACACCATTTATATTCACGTTTCAACTAGGCGTCACAATGACAATTTTAACAATAATAAACAACTGGTGTTTAAAGATCTTAAAAATTTTATTTATTGCAGTGACTTTTTGTACCTATCAGGTACCGCAAAAAATATCATTGAAATAAATACACTAGATTGATTAGACTGCAATGAATTTTGCGATGAATTTTAAAACAGGCTTAGTTTTTTTCTCGCAAATATTTTAACTGTTTATTATTTTAAAAAAATATTTATTTTAAATTTAAAATAATATTTTACTCTATGAAGTAGCCATTTGACATAATAAAGTTTAAGGTGTCTATTATTACCACACATCTTTTCTTACTATTCGCTTGTACATCAACAGATTTTGTTTTTTTTATTGGCTAAATAGGAGATAGTATGCCCTTTAAAATGATGTATCACACTATAGGGTAATCATTTGACATACTAAAGTTCGAGGCCGATATATTATGCATTATTACAAGACATTTTTGCACACTGTTCGCTTGTACGTCAACCGATTTAATTTTTTTTATACGGTTGGATAGACAATTTTATGCTGCTTACAATGATGTGTCACAAGGTGGGGATTCCCATTTGACATATCAAAGTGAGGTTAGCTGGAGGTGAGGAGGTGATTGACAGACTTTTAACAAATGCAAAATTAAACTTCCCCCTGTATATCTAAATTGACGTGTTTTTTCTTTTTTTTTAAATTTTTCTATTTAACAAAGTTATTAAGGATGGTTCGTTTTGAAATGAAGGCACTGTATATATATATATATATATATATATATATATATATATTTATAAGAAAATTCCATGCTTCAAAACTCGATAAAAATGCGAAAAAATGCTAATAAAAGTGTTTTTTGCGATTTTGACTATGTTTCACCACTTTCAAAAATCTGAAAAAATTCATGGACGTAGTTCGGCGTCTAAAAAATAACATATTTTTTTTCGGCCCCGCTATTGTCCTAGTTTTTATTTTACTGAATTTAAAAATTTTCGAACACCAATAAAAATTTGAATTTCGCGCCAAAAATTTTACTTTTGTGGTAGACAATAAAAAACCTACAAAATGAAAAAAAAAGAAGTTGCTACGATTATTAGAACCGAAGATATCGTCAAAAAACGAAAAAGGACGTTTTTATTTTTATTTTTTTGAGGTTATGTGACGACAAAAGTGGCTAAAAATTTTTTTGTTTCTGTACTTTTTGATGTAGAACAACCGGGTGTTTTTTATTTTCTTATTACCGAGGGGCAGTTTCGACCCTTTTAATCAGCTAGACCATTTGGAATTAAATGGGTACTTCAGTTATTTTAAGCCCTAGGGGGAGGTTGAGATTCGTGGTTGACGTGCCATCCCTAAACATCCCCAATTGATGTTGCCAGATCGTGCACGTTTTCCTAACTTGTGGAAAACGTAAACTTGGCAACGTCGCGCCTCAGTATGTTACAAATGACTTTTTAAAATAATCTTACGTGTTAGGAGGTTTTTATCATCATTTTCGCATTCAGAGACCAAAAATTAATCAAAAACTGCCTCTTCAGTATCCAATTGGCTGTAAAGTAGTGATATTTGTCTGGTATAATTACATTCGAAACTGGTATTTGGGAATGCACAGAATGAAATACTTTTTTCTTATTTAATTTAGGGAGGTTCAGAACTTTTCATAATATGGGTACTTTGCGCGACCTTGGAAACACTGCGAGGTACCCTATACATCACCCTTAGTACTTAGTTAAAATAACCTATGGATATCATAACGAGTTCAAAACTAAAAATCAAAAAATAAAATATTATAAAAAACATAAACTAAATTCAAAAAAAAAACACTAAAAAGCGAAAAAATAACAATATAAATTTTTATTTGAAACTAGCGACCCGCCCCGGCTTCGCACGGGTGCAATGCTGATACTAAATACACTACAGAAAAACTGTGACTATTTATTTTATTTTTACAACAATTATTACATCGGCCTCCGATGCGCTATTTATAGGCACGCTGCCGCCGCCCCGGTCGGCCAGTACCGCCGCAAGCGCTACTTCCCGCAATTTTAAATCTGTAATATCTTCGAAAATATTCATTTAAATCTTGTGCTGTAAAGGACCATATAGATCTATATTAAATCAATAATGTATTTAAGCTATTTAATTGGATAAGGATTAATGCTGTATTGGTTAAAATCGCTTCAAAATTTGCCATTATTTGTCGTAAAAAGTAAATGACAAAAAAATGTTATTGTGGGATATCCATGAGAGATAGACATATACCATCGCGGAGTTTTCTGTAGACCTTTTCAATGTGTACAAATAATTAGTACATTATTTTGATAAATCTCGTAGGGTTCAGCCTGCGTTTGCAATGTAAGCGGAAAAAAATATGATAATTAACGACATCACATTAGAAACCTCAAAAATAACAGTATTTCTCCACTATTTAATGGATGTTATTATACATATAAACCTTCCTCTTGAATCACTCTATCTATTGAAAAAAACCGCATCAAAGTCCGGTGCATAGTTTTAAAGATTTAAGCATACAAAGGGACATAGGGACAGAGAAAGCGACTTTGTTTTATACTATGTAGTGATAGTGATTAATATTTTTAACGTTGGCACCAAATTATTACTAAATGAAACAAATAACTACTAACACGAAATACAAACAAGGTACAGCAAGAAAACAGTTAGAAATAAAGTATAATATGTTTCAATCCTTTCTAGATGGATTGCATTTTGTTTTTTCCCTTTTTAGGGCTTTTTTAGAAGTCGATTCAATTTTTCTATAAAAATTTTATTATAAAGATCCAAAGCATTAAATAACTAGTTTTGGTTTTAATATTTTAATAGATAAAGTCCGTTTAATGACTCCTAGCAATATCCCATGTAATATCGATAATAATCTTTCAGAATCCATATAACTGGAGGATACAAATGTGAATATCAAATATAATGTTTATAATTCTAGACAATTTATGTCATTTATATTAATCTATAAAGTTTATATGAAAAGGTTTATTGCAGAGGTCACGAGTGATTTTACGATAATACGAATAATAAAATATGTATTTCTATCGATAATAAGCAAAACGACCTATTTAATTAAAATATTTTATCGTGTTGTAATTACAGTGTGTAAACCATGATGTATATACGATATGTATGGCTTATAGACCAATGCCAAATCTAAGCAAACTTGAGAATTATTTAAATCACATAATTAGAAGCCGAAAAATTTTTTTGTTGGGTTTTCAGTTTTGGTCAAAGATCGAAGCAACACCTCCAAATAGCTCTTTTACTAGTCCCAAAAATCAAACAAGATTTCAAGAATTCCAAAATATTTTCACGTATCTGAATACTTAAATCTATTTGTTATAAAATTTAAAAAAAAAATTGAACCGACTTCTAAAAGTGAGCTAAAGTGAAAAATAACTATAAATTTTTATACGAAATTGAAATTTTTAAAGTCGGCGCCAAACTAATACCTGACAAAATGTGATTTGCATAATCAGATTAAAAATACTTTATTTGTAATTTCATTTAGAAATAATTTCAATTTCATATAAAAATTTATAGTTATTTTTCACTTTTTAGCGCAATTTTTTTCTATAAAAATTTTATTTTTCGATTTTTAGTTTTGAATTTGTTATGATATCCATAAATTATTTGAACTAAGTACTAATCGAGATTAGTGTAACTCGCAATGACTCCAAATTGGCAAAAAAGTACTCGTTTTATCCAAAGTTGTAAATTACCCTAAAATGAACCACTGAAAATTCTTTGGTTCTTAGGGTTCTCCAAGTATCAGTGAAATTATGTCAAGGAAATATTTAGTCTGTGATAGTAAATCCACTATCGATATTTAAAGAACTTGAAATGTAAATTTATATATATATATATATATATATATATATATATATATATATATATACTGCATGTTAAATTCGTATACGCCTCAAGAACTCCGCAATATCAATTTTAGACAAAAATAAAAAAATGTAAAATTTTCAGTCCCTCATATTTTATCTGATTATCCTAATAGTTGTAAAAAATTAACTTTATATTCGTAATACACGACCCCGAAAACCCCCTAATACCAAGTCTAAAAAAATGGTAAAAAGTTAAAATTTTCAATTCATCATATGGGACCCGCCATATTGAATTTCAAAAAAATAATTTTAACGTCTTAATCTAATCTAAATCTAAACCCTTCAAAGCTTTCTAGTACCAATTTTGGACGAAATCTGAAAATTTAAAATTTTTAGACCGTTATATCTTTGCATCTGACATATTAGATTTTCTTAAAATAATTTTATATTCGCTATTTACATTCTCAAAAACGATTCAGTCTCACCTTTGAACAAAATCGAAAAATGTAAACTTTTATTGGATTCGCCATATTGAATCATAAATGGTATACCAAACCAACTTTGTCGGGTAGATATCTAAACTGTTTCTCAAATCACTCAAAAACTCAAAAAAATAGTGTCTGCCTGATCGTGCCATCTCTCTAACGTCTCCAGAATTCCGACCAAGAATACTGTAAAAAGTGAAATAGACAGGAACATAGAACATCAACAGTAAAAATATGTAGCATTACTTTACTCTAGTGAGCTGTCAGAAAAAATAAAACATATTATAAAAAGCATGACATTATCGTATGCCGCAGGTCTTATAATAAATTAAATACCCTATTTAATAATTTAAAAAGTAAAACTCCTCTCATGAATAAGTCAAATGTAGTATATTCGATCCCTTGTTCAAATTGTCCCAAAAAATATATTGAAATGACAAGCCAATTGCTAAAGGACAGATTGAATAGCCATAAATATACGAAAAACGCCTCAACAGCGTTAAACAAACACACACAGGATGAAAAACATACCTTCGATTATAACAGTACCATAATTAAAAACAAAAATATGAATTATCAAAAATTGCAGATAAAGGAAATGATAGAAATAAAAAAAAAACACTGTTAACGACAGAACGGATATGGGAAATTTGAACCACATTTACACCAGCCTAATTTAAAGAAAAATATGAAGTATTCAATCCTGTTAATAAACATCAAAAATGGAATATCCTCTTAAACATAAAAATAAATGTATGCGTTCATACGGTTTTTATTTGGTGCATTGTAAAATATAAAAAATAAAACACATTCGCATTCCATGTATCCTCAGTATCTAAATAGACGATGTAAAAGTTTCATATCATTATTAAAAAATAAACAAAATGTCAAGGTATGTACTGGAAAAATTAAATACTTTTTTTAAAAATTTGAATAGTTTTTTAAAATGTTTGTATTTAAAATTGTAAATATGTTTTTGTATGAATGTTTTTAATTATATAAAAAATATTTTTAGGAAGAACAATAAATAAAAAGAAAACAAATTTTTGCAGATGCCTTAAATAAAGGGCGAAACGTTAAATTTTTTTGTATTTTTTGTGGAATAAAAAACCTTAACCCAAGAAAAAACAAAATAAAAAAATGGTTGACACATGACAGATGTCACTACAAAATGGTCAAGTAGGAGTGTTTTCGAATTCGAATTTTCTAGAATTTCAGTGAATTTATACAATTCTATCAAAATATACCTCTAAATATAGTTAAAAAGTGCTAATGATGAGTTTTTTTCCCCTGTTTTCCAAAACGTGTACTTGTTTTATATTCAAACCACATTGGTGAGTTACTTAATAATTATAAGTTCGGTTAATACTATAACTGTTTAATTAATAATTGTAGAGATGTACTGAAAAAGAGATAAATAAATTCTTGAAAGCTTGACAAAATCAAAAAAGGGTTTTTCTCTTGCAAGGCTTAAAAATTTAAACAGACTGCATCCCCAATAACTCAAGTTTGGAATAATATATATATATATATATATATATATATATATATATATATATATATATATATATATATATATATATATATATATATATATATATGTATATGAAGTAAAATGCGAAACAGTGAGTGCAAACTTCGCTCCATCATATTCTTTCTATGTTAGAGGTTGCACAGTTAGAACAAACTGTAATAAAACACAATTCATCCTATTCCACCACCATCGAAATGGTGGCCTACCTGTACCACCACACCGAGGAGAAAGTCAAAGCTTACCCTCCCCGCCACAGTGATACGGCAGAGATACATGTTTCGTCTCTCACTAGACTCATCAGGGTACCGACATGCACCTGGCTGTGCAAAGGACAGACCGAAAGGAAGCATGCAACACTGAACGCGGCTTCGCCGACCTCTCGTCGGATGGCTTATATATGTTTATACGGCTTTCACGGATTCTCTCACACGGACGAATCCGTGAAAGCCGTATAAACATATATAAGCCATCCGACGAGAGGTCGGCGAAGCCGCGTTCAGTGTTGCATGCTTCCTTTCGGCCTGTCCTTTGCACAGCCAGGTGCATGTCGGTACCCTGATGAGTCTAGTGAGAGACGAAACATGTATCTCTGCCGTATCACTGTGGCGGGGAGGGTAAGCTTTGACTTTCTCCTCGGTGTGGTGGTACAGGTAGGCCACCATTTCGATGGTGGTGGAATAGGATGAATTGTGTTTTATTACAGTTTGTTCTAACTGTGCAACCTCTAACATAGAAAGGATATGATGGAGCGAAGTTTGCACTCACTGTTTCGCATTTTACTTCATTTACATACGGAGTTGCATATAGTTGTATGTTTGCTGAATGTGATTTCAGCACTACAACAGCATCATGTGGATATAACCACTGCTAATGCATCTCACACGGACGAATCCGTGAAAGCCGTATAAACATATATATGTATGTATATATATATATATATATATATATATATATATATATATATATATATATATATATATATATGTATGTATGTATGTATATATATATATATATATATATATATATATATATATATATATGTATGTATGTATGTATATATATATATATATATATATATATATATATATATATATATATATTTATTAAAAATAAACAAATTCACGGTCTATATATTTGAAAAAGTTATTTTATTCTCCTTACGACCGTTAAGAAAGGGGACAGACAGTGTATTCTCTGCGAATTCCACTCTGGTTCTCTCTCCATACTAGTTTCGACCACCTAATGGTCTCATCAGTGGAGCTGTAACGAACCGAGAGTAAAATGCACAGAGAACAAATGTCTACTTAAAATCCCCATATCGTAAAATATCGGCAGGATATTACCTGCAGAACTTGATGCCGGACTGCTATCTTAAACAGTACAAACGAACATCTGAATATACCCCGGAGCGGTAGGAAATTTATTAAAAATAAACAAATTCACGGTCTATATATTTGAAAAAGTTATTTTATTCTCCTTACGACCGTTAAGAAAGGGGACAGACAGTGTATTCTCTGCGAATTCCACTCTGGTTCTCTCTCCATACTAGTTTCGACCACCTAATGGTCTCATCAGTGGAGCTGTAACGAACCGAGAGTAAAATGCACAGAGAACAAATGTCTACTTAAAATCCCCATATCGTAAAATATCGGCAGGATATTACCTGCAGAACTTGATGCCGGACTGCTATCTTAAACAGTACAAACGAACATCTGAATATACCCCGGAGCGGTAGGAAATTTATTAAAAATAAACAAATTCACGGTCTATATATTTGAAAAAGTTATTTTATTCTCCTTACGGTCGTAAGGAGAATAAAATAACTTTTTCAAATATATAGACCGTGAATTTGTTTATTTTTAATAAATTTCCTACCGCTCCGGGGTATATTCAGATGTTCGTTTGTACTGTTTAAGATAGCAGTCCGGCATCAAGTTCTGCAGGTAATATCCTGCCGATATTTTACGATATGGGGATTTTAAGTAGACATTTGTTCTCTGTGCATTTTACCCTCGGTTCGTTACAGCTCCACTGATGAGACCATTAGGTGGTCGAAACTAGTATGGAGAGAGAACCAGAGTGGAATTCGCAGAGAATACACTGTCTGTCCCCTTTCTTAACGGTCGTAAGGAGAATAAAATAACTTTTTCAAATATATAGACCGTGAATTTGTTTATTTTTAATAAATTTCCTACCGCTCCGGGGTATATTCAGATGTTCGTTTGTACTGTTTAAGATAGCAGTCCGGCATCAAGTTCTGCAGGTAATATCCTGCCGATATTTTACGATATGGGGATTTTAAGTAGACATTTGTTCTCTGTGCATTTTACTCTCGGTTCGTTACAGCTCCACTGATGAGACCATTAGGTGGTCGAAACTAGTATGGAGAGAGAACCAGAGTGGAATTCGCAGAGAATACACTGTCTGTCCCCTTTCTTAACGGTCGTAAGGAGAATAAAATAACTTTTTCAAATATATAGACCGTGAATTTGTTTATTTTTAATAAATTTCCTACCGCTCCGGGGTATATTCAGATGTTCGTTTGTACTGTTTAAGATAGCAGTCCGGCATCAAGTTCTGCAGGTAATATCCTGCCGATATTTTACGATATGGGGATTTTAAGTAGACATTTGTTCTCTGTGCATTTTACTCTCGGTTCGTTACAGCTCCACTGATGAGACCATTAGGTGGTCGAAACTAGTATGGAGAGAGAACCAGAGTGGAATTCGCAGAGAATACACTGTCTGTCCCCTTTCTTAACGGTCGTAAGGAGAATAAAATAACTTTTTCATATAT
The DNA here is from genome assembly GCA_034092305.1 of Diaprepes abbreviatus. NCBI lineage: Eukaryota > Metazoa > Arthropoda > Insecta > Coleoptera > Curculionidae > Diaprepes > Diaprepes abbreviatus. Next base: position 6,699,368 of record JASJET010000180.1, read on the forward strand.
ATATATATATATATATATATATATATATATATATATATATATATATATACAGGGTGATTCAAAAATCGATCACGAAACTTAAGGGGGTGATTATACTTGACAAAATAAGGGTAGAGCTTCATATAATTTTTTTTCAAAATGTCATTCGTTTTCGAGTTACAAGCCGTCCAAGTTCAAGTTTTTATTTTTTGTTTTTTTGAATTACTCGCTTACAGGAAAACCGATTTGACTAATATTTGAAAGATAGGCTAAGTCCTCTGCGCTTCATCATTTTAGTAACAATTCACATTGATTGTTTGCCGCTAGAGGGCACTTTACCTACATTGAAAATTGTTTTTTTGTCATAATTTTTTAGTGTTGACAGCTACAGTAGTTTTTGGCATAATTTCTGAAAGACTGATGCCAGGCCTTTAAAAAAGGTGCTCTTTATTTACATCGCTAAACCCAACGGTTTAGACGTAAATCACCCTTAAAAATTAAGTGGTAAATTTACTTTTCTCATTTCATTACCACCAGCTACCAGGTAAATAGCTATCAAAGTATACTAGAGCTGTCAGTTTAACATCAAATAAATTCGCTTTTTAAACTATTTAATTTATAATCTTAAAATAACTAATAATGGCTAATCACCAATATTCAAATATCGAATATTGTGATATCCATTCTTGTTATGGAAAAGCAAATGGTAATGCAGAGTTGGCAAGAAGATATTATATGGAGAGTTATCCGGAAAGAAATATCCCTCATGCTCAAACATTTTCCAGTGTGCACAGGAGGCTTGCGGAATGTGGTTCCTTTAAAAGTTATAATGGAAATAGGGGAAGACCTAGAACTGCTAGAAACGTGCAACAAGAAGAAAGAGTGCTTGAAATTATTGAAGATAATCCAGGTATTAGTACTAGAAAAATTGGGAATGAAGTGCGGCTCTGTCAGGCTAGTTCATGGAGGATACTAAGAGAAGAACAACTCTACCCGTTTCATTCAAAAAAGGTGCAGGCTCTTTATGACGATGATCGGCCGAGACGGTTGGAAATGTGCAATCAGATCCTAGCTAAGTATGAACACGATAATCGATTAATTGGCGTCATATTATTCACTGACGAAGCTGGTTTCATTCGTGATGGCATAACAAATCTACACAACATCCACACATATGCTTACGAGAACCCAAACAATGCGGTAGAAACGAAACATCAGCGTAGATTTTCACTAAATGTGTGGGCAGGGATAATAGGAGATTACCTTATTGGTCCTCATTTCTTTGATGACCCATTAACTGGTGACGTATACTTAGATTTTATCCAAAATCGTCTCCCATTGTATCTGGAAGATGTGCCATTGGAAGTAAGGGCCAACATGTGGATCCTCCAAGACGGAGCTCCGCCCCACTTTAGTATACGTGTCCGACAGTATTTGAATGCAACGTATCCTGAGCGATGGATAGGACGAAGTGGACCATTGGCATGGGCAGCGAGGTCACCAGACCTTAATCCTATGGATTTTTTCTTTTGGGGTCATTTGAAACAATTGGTGTACGATATTCCAGTAATCAACGTCGAGGATCTTCGCTTCAGGATAATCGAAAAGTGCCAAATTATTAAAGAAACACCAGGAATTTTTCATCGAGTTAGGCGACATTTTTTGAAGAGTGTTAGGAAATGTATGGAAGAAAATGGGGGACATTTTGAGAATCTTTTTTAGTTTGTTTAGTACTGTTTCATTAATTTTTATCAATTAAATGTATATCGCAATAATCCATAATATGAATATTTACTGATTAGCCATTATTAGTTATTTTAAGATTATAAATTAAATAGTTTAAAAAGCGAATTTATTTGATGTTAAACTGACAGCTCTAGCATACTTTGATAGCTATTTACCTGGTAGCTGGTGGTAATGAAATGAGAAAAGTAAATTTACCACTTAATTTTTAAGGGTGATTTACGTCTAAACCGTTGGGTTTAGCGATGTAAATAAAGAGCACCTTTTTTAAAGGCCTGGCATCAGTCTTTCAGAAATTATGCCAAAAACTACTGTAGCTGTCAACACTAAAAATTATGACAAAAAAACAATTTTCAATGTAGGTAAAGTGCCCTCTAGCGGCAAACAATCAATGTGAATTGTTACTAAAATGATGAAGCGCAGAAGACTTAGCCTATCTTTCAAATATTAGTCAAATCGGTTTTCCTGTAAGCGAGTAATTCAAAAAACAAAAAATAAAAACTTGAACTTGGACGGCTTGTAACTCGAAAACGAATGACATTTTGAAAAAAAATTATATGAAGCTCTACCCTTATTTTGTCAAGTAGAATCACCCCCTTAAGTTTCGTGATCGATTTTTGAATCACCCTGTATATATATACATTTATATTTTCCGTAAAATTAAATATCTCTTTTTATTTTTTAGCGCGCGGAAAATCATTAACCCATGACGTAAAAGATAATTTCTTATTTCTGAAAAGTAACATTTTTATATAAATACATTTTTCTTATATAAAGTCATAAATTTTCGAAATATTAACAGACTAACATAAATTAAGTTATTTATTTGATAAACTAAAATTGATATACTTATGTATGGAAAATGGACGATGATTCACCCATTTAAAACAGTAAATCAAGCCATAAATATTATTGAGAATGCTCGTACACATTCCAATAAACTGAATTGGGAAAAAGAAAAATTAAAAATCCAAGTAAAATAAAGTCCTCAGCTCGACTTCAAAGAGTCGAAAGGGTGTTTATTTTCGTTTCTGAAAGTGTAAACATAAGTTCAACTTTTTGAAAAACGGCTTGTTTGGAATAGGTAAAATACAAGATGTGACTACTGATTAAACATTTCCAAAATTTCCGCATTTAGGTCAGTTCTATTTTTAATCGCTGCTTTAAAATTATACTGATAAATTGGAAAAAAACTACTGCGAGTTTCATTTGTGGCACATTAAAAGAAGTGGGTTATTCTACAAAAAGGCAAATCAACAAAAATTTCTTTTTGGCGAATTAAGAACACAAGATTCTGAACCTAGTGCTTAAACAAAGGAGAAGATATAGAAAACCTCAGCGTAATGTACAATTACTTATTATAACTAGAAATCAATGGAAATCAATCCTCCACTGTTCAATTTCCTCAGTCGGATACTTTTTAGCCACTGTACAGAATGTTACTATCATATTTGTCCAATTGGGCGTGGATAACTAAATTGTATTATTGTATTAAACTTAATAACATAATACTTTCCAAGAACTGCTACCTCTTATATATCTAACGTTAACTAATAATTACTTCCAATACCAAAATACTTTTTACCAACAATTAGGTGGCTGTGCCATGGGATCACCCATATTTTCCACAGTTACACAACTCGTAATGGAATATTTGAAAGAAACTGTCTTAAATAATACTAATATCCCTATGACTTTTTTCAAAAGGAATGTTGATGATTGTCTTACTGCCGTTCCAGAAATCCATGTACAAGACATTTTAGATTGTTTCAATAACTTTCACCCCAAATTACAATTTACATCAGAAATCGAACAAAACAGTAAGATTAACTTTTTAGACTTAACAATAATAAGAAACAATGTTGATGAATGCCTTAAGACGAAGTGGTATACAAAAGAAACATGGTCTGGTCGATACTTGAACTACAATTCACACCATCCCCTATCTCAAAAAAACAGCGTTGTCATCGGTCTAACAGACAGAGCACTAACATTAACGTCTTCTGAATAGCGAACCGAAACACTTAAGAAAGTCAAAAAGATTCTGATTGAAAATAACTTTTTAGAATATCAAATTAATAAAATTATTAAACAACGAATTTTTAAATTTTATAATACTAGTAATATAGACAAATCAGCGAACCCAGATGGTAACAAAAAATACATAGTTATGCCGTACACTCAGGAACTTTCAGAAAAAATAATATACACTTTAAAAAAACACGACATTGTTGTATGCCACAAATCTCAAAATCTTTTGTCTTTGCTTTTCACTCCGTTAAAAAGTAAAGTAGCAACCAAAAAGAAGTCAAATTTAATATACGCTGTACCTTGCCTTAACTGCCCAAAAAAATACATAGGCATGACAACGCAATATTTGGATAATTAATTGAATGGTCACAAATACACCAACAATGCTTCAACTGCATTACATAAGCACCAATCTTCTCAAAAACACGAATTTGATTTCGCAAATACACGGATATTAGCCCAAGACCAAAACTACCACAAACTGCTTATTAAGAAGATGATTCACATTAAAAAAGAAAAGCATGTCGTTAACGACAAACAAGATATAAAAATCTTAGCCAAATATATAATAACCTAATTAATTAAAAACTCCATTCAAAATTATAATAAATGCAATACTAAAATACCAAAAAAAATATTTGGTCCTTAAATAATATAATAATTGCTTCACAAATAATTAATAAAAATATATAAAAAAAACTTTTACTGATAACACCAAATTCCTTCGTACTGGCAATGTATACTCTTAGTTGAATTTTATACGGCACAGCTACAACGGGTGCGTATCTAGCAAATAATTTTAAATTTTACATTTTTGATATTGTACAGTGTGTTCGTTTTATAAAATATGTATGTCTATTTTAAGTGCATTTAATTGTTTAAGTAATTGCTGATTGTTCTATTTTTCTAATCAGACTGAGTCAGTTCGCTCGTAGACGCCATACAGTGGGCTTTGAAAATGGTGAATGAGATTTCACCGAAACGTCAGCTGCCTTACAGTCGTGAGAGGGACTCAGCACATACACGGGATGCCCAAAACCTTCAATTACACATCACACCCGTGAGAATATCCGACATAACATATATATATATATATATATATATATATATATATATATATATATATATATATATATATATATCATTTTTCTTTTATTTTGTCTTTTCTTGGGTTTAGGTTCTATATTTAATAAATACATAAAACTATTGACGTTTCGCCCTTTATTCAAGGCATTTTCAAAATGTTTGCCTCCTAAAAATATATAATTAAATTACATCACATAAAAAACATATTCAACATTTTCGAAAAACAAACAAGACACCTAAACAATAGAAAACTTTTAAATCTTTTAAAAATACTTAATTTTACCGGTACGCACCTTGACATTTTGCTGTTTTGTTTCTGAATAAAATTTAAATTTTACATCGTTTAACTGAGGATACGTGGAATGCTAATGTTTTTTATTTTTTTAATATTTTTTATATTTTACAATGCATAAAAAAAACAAATAAGGTATATGTTTGGTTTTATGTTTAAGAGGATATTCCATTTCTGATTCTTATTTGACTGGATCGAATACTTAATGTTTAAATTAGGTTTGCGTAAATGTGGCTCAAATTTCCCATATCTGTTCTGTCGTTAACAGTGTTTTTATCTTTTTTAATTTCAATCATTTCTTTTATCTGTAATTTTTGGTAATTCATATCTTTGTTTTTTATAATGGTACTGTTATAATCAAAATTGTGTTTTTCGTCCTGTGTGTGTTTGTTTAACGCTGTTGAGGCGTTCTTTGTATATTTATGGCCATTTAATCTGTTCTTCAGTAATTGGCTCGTCATGCCTATATATTTTCTGGGACAATTTGTGCAAGGGATCGAATATATTATATTTGATTTATTCATTAGAGGAGTTTTACTTTTTAAATTTGTGAACAATGTATTTAATTTATTATGTGACCTGTGGCATACGATGATATCATGCTTTTTTAAAATGTATTTTATTTTTTCTGACAGCTCACTAGTGTACGGTAATGCCACATATTTTTGTCGTTTATGTTCTATGTTTTTTGTTTTTACGTTATTATAAAACTTATATGTTCGTTTATCAATTATTTTGGTGATAGTCTTTTCGTTGAAATTATTATTTATTTATATTTTATAATAACATAAAAACAAAAAACATAGAACATCAACGACAAAAATATGTGGCATTACCGTACACTGTCAGAAAAAATAAAATACATTTTAAAAAAGCATGATATCATCGTATGCCACAGGTCACATAATAAATTAAATACATTGTTCACAAATTTAAAAAGTAAAACTCCTCTAATGAATAAATCAAATATAATATATTCGATCCCTTGCACAAATTGTCCCAGAAAATATATAGGCATGACGAGCCAATTACTGAACAGATTAAATGGCCATAAATATACAAAGAACGCCTCAACAGCGTTAAACAAACACACACAGGACGAAAAACACACTTTTGATTATAACAGTACCATTATAAAAAACAAAGATATGAATTACCAAAAATTACAGATAAAAGAAATGATTGAAATTAAAAAAGATAAAAACACTGTTAACGACAGAACAGATATGGGAAATTTGAGCCACATTTACGCAAACCTAATTTAAACATTAAGTATTCGATCCAGTCAAATAAGAATCAGAAATGGAATATCCTCTTAAACATAAAACCAAACATATACCTTATTTGTTTTTTTTATGCATTGTAAAATATAAAAAATATTAAAAAAATAAAAAACATTAGCATTCCACGTATCCTCAGTTAAACGATGTAAAATTTAAATTTTATTCAGAAACCAAACAGCAAAATGTCAAGGTGCGTACCGGTAAAATTAAGTATTTTTAAAAGATTTTAAAGTTTTAACTATTGTTTAGGTGTCTTGTTTGTTTTTCGAAAATGTTGAATATGTTTTTTATGTGATGTAATTTAATTATATATTTTTAGGAGGCAAACATTTTGAAAATGCCTTGAATAAAGGGCGAAACGTCAATAGTTTTATGTATTTATTAAATATAGAACCTAAACCCAAGAAAAGACAAAATAAAAGAAAAATGATATAATCTATGGTTCAAGAAACAAGAAAATAAATATATATATATATATATATATATATATATATATATATATATATATATATATATATATATATATATATATATATATATATATATATATATATACATGTAAGTATGGTTAATTTTTAAATACAGTATTATTATTTACTCTTTCTATTAAAGTTATATCTTACAAAAAAAAAATAATCTTCGAGACCGCCACTGTTACATCATCACCTAAACAAAAAAGAATCTCGAAAATATTACATAAAACAAACATCGTAGGCGCGTCAACAAAAAATTATTAACATCGGCTTCCCTGTGAAAACTATACTTACTTTCTACTTTGAGTGATATGCATGCAATCTGCCCATTTAAACCTAGTGCACGGTGTATTGAGAGCCAACCTTTGAAGACGCTGCCCACATGGGAAGCACGCGATTGTTATCTTTGCACATGCAGTTGCGTTCATTGAATACTTGGTTACAGGGTGGCGGTTTTTAATCATTATCATTGGAAGTGGATAAAGTGAATTTTTGCATGAGAGAAAAACGGCGCGCAGCTAAATTTTATTTTACAAAATTTGATATACTAAATGAAGCAGTTTTCTTTATTTGAGTATAACACAATAAACGAAATTATGCGTTTTGGAGTCCTGTTTAGATATATCTGTTGATTAAATCTCTTTTTGTGAAATGACACTTACAAAATTGGCAAATATCACTAGGCATTAAACTTTTACGATGAATAATTTTCTGACATTTTAACCGGCGTCCTTTTGGTAAACCAAATACCAATACCCTTGGACCGTGTAAGAAAATTAAACAACTCTGCAGATATGGTGCAACATTGCCAAATCGAGTTCGCTAAAAGCCCGTTTTAAACTTATTTCCTAGCTTTTTCATTGTTTAAAATTTGCGAAAATCTGACAATAGCGCATCAATGATATATTATGAGAGTTGTTCCAAGATCGTTTTATCGGCGTTATTACAAAATCAAAACTTACAGAGTCGTGACGTCATCAAAAATTTTGTTTCAGTCCGAAGTCGTTATTAGAAATGTTTTTGGCTGAACCAGATACTTCGTCGATGCTTTAAATTTTCAAATATGGCGGCATCTAGTAAAGCGGCTTAATTAAATTAATTTTAAACCTGGAAATGTCAAATTAAGACTAAACTTTTAAATGGCCTGTTACGTGGGCTTAAGGAATTATACACCCACTTGTTTTGCATCAAAATCAAAGAAATTTGAAAATCATTTAAAAATATTCTGTTAGTTTATTAAAAGCCATTAATTTAAATAATCCGTTTATTTAGTTACTGTATGTAAATTTTGTCTTTTCATCGATACGTAAACAGCGTTTCATCGCCTCTACGGCATCGTAATTAAGTAAGGTTATAGTCCGCAAGACCTAACGCCCATTTGAAAATGATTAATAAACATTCTTCTGAAATTTTGTGAATGACTTCACTTTGACTCGACAACTTTTTTATTTGTGAAAATTGTGGTATACGCTGTATTTTCTAACGCGGGAAATTGAAAAGTTTTCAATGTCAGACTGGAAAAATGACGCATAAACAATATGATCACTAACTGAACACTAATATAAAGTTAATGGGGAACATTGAAAAAACGCAGATTTAGAGAAAAATTAGGAAAAGTCATTCTTTTTATATATAAGTTGTTATATCTCAGTTAATTATATATATATATATATATATATATATATATATATATATATATATATATATATATATATATATATATATATAATTGGGACAATATGGGACAATCCGTGTAGCTAAGAGCGTCTACTTTCAAATGCAGAGTGCGTTTTTGAAAAAAACAATATGGCGGCTTGAAGCTGAAGAAAAATTGAGTGTAGCAATAAAAACTTGTAAAAATAAAGAATTGGCAACCGATCGGGTCGTTTTTGGCTTAAGTTTTAACTGATGGATGTCTCTAAAAAGCTGGTGTGGTAGGTTGACAAAATCCAACATGACGGATCCAATATGGCAGTCAAATAATCCAATATGGTGGCCGATTTGCACCAAATTTGGTATACGGAGGTTTCTGGAGTCACTGATTTCGAATCTGAGGTCAAATTTGCAAAATTATCATGTTCAGTATGGCGCACCTAAGATGGCGGACGTATTTTTTGAAAATCAACCGATCTGAACGAAATTTGGTATACGGAGGTTTCGGAGGTTGCTTGTCACGAATCTGGTTTGCCATATGCAAGATGGCAGTTCCAAGATGGTGGATGGACATTTTTTAAAATCAACCGATTTGTATCAAATTTTTTATACGGGGGTTTTCGAAGTCAGAACTTTATAACTCAATCCTCTATATTAGGACCGCAATCTTGGATTTCAAAAATCTTCGGATTAGTGACCAGCGACCCCAAAAACCCCCGAATACAACAGTTGGTGCAAATCGGTTGATTTTCAAAAAAGACGTTCCCGATATTTTATTCGCCATCTTGAATTTTGCAAATCAGATTTATATTCAATGGCTTTCTTTACGTCTGATCTTGATATTAATAGGTTGACTACTGCCTTTTTTGTGAAGGATGGTAATGTGATGCTGCATTGAGATATTGGTCAGTGTGTGTGAGTTTTCGAACCTGGAACCCAGGGTATTGTTGGGTTTTCTAGTTAGCAGCAAGTCCCAAAAAATAAGTTTTTTTCTCTTGCTGGATTTCTAGCGTGAATTGGATTCTATGGTGGATATAGTTTAGGTATATGAAGAAATCGGCTAATTGTTTTTTGCCATGAGGCCATATTATAGAAATGTCATTCACGTAGCGTTATCGAAATTTCGGTTTCAAAGGTGCATTTTGCAGTGCCTCTTGTTCGAAATATATCATGAAAAGATTGGCTATAACTGGTGAAACTGAGAATCCCATCGGTGCGCCATCTCTTTGTTTGTATATTTGAATATTGAACATAAAATATGTGTTTTTTAGACAGTGTTCTGCAAGTTCAATTGTGCACCGTGGAAAATCTTCATTTATAAATATAAAATAAGCATAATCATAAACAATTTTTTTAAATCACACAAATCATAAATTTTAACAATAAAAATAAATACACAGAGACAAATTATTAAAATTTGTGATTTTTGTGGACAATTTTTTTTCTAAAATCATACAAATCACAAATTATAACAAAAAAAAAATAGGGACAAATTGTTAAATTTCTGATTTGTATGATTTAAGAAAGAAAAAAATTATTTAATCCACTTCTAGAGTATATAATAAGTAAAATAGCTTGTAGAAAGTAGAAAATATAGAACAGCTTGCAGATAATAGAACAAAATTAAAAACACAACATCTATTATATCAAAAAGTTGCAAAATCCTCTAATATAAAATATTTTACTGCAAATTTTTTCAAAATTTTTTTTAGTTCAGTAAACATTCCCTAAAAAACCGCTTTTCACATATAAAGGGAAAATCTATATTTCCTAAATAGATTCCGCATTCAATACAACATAAACCAATACAGTTTAGATCGTGCTGTTGAGCAATGATTTGTATCGCGATTTCTTGAAAATATTAGCTGTGCATTCAGAAACATACACTCGAACTGAAATTGAAAAACGTGGGAGACGCTTCCCGAAAGAGCCTTTAAAGGCGGTTAATATTTCTTTATGGGGGGAAACGTACCGATAAAGGAGTATTTTTGCCAGTCAGTATGTTAATAAAATGAAATATTTGTTTATTATTATTTTATACAGAAAAATTTTTCTATGAGAGTATGAGCATCGTCTTTTGCCATTCAACGCAATGGCCCCTACAAGCCATGTAGTGTATATATATATATATATATATATATATATATATATATATATATATATATATATATATATATATATATACAGTGCCTTCATTTCAAAACGAACCATCCTTAATAACTTTGTTAAATAGAAAAATTTAAAAAAAAGAAAAAACACGTCAATTTAGATATACAGGGGGAAGTTTAATTTTGTATTTGTTAAAAGTCTGTCAATCACCTCCTCACCTCCAGCTAACCTCACTTTGATATGTCAAATGGGAACCCCCACCTTGTGACACATCATTGTAAGCAGCATAAAATTGTCTATCCAACCGTATAAAAAAAATTAAATCGGTTGACGTACAAGCGAACAGTGTGCAAAAATGTCTTGTAATAATGCATAATATATCGGCCTCGAACTTTAGTATGTCAAATGATTACCCTATAGTGTGATACATCATTTTAAAGGGCATACTATCTCCTATTTAGCCAATAAAAAAAAACAAAATCTGTTGATGTACAAGCGAATAGTAAGAAAAGATGTGTGGTAATAATAGACACCTTATCACATTAAACTTTATTATGTCAAATGGCTACTTCATAGAGTAAAATATTATTTTAAATTTAAAATAAATATTTTTTTAAAATAATAAACAGTTAAAATATTTGCGAGAAAAAAACTAAGCCTGTTTTAAAATTCATCGCAAAATTCATTGCAGTCTAATCAATCTAGTGTATTTATTTCAATGATATTTTTTGCGGTACCTGATAGGTACAAGAAATCACTGCAATAAATAAAATTTTTAAGATCTTTAAACACCAGTTGTTTATTATTGTTAAAATTGTCATTGTGACGCCTAGTTGAAACGTGAATATAAATGGTGTATACGCTAGCCGAAAGAATAGAAATAATTTTTCTCTATGGAGGTGAAGATCGGTGCGCTCGTAGAACCGCCAGAGCATTTAACGAGAGGCATCAAGACAAAAACGTGGGCCATAAATATGTACTCGAATTGGTACGAAAGTTTGAAGAAACGGGATCCGTTTGTAATAAAAAATCTATTGAGAAAAGGGTTGTAGATGAAGCATGCCAAATCGAGGTACTAGGACAGTTTGCAATAGATCCAACTTTATCCATCTCAAAGGTCGCAGATTTAACCAATATTTCTGCTGGCTCTGTGCATAAAGTTTTAAAACAAAATAAGTTTTTTCCCTACAAAATTCAAATTCTTCAAGAACTCGGAGAAGACGATTTTGATAGGAGAATTCAATTTTGCGAATTAATGTGCCAACGAATTGACGAGGACCCCCATTTACCTAAGAATATCTGCTTTAGTGATGAATCAACTTTTTTTCTAAATGGACTGGTTAACAGACATAACTGCAGATACTGGGATAATGAAAATCCGCACCTTTTCCGAGAAGAGCATACTCAATATTCCGAAAAAATTAACGTGTGGGCAGGAATTTATGGCAATGAAATCATCGGGCCATTTTTTTTGGAAGATAATTTAACTGGGCAAATTTATTTAAACCTTTTAGAAAACACAATATACCCTGCCATTGTGCAATCTTTAGAAAATCAAGTGGATGAAAATGCTGTTATGGTACTAAATGAAAATAATTTGCATTTCCAGCAAGATGGAGCTCCCCCGCACTACGCTTTGGCAATTCGAGAGTGGCTTGATGAACATTTTCCAGGGACGTGGATTGGCAGACGTGGTGCAATTGAATGGCCAGCACGGTCTCCAGACCTAACCCCTCTAGACTTTTTTCTTTGGGGGTATTTAAAAAGCAAGGTTTATAAAACCCCACCTGAAAATATTGACGATTTAAAAGATCGAATTGTTCGGGAATGTAGAGGAATTAGCAGAGAAACCCTTGCCAATGTTCGTGGGGAATTTCAAAATAGGCTTTTTTATTGTCTCGCTAATAACGGCGCACATTTTGAACATTTAATAAAATAATTTTCTTCAACTGAATAAAACTGAATAAACTGCTTATATTTAACACACATTTTTGCATCCTAATTGCCTATAACGTCTATTAACTTAATTTTTTTTGACATCATTGGATAGCAGATCGTACGTCCTTTAAAATGATGTATCACACTATAGGGTAATCATTTGACATACCAAAGTTCGAGGCCGATATATTATGCATTATTACAAGACATTTTTGCACACTATTCGCTTGTACGTCAACCGATTTAATTTTTTTTATACGGTTGGATAGACAATTTTATGCTGCTTACAATGATGTGTCACAAGGTGGGGGTTCCCATTTGACATATCAAAGTGAGGTTAGCTGGAGGTGAGGAGGTGATTGACAGACTTTTAACAAATGCAAAATTAAACTTCCCCCTGTATATCTAAATTGACGTGTTTTTTCTTTTTTTTAAATTTTTCTATTTAACAAAGTTATTAAGGATGGTTCGTTTTGAAATGAAGGCACTGTATATATATATATATATATATATATATATATATATATATATATATATATATATATATATAATAATTTTCTTGATTCTTGAACCATAGATTATATCATTTTCTTAATTTTGTATTTTCTTGGGTTTAGGTTCTATAATTAATAAAACACAAAACGATTGACGTTTCGCCCTTTATTCAAGGCATTTTCAAAATTTTTTCCCTGACATTTTGCTGTTCTGTTTCTAAATTTAGAAACAGAACAGCAAAATGTCAGGGAAAAAATTTTGAAAAAGCCTTGAATAAAGGGCGAAACGTCAATCGTTTTGTGTTTTATTAATTATAGAACCTAAACCCAAGAAAATACAAAATTAAGAAAAATGATATATATATATATATATATATATATATATATATATATATATATATATATATATATATATATATAGGGTTTATGGTCCGTTAAAAATTAAATCAAAATATACTGTTGCTGTGCTTTACATTTTTTCTATATAATTGGCGTTTCGGTAATTTATTTTAACTTCTTCAGAATGTACAAGATGCTAAAAATAATACAGCATTTTTTATATAAGTTAAATTATTTAGAACATATTGCAAAGTAACTTCCTAAAAATGTACATATAAAAGTAATCTAATATTACAATTTCCATGGTAGGTAATTTACGTTTATTAAATGGTGGATTTTCAATTTTCTTATGTTCTACAGAAAAAATGTACCTTTTTTTTGCTAGTCTTGTAAAAAGATTTTTAAAACAATTTTACAGCTAATTTTAAGGATTTATTGTAGTATTGTTAATCCACTTTCATTTGTTTGACTATTCGGTAATAATTTTAATACGTTAATAAACTGTGAAAATACTTCACTCTCGTCAACTTGATGTGGTGGCAAAGCTTTCAGAAATTGATTTGATGGAAAATAGAAATTGATTTAACCGGGAGTACCCAATGAAAAAGCTCAATTGAGGTTTTGGGAACATTTGTTGCAGAGCCCACCAGCTCCTTACCAACAGTAGCAGAACAGACGAAGATGTCACATGAGATTGTAAAAAAGGCATTGAAATTACATGAGCTTCAAGAGGACAATTTAAATGAAATAATAAAGTTTGTTTGGCCATGTCAGGTCTAGTCATCGCCATTCCTAATCTTATGCCAAATATCTGTTTTAGTGATAAAGGTACATTTCTTTTAATAAATAAACAAAATTGTCGCTATTAGAGTGACGAAAATCAGCATATTTTTAGAGAAAGGAATACATCAACGCCATAAAAAGTTATTGTTTAGGGCTGGTATTCTTAAAAATGCCATTAATGCAATTATGGGTCCTTTATTTATTGAAGAAAATTTCACAGATGATCTTAATATGTTTGAAGAGACTATCGATAGTCTTATGTCACGAGTGAGAGACTCAATTGATGCTAATTGAAGGAGGGACAGTGGAGGCGATCGCCCCCCCCCCCCTCCCAGGAAGCTTGAATTCCGAAAAAATCATAGATTCATCTGCTTGCATCATTAAGAACGTGGATGTCGATGACACCCTCTCCCTCGCCTTCGTTTGTCATAGTGTGCTGTCTTATATACGAATAAGGTGGGGGTAGTTGCGATCTTTTCTTTATTCTTGTGATATTGTTCCCTCCCTAAAGATGGAGGTTGGATTCGCCCCTGAAATCATGCAGCAGGTGATTTAGTTTTACAAGAAGATCGGTTACATTTCTAACAAGACGTTGCTTCATCTCATTATGTTCTTCCTCCCCGACAGAAGAGAGATCCTCAGATAGATGTACTGGAAAAAGAGAACTAATTGAATGTCTTGAGATTACCAGATTTAACTCCTTTAGATTTATTTCTTTGGAGACATCTTAAATCCGTTGTTTATGAAACACAACCTGCTAATATTGATGAACCTAAAAAGCCAATTACAGTAGTATGTCAATCAATTCCCCTTGAAGTTTTTCGAAAACTTAGAGAGAAGTTCGAAAATGGACTTTATTATCGTTGAGAGTATAATTGACAACATTTTGAAC
Source organism: Diaprepes abbreviatus (assembly GCA_034092305.1). Classification (NCBI taxonomy): domain Eukaryota; kingdom Metazoa; phylum Arthropoda; class Insecta; order Coleoptera; family Curculionidae; genus Diaprepes; species Diaprepes abbreviatus. The sequence continues at coordinate 6,714,463 of JASJET010000180.1, forward strand.
AATTTATAAGATAGTGCAAACTGCAAGCTTTTTTTGTAAAAGTAAAATAATCCCTAAGCAAAAAAGCAAACGTCTAGACTAGACTTCGTTCCTGTTCAAAAAAATTGAAACTAATGTAATCTAATCATACCTAAAATTATCTACTAAAACGAAAATAAAATAAATTAGTATACTTGAAACAATTAATACTAAAAACAATGTATCTCAGTGCAGATAAATTCTAATTATTTCGGTTTCGGAACGCCATTTCTTTGAAAATTCTCTTCTTCTTCAGCTGCCTATCCATATTATTGGATGTTGGTGACCACATCTTTGATTCTTCCCTCGCTGAGTCTATTAATTCTCCTATTGCTTTCAGTCCAGTCCATTGTCTTATATTTCTCATCCAAGACCTCTTTTAGCTTCAATTTTGCCCCCCAGTATTAATTGTTGTTCGTATTTTTCACCTCTCATGATATGACTAAGGTAGGCAGTTTTCGTATTTTGATTATTGTGAAGAGTTCTCTATCTTTATTCATTCCCCGTTGGTAACTTTGTCAGTCCAAGGTATCTTTAACAAGAGTCTGTAGGTTCACATTTCATAAGCTTCCACTTTATTAATTAAATGTACTTTCATAGTCCATGATTTAAGACCATACAGCAGTACAGACCACATATAACATTTTGCATAACGCTTGTGGAGTGACAGCCGTAAATCTCTATTTTTTAATATTTTTTATATTTTATAAATGGTGCTCTCACCACCTCAATTCTGCATCTGATTTCTTTTTCTGAGTCCCAGTTTGCACGCAGCCAACTTAAGTACTTGTACAGGTTTATTCTTTTTCTTTGATCTCCTGACATTCCTCTTCCAACCATTTCCTCTTAGCCTTTCTAATTTCTCTGGGTACTAATGAATTCAGTCTTTTGGATTCGTTGATGTTACTGTTCTTGTTCTTACGTCGTTGTTCCATTAATTCCAAGATATTTTTTGTCATCCATTTTTTCTTAAAGTTCCTCTTGCAATATCCTAATTTCTCGGTCGCAGCGCTTCACATTATATCTTCAGCATTATTCCACATTTCTACAGGTGCTACTACTACTCAGAAAATAATAAATTAGGGTAGCTTTAAAATGATGTGCTACTTGACTCACCTTCCTATTTAAGATTTTAAGGATAACATCTTCTCCCAGGGGGTTGAACCACGAGGGCTGCAAATATTTGTTAAAAGTGTGCCAATTAAAAATAAAATTAACGAGTCTTCGATTTTTAATATTATTTTCTGGAGGTTTTCGAACTGTTACCTGGTATCATAGAAAAACTATACCTTGTCTATGCTTTAATCAAACCTTTTTGTTTAAATAGAAAAAACAGATCATTGTTATGAGGACAGTCAGTTCTATTTTTCGCGATAAAATTGACGATTAAGCAAAATTTACCACTCATAGGTGAAACTAATATTTTCTTCGTTTATTATACCTCAAAATTATAAGTAAAAGGGTTTTAAGGAAAATCCAAGATCAACAATTTTTTATGAAACCTTATAATGCAAAGTTTCTTCAAAAATCGATTTCACTATTTCTTACAAATATAGACCTTTAAATTGTCTTATATGTTTCTGATCACAACAAACTCAATTCCGATTCGCGCCAACCGTTTTTCTGAAGCTACGAATCGCATGGATAACTCTCAACTTTCATTTATCTCATGTGACGGTTCGTAGCTTTTTAATTGGATAAGGTAGCTATATGAAATTTTCAAGTTCTATCGATTGAAATATTGCCAATCGACTGGTAAAAACTAAAAATACCTACACTTTGCAGGATTTATTAGAGGTGAACAGATCACCGCTTTCATCAGAAGGTAAAATTGTTTTCCTAGACTCGAAAATTAGAAAGTAAACTACGAAAAATGTTTACATAATGTGGAGTAAACAAAATTTATTTTTTGCACAAATGTCGACTTTATACTTTAAAGAACCACTAAATAAAGTGAAATGCAGTTCTAAAATTAACACACAATAGAATCTTTTCTTCGACATACGTGGTTAAAATGGCAGTTCTTAATGGCCACTTACCTTGACAGCCACTAGTAGAAAAACCCCAATGAAGATTTTGACAGGCATCGCATCTGAAACCCTCCACTCCAGGTAGACATTCACATATTCCAGTATGGACATCACACAAGCCAGATTTAGATCCTATTGAATTGCAGGAACATGGTGGACAAAGAGCTGTTACATTTCCAAACCCAACCTAAAAAAAATATCGAACCCATTTTTTGTTACAGGACAATGAAAAAATCCTTTCAGACAAAATTTACCTCACATTGGTCACAAGTTCTTCCTACAAACTTTTCTTTACACATACATAGGCCTGTGACATTATTACATTGTCGCGATTCTGAACCGACGGGATCACATTCACATGTTTTGCAGTTGGATGTTGCTGGGTCGCCGTAGTGATCAGGTTTACATCTTTCACACCTCCAACCTGAAGGAAAACTTATTTGAAAATACATGTTGTTGTGGATATTCTTACAAAATTTTAACAGAATATACTCTTTGGCAAAACTCACCATGAAATCTCTTATTAACATTCCCGCATTTCAAAAGCAGTCAGAGTGAAAAATACAAAGTGACTTAATTAATCAAGATTTATAAATACTCTGGAACTTTGTCCATGAGGATAGAATGGATCGGTAACTCTTAATTTATGAAAATAACCTAACTTAATAAGTACCTTCTGTATTTCCTTTACAAGCCAGACATTGACCTGTTTTTCTGTCACAGGGACCTCCGTTGCAGTCACATGGTTTACACTTATCACCTAATTTCAGAGGATCTCCAAAGTAACCATCATCACATCTGTAAAAAGAAACATTTGTTTAAGTTGTGTTGGTTTAAATTAACCATTTTGCTTGTGAGAATATGTCGAGAAAGTTTATTAACGATCCTAACTCTTTTTGCTATATTTGTGACGAATTAACTTTTAAAAAACAAACGCAAAATTTTACAGATACTATTTTATAAAAGTACATATTTTAAATAAGTTTTTGGATGATTATTTATTTTTTTAATATACGAGGTGTGGCAGAAAAGTAATGAGACTGGCAACACTGCAAGTGATCTGGCAAAGCTGCGCCGTTGTCCTTGATAGAGCCCGTGTATTAGTACTCTCCCATCGCTCAGTGCGAATTTCAACGCCTTCCGTTAACTACGTGATTTATTTGACTGTTATTAGTGAAGTTGTGTTTTGTTTGTGCGTTACGCAAAATGGAAAAGCGGAATTTGGAGCAGCGTTATGCCATTAAATTTTGTGTTAAGCTTGGAGAATCGGTAAGGGTGACGTTTGAAAAGTTAAAAGGCCGATAGGGAACATTCTTTATCCCGAGCTCAAGTTATTCGCTGGCACAAATCATTTTTGGAAGGCAGAGACAATGTTGAAGAGGAACAACGCTCAGGGAGGCCTTTAACCTCGAAAACCGACGAAAACATCGAACGTATGGAGACTCTTGTGAGATCACATCGCCGTTTAACATTAAGAATGTTGAGTGAACAATGAAATTTGAACAGATTTACCGTTCATCAAATTTTGACTGAACATCTGCACATGCGAAAGGTCTGTGCCAAAATGGCGCCGAAAAACCTCACAATTGAGCAGAGGACAATCGAAAAAACAAGTGTCTTGATCTTCTTGACAGAATCGCTAATGAGCAAGATTTCTTTAGTCGTGTGATTACAGGTGATGAAACATGGATTTTTTAATACGATCCAGAGACCAAGAGGAGTGACACAATCAGAGCTCTCCTCGACCAAAGAAAGCCCGAATCAATGCTGATTTGTTTTTTTGACAGAAGGGGAATCGTCCACAAAGAACTTGTTCCTCCAGGACAAACCGTCAACCAAGTTTTTTATAAAGACGTCCTTGGAAGGCTCAGAAGGGTGATTCGTGTCAGACCAGACATTGCAGACAAATGGATGCTCAATCATGGCAAAGCCCCATGTCACACTACTCTCTTCGTCACAGAATTTTTTACCTCAAAAGGCATTCCTGTGGTTCCCCATCCCCCCTATTCACCTGACATCAGTCCCTGTGACTTTTTTCTTTTTTCTAAACTGAAAAATGTCCTCAAAGGACGTCACTTCGCGACTTTAGAAAACATCCAAAAAAGTGTAACCGACATGCTGAAGACCATACCGGTTGAAGACTTCCAGCGCTGCTACCAACAGTGGGAAAAAATCTCCATCGGTGTGTAGCTGCCCAAGGGAACTACTTTGAAGGGGATAACATTGATGTTTGAAAAAAATAAAAACTTTGATAAATAAAAAACCAATCTCATTACTTTCCTGCCACACCGCGTATGTTCCTTTACCAAATAAAATTTATACGTGATAAAAAATTTAAAAATGTTTATTTTTACTGGCAACACCCTGTATCACGAAAAAACACCAAAAAAGTTCGTGTAGTACGACGAAAAGTTTAAAACTTGTTAACTAGTGTTATTTGTTCTTTCTATATAACTTCTTTTTTAGTCAGGACATTCTCGTAGTAATTCTATATATATTTTTACTAGACTTACGTACATTTCACAGTGATCTCCTGTGTATTCTTTGGGACACTGTGTGCAAACGAAACCTCCTTCATTGTCCAAATTAAAATAGTCCAACTGACAACTGGGACTAAAATTATTTTCATCGTTTTCCAATGGACACGTGCATTTTTTGCAATCTTGGGGAGTTCCTCTTAGCGGGTTTCCATAGTAGCCGACTGCACAGCGTTCACATTTCTCGCCTATGGTGTTGTGTTCACAAAAACATTCCCCTGAAAAGAATTATTAAGTATTGTAACCAAGGAATTTAGAGAAAATAAATGGAACAATGAGGTCATTCATAAATTAAGTAAGAATTTTTTTCAATATTTTCGACCCCTCCCTTCCTACACGTAAGGGATCGTAAGAACTTTATAACCTCCCTTCTCTCCTCTTACGTAAAATAGTTAAAAATTTTTGGTTATCACGTTGAAAATATAAAAATATAATAAAACCTGATGAAGTATATTACTTTATTTTTATAGTAAATTACATATTAGTAAGATACGACTTACATTTACAATATTATGTAATATTAACTAGTGTAATCAAACTACACAGTGAAAAAAAATGTAAAAAATTCTTAATGGGTGGTCAATGGATGTTGTAATCATTCTTCATTTGAATGAGTAACTGGTACTGAATCGACTTCTTCATGCTCTTTAGCTTGTGTGTTATCAACGCAACAGTTTAAATCATGTTCACCAGTTTCAGCTTTATCCAGCCACTCTGTATTTTTACAACCTGTATCTTCATCTTGAACTTCTTATTTTCTTTTTATCTCTATTCTAGTTAACTTTAGCTTATATGAAGAGTTTTTTGGAATAAATATTTCGGGCATTTAGTGTTTCACCTTATATGAAAGATTCGTAGGCTATAGAAATATATCTTTTAAAATACTTACAAGTGTTGAATTAAATAAGTACCGTAGTGTGTTCTTCAAATATTTAATTTTATATCATTTATTAAAATACTGCGTAAGATTCATTGACCCCCCCCCCCCGGCTACAAGTAAGGAATCGTGAGAAAATACGCCACCTCGCTCCTTATGTAATTTGTGGATGGCTCCAATAATAAAGAGTCTTTATTAAGATTTGATCAGTAAAATTACAATTAAAAAATTAAAAATATATATACAAAGACATTTTTACGGTCTTAGAATTAGTTTTACAAGTGAACGCCTGTCTCAGTTTCTCCTTCAGGTCATTCAAGAAAAAGGTAGGCGGTTTATTTACTGCGATTTTCATTCTCGTTCTTTCTCCATACGCGTTTCGAATAACTAAAGGTTTGGTCAGTGGAGCGGTAATAAACCAAGAGCAGCGATCACAAAAAATCACTGTCTAGAAAATTCACATTCCGGGAAATTTATTTATTTATTTATTTAATTTTAAAAAAGCCCAACAACAATAATAATTTATAGGGCTGTATGAAAACAACAACATCAATAAACATATATAGCCCTATACAAAATATACTTATACTAATAACCAAAAAATTGGAAAAATTATAAAAAATATCATTCAAACAAATCGTCAAGATGAAATTGCGTCCGGAGCAAAATCATAAGTGGCCAAAGTAACTCATCATAAATTTCTTATAGGGATCACTCAAATGTTGATATTCTATTGAAATGAGAACAAATTTTGTGTATAGGCGATAGATAGGCGACATTGGTGTAGAGTTAGACAGATAAAAATAGTCACTAAATCTGCTGGATATCCTCGGTACTACAAAGGTAACTTCACTTAATAAATAAGGGAAGACAATAGAGCCATTAATTAGTTTATGTAAAAAATTCAATTTATGCATTTCCCTTCTTTTGTGTAAAAAATCTATCCCAATCTGCATCCGTATTCTGTCGCAGATGGCGGCACACTCAGAATCTGGTTTTTAGGTTCCGATGCAGAAAGGTTTAAATATGAATATGCAGATGTAGAAAAGTGTACCAAAGGTGTCTGGGGAAAGCTCCGACGGACCCACTGATGAATCCACCGTCGGTAGCTAGGACGAAATACCTCTTTTAGGGTCTAAAATTAGATTGTGACGAACCGATCGTTTCGACATGGGTGCGGTCTCGTTTACAACAATCCCATCCACCTAAGGAACCAAAAATTTAATAAATTTTCTTTGTGTCGCTTCAATTAACAAGTTGTGTTTTTGATAAAGTTTGAACCAAAGTGTCTTGAATGTATTAATATTACCACAGTTCTGACAAATTTTTTATAATTAGGCCCAACATCTTTATTGCATCAGAAACAATATTGTTTATATGCACATCAAAATACAATTTAGAGTCAAAGCTAACACCAAGGTCTTTAGCACAATTTACCTTGCAAAGATTTACGTTATTTATTTTATATTAAAAGTATACATGTATTTTTTTTTCGAGTTACTGACAACAACTTACTGACGTTTAGAACCAACTTATTTAAAGTGCACCATTTCTGTACTACATCAACAGCATTCTGCAACCTTAGGCAGTCTTAAATGAATTTCCTGACACATATAATTTAAGATCATCGGTGAACAGCTGATAATCAACTTCAAATACCTTACTAATGTCATTGATAAACACAAGAAACAGCAGGAGGCTTAGATTGGATATGTCGGTTAGATATTATATGAGATCGTCAAGAAAGTAATATTGATTTTGAAGAGTGAAAATTAACTTTTTATACAAAGAATAAGCTTTAATCAATTACATACTTTCCATTTTGTTCAATGATCTTTTGCCATATTTCTTGCAGTTTCATGATTGCACGTCCATAAAAATTTTGGGCCTTATCAGCAGAAAACTGAACCAAGTGCGATTTAAAGTTATCATTATTTGTGAAAGTTTTATCATTCAAAGATTTTTGCAAACTTCGAAATAAATGGCAATCAGATGGTGCTAAGTTTGGGCTGTATTGGGGATGGTACATCACTTTCCCACCAAGTTCCAATAATTTTCCACGAATTACTAAAGATGAGTTAGGCTTTGCATTATCATTTGCCAATTATAGCAGTTGTTCTTTGATTACTTCATCGAGTTTCATTAGTTGTCGACAGTAAATATCTGAATTGATTGTCTGGTCTCTAGGAAGCAGCTCACAATATACATCCCCTTTGCACCAAAGTGACAGCATGTATATGATAAATATTGATTCGTTGTGTTAAGTAAATCTTTATTAATTAATGCGGAACCCTAATATCTGTATTCTTACCGAGTCCAAGACATTTTAAGTGATTTTCAATTGTAGTGTGCTTATACATTTACCTCTCTGCAATCTCTCGAACAATTATATGATGATTCTTTTCAATTATGGCAAAAGTTGCTTCTAAGCTAATCTAAACATAACTGTACCTAATGTCAAAAAAATTACAACATTGACATAAGTACTTCAAAATAATTACAACGCTCTCTATGTGTGACAACCAAAAGTACTTTCTTGACCACCTGATGTCATCAGTTGATGTTAAATGGCACTATTAAAGTTAATTTTGTTGAAAACACAAAATGTAATGCAAACTCGTTGAATTCATTTCGACACAAACATCATTCAGCTTCAACCGCTGTAACTTGTATATTAATATACATAGCGTCATGAAATTTCACGTAATTGTTACTTACAGTTATTTCAACTTAAAATAAAATGGCACATGTCATTCTAAATACGTGCATAGTTTAAATTGATGATTGCCGTCGATTTTCGAACAATAGGAATATATATTTTTTGACAATATGGCGAAGTTACCTTAAATATTACTAATGTACTCTCACTTTTCAACGTACCTGTGTTTGGATTGCACGTTTCCGAATGCCCATTGCAATCACATTTTCCGCAAAAGCTCTCCTCTTTCATTGTCGAAGTATTTGCAAAAATTCGTACGTAACCAAAAGAACAATTTTCACAAGATAGTCCAGTATAACCTGTAAATAATAAGTATATTATTTATTATAAACAATGAATATTAAGTTTAGTTTGAACTTCGTTCACATCAATACTAATAAGATTCAAATTGCATAAAATGCATTCATTTTAAAAAGTCTGAAACTATAGACGAAATTTAAAAAAAAAACAAAATTTCAATAAGAAATAAAGAAATTTAAAGTATTTAAATAGTTGTTATATATGTGTCCTCCTTTCAGGTAGAGAAAAGGAAAGAATATATACAAACAGTTTATTTTCTGCAAATACCACTCTAGTGCTCTCTCCATCCACGTTTTGACCACCTTATGGTTTCGTCAGTGGAGCTGTATCGGACCAAGAGCAACATTCGCAGGAAATAATTGATATATGAAATATAATTTCCAAGGTATGTCGGTAGGATATTGTAAACCTGCTACCTACCGACTTTGATGTCAGACTGAAAAATATCGCTAGTCGAACGACACTTTAGTGATTTATAGATGTCGATATTTTTCAGTCTGACACTGAGGCGATATTTTTTAGTCTGATATAGAGTTTAGATTGCACCTTTTTAAAGCTTTTTTTTTGTTTACCTGAAGGACAAGAGCATTTTTCAACGCTTCCTTTTTCATAGTTGAATTCTTCATTTCCATAATTTACGGCAGCTCCTTCCAATAAGGCCTCAATTTGATCGGTGTGAAAAGTGCCTAAACATAAAACACATAGATTAGCGTAGATAATTTTCCAAGGGAACGCCATCAGACATTACTGAATACACTATGAACAAAAGTGAAGCAGTAAAGTGATTTTCACTCTTTGAATTAAAACAAATTTGTGTTAATCTTAATGAAATATTATCCTTACTATCTTAGTAATATTATACAACACTTTAGTAAACTTTAAAGTAAAATTTAGGTTGACAAATATTTATAATGTGACAAAAGTAAGGTAATAAAAATTGTATCCAGCAGTATTTTATTTTACGTATTTTAACAAAAAATATTAGACACATTGCGAATTAGATAGATTCTGCATTGAAATTTCTTAGATCAATAATTTAATGTTGTCAAATTCCTATCGTCATAAAAACATATTGAAATTTTAACAATTATTATTGATAAATTAATAATAATAATTCTACACTGGGCAACTGAAACAAACAAGGGTGAAAAACAGCCTTCATACGACAATATGAAAATTCAATATCATCAGTAACATTAATGTGATAAAAAAAAGTTCTCTTGGGCACTCAGTTCTGCTTATAAGTGCGATTATAGTTCTCTCATAGTAACTGCTGAATCAGTTGAATTATATTGTAGTCGGGGAGCCCAGTGAGTGTTTGTAACCGATGACAAGAGAATGCTTCACCAAACTTTTATATACAGGGTATGGCATGTATCTTGAGACAACGGAATATCTCAGTGGAATTACATTTTATAGAAAAATGTTTTATACAAAAATGATAGGGTGGCAGGGAAGCTAACTAGTAACCTTGAGAATGATCGTGATCTTTCCGTCAAGGTTAGTTGAAAATCAACTTTGGAATTTTAAATAGACTCCCCCAATTTCGACCCCGGAAATGAAAAGGGCGGCCAATTTTGCCATAATATATAATCTTGACCCCAAGGTGAAGGTCAAATATTAAGGTAATTTCAAGGTCAACACAAAAAGATCGCAGTATTTCGTGAAATGTTTCGTACAAAAGTTATTGGGTGGCACGGGAGTTAAATGGTAGTGTATATATAACATTAACCTTGACCTTCAAGAGTATTTCAAGCTTAATTTCAAAATTGATTGTTAGATTGCAAAGTTGCTATAACATTAGCTTGATCTCGATTTTCAGAGCTATTTAAAAAAAATCATCCGTTTAGAATTGTTAACAAAACTGTACTTAGTACGACTCTGTGCATGATTAACAACTTTTAGCACTATCCAGGAACAATGATGTGAACGTAGTAGTTTTTGTTTTCTTCGGGGTGCTTGTTTAAGGTAAGTCCTCTAGTCTCTCACCATCCAGGTACTTTTTTTCGGTGATTTATCTCGCCTCTCCTTCGAGGTGCTTGTTTTCGGTGAGTTTCCTCGCTTTTCACCATTGGGGTGCTGCTCATCCCTTATCATTCTTTATGATCATGTTGAAGGTTTCATAAGAATTTTTTCAATAAGTGCTCAAAATGATTACCTTCAACTTCAATACACTTATTGATCAAGCAAAAGTGGAAGTTGATTTTCTAAAATTTCACGATATTTTGCGCCGTTCAAATTACCTATTCAAATTTTGAAATTGAGCTTCAAATAACCTTGAAGGTTAAGGTCAAGGTTATATGATAGTGATAGTGACCACTTAGCTTCAGTGCCACCCAACAACTTTTGTACGGAACATTTCGCGAAATACTGCGATTTTTTTTGATTTGACCTTGAAATTTGACCTTTACCTTGAGATGAAGGTCATACTAAATGGTAAAACTTCCCGCCCTTTTCGCTGTCGGGGTTAAAATTGGAGATTCCCATTTAAAATTCCAAAGCTGACCTTCACATGACTTTTAAGGCCACGGCCATTTTCAAGGTCACTACTAGTTAGCCCCCCTGCCATCCAATAATTTTTATATAAAACATTTTTTGAAAAAATGTGATCCCACCAAGATATTCCGTTGTCTCAAAATAAATGCCGCACCCTATATATATATATATATATATATATATATATATATATATATATATATATATATATATATATATATATATGTATGTATATTATGTCAGATTTTTTAACGGGTGCGACATGTAATCGAAGTATTTCGGGTATCCTGTGTGGGTGTGTTTCCTTCTCGGGACTGTAGGGCAACTGACGTTTCGGTGAAACCTCATTCACAATTTTCAAAGCTCACTGTACAGGGTCTGTGGGCGAACTGGCGTTTGCGAGTCGGGTGCTGTCCGTCCCGTGTGTACGTGGGGCATGTTAGTTGGCTGGATAGTTCTGGCCAATCAAGACACGAACCCTGCTGGTGTTATTGACCCTGTTGCCAGCGTTTTGGAACGTGTTGCCGAGTTATGATCCTTTTCTTTACTACCCACTACTGATTGATGTTTAGTAAGCAGGTGTTTCCAAGTATTTGGCAATCGCTGACTGTCACCTCTGCTATTTAAGTTGTTAGCCCTCTTTGCAAATCGAAAACCCATTGGACTACCGGACTATAGTACAAGATTGAGCGATACATTGCATCATACATTGGTCTTTTTAAAGATAACAGGTTTTTGATCTATTTAAAACAATGAAATTAAATTTTTGGCAAAGTCTATATTAATATATTACCTCTCAACAAAATATATTTGATGTCAACCAGAATACTTAAAAATTGCTCTCTTGTAATAGGACCTTTATTGTAATCTTCCTTTCTGTTCTTTGTAGTTATATCCTTGATTTCGTTTGGAATCATGTACCACCCATGTTCTCTTAATTGTATTTCAAATGACATTTTCTGGGAATTATAAGTACCGTCACCATAACCTTAAAAAGAAAAATTCTTAAAAAAATATATATGTAACCAGTTTAACCTAGAAAAGTGTAATAAATCAAAATGAATTGAGAGTAATAAAATCGTTCTTTTTTATTCATGAAACGTAGATAAGTATCAGAAAGATGACCTATTATTTTTACGAAAATACCTACCTATCTGTAACCCATTATTTCCAACAATAATCATGTTAGGACCCACAGTGGGTTCTCCACTGGTATCGCCTCTCATAACCACCCACTGGACATTAAACAAATAATATGAACCATAGATTACCAGTTTATTTCCCAAATATTCTTTCGGTGCAAGCCAATATAAGGATTCTACTCCAGGTAATTCATAGTTACCAACTGAAAATACACTGGTCGGACTGGTAACTGGCGTTATGAAATTGGTAACTTTAAGATCAGTGATAAGCCATCCATTAAGGGTACGAATCTAAAAGATCAAAATTTTTATGATTTTTATTTTGGGTATTTGTCAGGCAAATAAAATCAATTTACTTAAGAAACAATAATTTTGAAATAAGTGTTTTCTTAATGTTCACTTACTGATTTTTGTTTAACGACAGCTAGTTCACATAAGGTAGTAACTCCAGAACAAAAGCAAGATAAACAACCTTCAGGATGATCATAACTTAATCCAAAATATCCTGCTTTGCATCTGTCACAACTTTTACCTTCGACGTTGGCCTAGAATGTTTCCGTGTACAGGGTGAGTCAACGATTGGATGAAGTAGGTTTGTGCCTTTTCGGTGAAATTAACAAAGAAACTATATTTATTGTTTGATACAGATTATTTTTACGCAGATTTTAAAAATATTTAGGACTCTACAGGGTGAGCCAAAAAAATAGGACAGCATAAAGTTGTATTTTTTTAAATAGAACACCCTATATACGAATCGTATTTTCGATTTAGCTTATAGTTTTAAATCTTTTTTATTAAGGGTTTACTATAACAAAACTTTATAGTTTCTGAGATAATTAAGTTTAAAGAAAAAAAGTCACATTTTCAAGCATCAATTCAATCCTAAATAACGTTTTCAATTTTGTGACAAATATATTCAAATTTGGAATTTAGCAAGGCCAAGGACAAGTTAACATAATTTTTACCTAATATTTGCAATAAAAGCTACAGGGTGTTGAACACATCGGCTCAAATTTGAACAAGTTTAAATGAATAAATATCTTTTTTTTTAAATGGTACACCCTGTATATTTTCATGTTATTTAATAGAGTAATAAAAACCCTAAAAGTTTTGTTCAATATATCCTATACCTATTTATAATAGTTTTTGAGATATTTCAGTTTTTCTTATTTTCCATACTTTTTTACAGAAATAGTCTTCATTATCATAGTAGCTATGGCAAAAACAATGTAAAAGAACATTTTTCTGTGTGTCAAGTTTATAACCGCAATCGCTTCTTTTGGTTTTTATGTAGTGTAGTTTGGTTTTTTTTGCATTCATCTTATATTGTAAAATGAATTTTCCAAAGAATGAGTTAATAGATATGATTTATACAATAGGAGAGGCTCAAAAAAATTGCCTTCTTGCTCAAAGAATTTACAAAATGAAGTATCCTGATCGACGCCAGCCTAATACCCATACTTTTCAAAACTTAATGCAAAGATTTGATTCTTCTGGTACTGTTGATTATCCAAAACGTAAAGTGGTCAACAAACCAGTAATTAATGAAAAAAAAAAGAACTACAAGTATTGTTAAATGTTCAGGAAAATCCTTATATTGGTAGCCGTCAGTTAGCAGCATTATGTGAAACATCACAATCCACCGCTAATCGTACTACCAAGAAATATAGGTATCATCCATATCACATGGAATTACACCAAGAATTGCATGGACAGGATTTTGAAAGTCGTGTAAACTTTTGTCGTACAATAAATGCGGAGATTCAATTAAATCCAAATTTATTATGCAAGGTAATGTTTAGTGATGAAGCTACTTTTAGAAGTAACGGTGCCGTAAATAGACGCAACATGCATTATTATGCCACAGAAAACCCATTTTGGATTAGAGAGGTGCAACATCAAAACCACTGATCATTAAATGTTTGGTGTGGTATTCATCATAATCGAATTATTGGACCCCACTTTTTTAATGAACCACTAAATGGCCATAATTACCTGGACTTTCTACAAGAAGAACTACCCCAACTGCTTCAAGGTCTCGATAGGGATGAGCTCGACAGTATGTGGTTCCAGAACGATGGTGCGCCTCCGCATTACCATCGTGAAGTTCGTGCGTTTTTGGACCAACGATATCCGCAAAAATGGATTGGACGTGGGGGTTTCATTGAGTGGCCACCAAGGTCTTGCGACATCACCCCATTAGATTTCTTCCTATGGGGTTATATTAAAAATAAGGTGTATATTAATCCACCAACAACAGTGGAAGATATGCGAAACAGGATTAGGGATACCTGTAGAACAATAACGCCACTCATTTTGTCCAGGGTCCGAGAAAATCTGCAAAAAAGACTAAATTTGTGCATTGCACAAGAGGGTCGTTTATTCGAACACTTATTAAAAAGAAATAATTAATCTCAGTATTTAATAGGTAATTTTTTTGTTTCAATTTAGTATAAAAGTAAATATGTATTTGCCTTGTCGTTATTGTTGTGTTAATTTTTTCATATTATGTTTAATTAAACTATTGCCGTTGTAATATAACGAATAATGTATTTAATCATATTTAACCACATTCTGTTTGTTTCTGTAGTTTCTTTTTATTATTTTACATGGCTACTATGATAATGAAGACTATTTCTGTAAAAAAGTATGGAAAATAAGAAAAACTGAAATATCTCAAAAACTATTATAAATAGGTATAGGATATATTGAACAAAACTTTTAGAGTTTTTATTACTCTATTAAATAACATGAAAATATACAGGGTGTACCATTTAAAAAAAAGATATTTATTCATTTAAACTTGTTCAAATTTGAGCCGATGTGTTCAACAACCTGTAGCTTTTATTGCAAATATTAGGTAAAAATTATGTTAATTTGTCCTTGGCCTTGCTAAATTCCAAATTTGAATATATTTGTCACAAAATTGAAAACGTTATTTAGGATTGAATTGATGCTTGAAAATGTGACTTTTTTTCTTTAAACTTAATTACCTCAGAAACTATAAAGTTTTGTTATAGTAAACCCTTAATAAAAAAGATTTAAAATTATAAGCTAAATCGAAAATACGATTCGTATATAGGGTATTCTATTTAAAAAAATACAACTTTATGCCGTCCTAGTTTGTTGGCTCACCCTGTAGAGTCCCAAATATTTTTAAAATCTGCGTAAAAATAAACTGTATCAAATAATAAATATAGTTTCTTTGTTAATTGCAGCGAAAAGGCACAAACCTACTTCATCCAATCGTTGACTCACCCTGTATAAATTTATGTACATACATCAATAATATAATTACAAATACTTAATAATAAAAAAAAATCTCAAATTTTAATAAGAAATTTCGTTCAATAAATACGAGTGATCAACAGAATTCCACTGATGGTTTTTGAGGTAAAGCAACTCAAATATTGAATTTGTTGTGCTCGAAATGCATCTGGAGGATAAAATTTACAGAAAGAGAAATTATCCGCTCATCACACAATTTTTGATGCACTCAAAATCCATAAGAATTCTTTATTCTTAAAAAGTTCTTTTAAGGTCGTGTAGTTAAAATAATACCTTACAAATGCACTCTCCTTCACAGTCGTTGGGGTCGGTAACTCCCTTGGGGTCACAAGGACAGGGTTCACATTTTGGGTAACCTCTAAATCCAGGAGCGCACGAATCGCATTTAATTCCTGAGTACCCTTGTTTGCATTTGCATGTACCAGCTAGATCACCAGACTAAAAATACCGTTGGAATTAAAAACACAAAAGTTTCCTGCTATTCAAAAAAAAAAAAAAAATAGTGAAATCTCACCGGAAAAAAAAAAAGAAAATAAGCATTCGAATTACATTGTGGGAAATAAAAGTTATTTTTAACAGGAACTTATTTGAATTTTTGAATATAATATCTTAAAAATTATGTAATTTAAGGATATTTTTACCTGTACACACACGTTCTCGGTTGTTCCAACATCATTGCATTTACATTTAACACATGGTCGAGGATCTTGAGGTAAAACACCAAATGGTCGAAAATATCCCGCTAAACATTTTTCGCAGTTAATTCCAGTAGTAAAATCCTAGAAAAATATTTTTGATAAATTTTTAAAATTCCTATATAGGTATAAGAAAATATATTTCAAATAATTTATTTTACTTTTTGCCCTGAATTAGATCCATAGCTGGAGCTCAGAAACAGATTGAACACCAATCGAAATTTACATCATATCTGGCTTTATTTCGAACTTAAACTGATAATAAACATATTTTTTAATATCTATATATTCTAATTCGAGCAGTGGTAATCGAAGTAATTCAGGAGAATAGAACTATACACGGTATACCCGAGTCTATTGTGGAAGAAATGAAACAGAGGATTAGGTAATGTATGTCGTTACCTTTCCAAAATATGTAGGCATTATCGATCAGAGATCTAATGAAAAACAATCACCAAAAATGTAAGATTAATCTGCAAAACCTTATCCGATCTAAATATAATAAAAAGCGTCAGAAAAGTCAATGGCATAAATCCAGAGATATTCATAAATTAGCGTATGAAGAAGTTCATCATTTTATATATGAACCGATTACCAAAAAAAGACGAAGCTATTTTTTATCTTTTCTGAAAGAACTCTATAGTCAGAGCATAAAAACAGAAGACACTGATTCTTATAGCACTAGTAAACTTAATGTTCTAGATAGAAAATTATTACAAACTTTAACTATTTATTATTCATTTATTTAATAGTTTCTTAATGATTATTTTTATTATTGTACTTTTTTACAGATGAGGAGATATTGTTGATGATGGAGGTGAAGTAGAAATTAGAGAAAATGCGTTCGAAGATAGTTCTGATGAAAGGCTTTTGGAAGATGCACTAATCTGACTTCATAAGTGACAATAATTCGAGTAAGGGCGAATGATTCGGTTAAATGCATCAAAACTTTGCGTGAAATAATGATAAATTGTTGTTATTAAACCCTACTTTGTGATTTTTTCTCTTGTTTTTCCGTACGGCTAATACTCATTTAAATATTAGTCAGTTCAGTTTTGCTTATGATATTTGATATCTTCTGCAGTCAGTTTTATATTCCGTTCATTACTTGTATTATTAGAAGCAGTTAACAAAGCTTGAAGACCGCAAAATTGTCTGTTAGAATAGCTGTATCATCAACAGATTCTCTAAAGTTTGAATAACATGGATTAGATTTCACATCCCTTTCTCTATGATTTTTAATTTCAAATTGTTCTATTAAACCAGAGTTTGAGAGGTACACTGTTTGACTCCAGTAAAGGTTCGCAATTATCCTGCTATCCTTATCATACAGACTTAGATACGTAAATACTGTAACCTTGGTCAAATGCAATTTTGTAGTGTATAATACTTACAAAAGAATCTTTCTTTTGATCATAATAGTTCTTAGTTCTAGATCTTTATCTCAAGCTCTAAAGCTATACCTAAATTTAAGCTAACTCTCTCCATGCGCTTCTTCGCATCATTCATAGAGCCTTGTACGCCAAGAGGTGGAAGAAAAGCTTTAGAAAGTGGTTTATAATGCTTATAAGATGACCATTTTTGCAAAAGTTGGCGTTTCATTTTTTTTTTGAAAGTGCTAAATGTGGACAGTAGCCAACCATTAGTTATTTGCTGGGTATAATAGATTTTATTGAACTGTGCAGTATTTAATCCAGATTTTTGCCTTTTAGTAATTGAAATTTCCGTTTTTTATCATTTTAATTTATGTTTTTAAAATACTTGACTCATTATTTGCTGTCTCAGGTTATGTTTCAAATTCATTTCATCGAATAGCTTGGGTATATATCACTAGCAGGCATTGTGTAACTCACCAGAGTCCGCAATTTCTTCATTCCTGTATGGGCATAACTTTATTTTTATGAAGATGGGGAGTTTTACCAAGACGAGAAAGATGTTTTTTATTTCATGACTTAATTTTCTTCGGTACTGTCAGTATCAATAGTAGTCTTTTAGGATATCTCTATTTCTATGCATTTTCATAATTTTTCGCATATGCCCTGTCTTTTAAGTTTCTTAGACATTATTTTTTTACGAGCATTGCTGATATTTTGGAAATCGTCTCTTATATTGAATCTAGATTTCTTTGATATCATCTGGAACTTGAGTCTTTAATATATTATTCAAACACTAATCTAACACCATCATTTTTGAGCATTTTAAGAGTTGGTAATGTGCTGGTGTGATAAGTTTGTTTCCTTTTAGTTTTAAAAAGCCTTCGTTACGAAGTCAATTTGATTTGGGACAATATTTCATTAAAATACCTGTGCGCCAAAGTATCTCAGTCTTATACTGATTTCATCAGGTTATTGTAAAATGGAGGGTATTGCGACAAACTTACTTACGAACGTTTCACAAACGAATTATTCATTTAAATAACTACTTAATTTAGTCTGCCCTTTCAATGAAACTACTGAAATCTCCCACGTGAAAATCGTGAATAATTAATCCAGGTGGTTAGGGCACTCTACGAGCAGTTGCGTCTAGTCAATGTAACAGGAGGAAAGCAGATTCCGGAATGTGTCGGGTGCTCGACGTTTCAGCTTAATGAGCCGTTTCCACAATTTCCGAGAGTTTAAGAACCCTGCAGTGATATACATTTTCAATGGTGAGATGGACGAATTCTTGATGTGTCAATAGATGATTTTACTTCATTTAAATGTTACATTCACCAGTATGTCAAGAAACAAATAATTGCTTAAAAACTTCGATCATACTCTAGATATAAACAACAATAGATTTGTCTGAAGGCTATTTATGGTCGGTGGGGGAGACGCTTTTTTGATGTTTGACAGACATAAACATGTTTACATATCTTGTCTTTCAGTTTAATTGCTTGTCGTGAGTTTTTTCGGTGTTTTTAAGTGTTAGAAATTACTATAAATGCGAAGTTTACAATTAATATTAACAAAAAGAGGATTTAAAAACTTATTTTTATCGGTAAATATTGTTAGATTGTTTACATATTGAAAATAACAATAATAAAAATTTAGGCAACCATATATTCATACTTTGTATTCAGAATTGACGTACCGATGATACTCGTTTAAATAATGCAATTAGAAAAGGATAGCATAAAATCGGTATATGTGTACCAAGAAATTAAATATCTACTGTTAATCAACACTTTTTCAAATATAAATAAAAATATTATTACGTTATTCAGCGTTCAAACAAGCGGGCCCTGGTTCTGAGGTTATGCTACTTCTACAGGGGTATGTTCGAAGAAAATACCCCATTAATAAATATTAAGATTGTACCATATATTTATTTAAATTAATTTAAGAAATGTTTTCCTTAAATGTTAACAAACTATATAGTATTGCATCAATAATAGGTGGTATTATAAAATGTATTGATAGCTTAGCGTACAAACTAAGTAATTTAGGGGCCACGGGGGTTTTTGTGGCAAATTGGAGGTCCGATTAAGCTGGAAAGTATTTTTAATATATTTTTAGTTGCTGAATCCGAATATGGAGCATTTCATCTGAAACGTCCCAGCGCGGTGCGCGCGTGTTTTCGATAACGAAATTATTCTAAAAGACTTTTCCAGTAGATTTTTTCGATGTATTTTTTCCCAGCTTTCTAATTCAAATTTGTCAAAATTTATAATTTGACCTTAAAATACTAGATTATTATGAAGCATAGAACCAGACATAGAGTATTATTTGCATTTGAGGTCTCGTGGTTCTATGCACAGCTAATTAGAAAAAGAAGGGATTACTGATATCACTCCTCATGCACAGCTAATTAGAAAGAGAAGGGATTACAGATATCACTCCTCATCTTTTGCAGCCGTCATTGGGAAAGCCGAGCAGTCGTTGAGGAAGCATCACTTGAAAATGCCAGCTGAGATGTTGACGAAACGTCGTGAAGATTTTTCTACTGACGAACGGATTGTAAACCGGAAAAACATCAGTGCACATTTCACCATACGTGAATATATATATATATATATATATATATATATATATATATATATATATATATATATATATATATATATATATGTGATTCAGTATTAATCCGGGAATACATCTGTTCGTTCGTTTGGATTCTTGTAGAAGTTTGCAGACGTTTCGCCAAAATCTTATTTAGCATCTTCTGTGCTTGTTGGTTGTAGATCAACTGAAAGAAATTCAAAGCGTAGCGTGCCTTATACGCGGACGCAGATAGTAACGGTTGGTTGGCGTTGGCTCAGCCTTCCTTTCGAGCGCCGCCGTTGGGTCAGTTTAAGCGTGGCATGCGTGTCGGCACAATGGTCCCGCTTAAAGAGAGTTTTCCAAGTAGAAGGAAAATTGAGTGCATCGTCTCTCTTATTCAGAGTGCCGTTCTTTTCAATTTCGATGGATTCACAGATCAATCTTGCCTTGTAGTGTTCTATATTGGCGACTTGCTGTCAAAATCAATTTTGTGTCCTGAAGAGCCTATTGTTTTATGTGATTTGTAGGTTATAGATATGTTATGTTTCCGGAGCAATCTGCCGATTCTGTCTGTTGTGTCTTTTATGTAAGGAAATATGGTGATTTGTCTATTCTCGGTAGGTGGCCTTGTTTTTTGCGTTGGTTTTTGTTGCAATTTTATTGCCTTATTTATGGTTGGTATCTTGTAGCTGTTTTGTTTAAAGGCCCTTTTTATGTGTGACAGTTCCTTTTCTTTTCCCTGGTCTTTAGTTAGGCAAAGGGATCTTGATATTAAGATAAAAATCATTCTACGTTCTTTGCTCCTTATAAAATTTTCTTGATTTATCATTTTTATGGAAGAGAAAATAAAAAACCGAAATTATAGTTTTCTGCGTTTTTCACTAAAAATTTTGAGGTCATGTTAAAAATGATAAATACATAAACTATAGATTTTTTATTACCTACAACTTTTATATTCAATTTGTTTCGATAAGCAGCGTAGTTTTTTCAGAAATAGCAAAAATATATTTTTCATCCTTAAATTTCCACCCAATTTCACTTTAACAACTCGCTAGTGATTCGGATTGTTTTTCCTCCTTTTTTCGTAATATTTTAAAAAAATTTTCATTATCAGAATGCTGTAACAAATTTTCTTTTTTCAAATATACCTTGACTGAACTAAAGGAACAAAAACTACTTGGAACACATATTGTATCTGAAACTATCATGATTAATTAATTATAACCGTTTAAACAATTAAATTGTTACTAACAAAATTCCCTGTCTACTTTTCAGCTGCTCAAAAAACATAGAAAATACTACCCTGCTTGTTAGGACCTTCAATTTGCCACCAAACCCCCTGGGCGCTCAGACTAAATACTGTAAAATGTTACGCCGTCGGGTTGAATTGTGTGGACGATAGTAGGCAGAAGTCCGTAGGGTGCGATTGTTAAAAGAATGTAACAAAAGGGAGAACGCAAACATTAATTTTAACCGATTTAAGTTAAATTTTATTACATGTATTTTTATATTGCTTAATTCAAATAAATAAAAAATGTATATTCATTCTACTGGATATATATATATATATATATATATATATATATATATATATATATATATATATATATATATATATATATATATATATATATATATATATATATGTGCGTGTGTGTGTTTCTTGTGTTATCGAGTGGACCATCGAGATGTTGCCTTTGTCGCCTTGTTTGCTGTTTTCTGATTTTAAACTCAGGTTTATAGGATGCAAAGGCGAGATGATGGTTTGTACCGAATGCGGTGGCCTGACGAGTCCCATATTAGGACGAAACAGCGCTGTCGTCATCTGTCGAACCCGGAGATTTTCCATATTTTTGGAGTGCTTCGCACCTTTTACCACGAGAATCATGCAGATTGACAAATTTTCACGTCCGCTTCGCCAATATTTGATTCTATTTTATTATATATATATATATATATATATATATATATATATATATATATATATATATATATATGAAGTCAAATGCGAACAGTAATTGCAAACTTCGTTCCATCATATCCTTTCCGTGTTAGAGGTTGCACAATTTGAATGAATTGCTACAGAACACAATTCATCCCATGACACCACCATCAAGATGATGGCCTACCTGTACCACCATACCGAGAAGAAAGTCAAAACTTACCCTCCCCGCCATAGTGATACGGCAGAGGTACATGTTTCGTCTCTACTAGACTCATCAGGGTACCGACATGCACCTGTTTGTGCAAAGGACAGATCCGAAGGAAGTGTGCAACACTGAATGCGGCTTCGCCGACCTCCCGCCGGATGGCGTATATATGTTTATGAGACTTTCACGGATTCCTCCGTGTGAGATGCAATAGCAGTGGATGTATCCACATTATGCCGTTGTAGTGCTGAAATCACATTCAGCAAACGTACAACTATATGCAACTCCGTGAATAGATGAAGTCAAATGCGAACAGTAATTGCAAACTTCGTTCCATCATATCCTTTCCGTGTTTGAGGAAAGGATATGATGGAACGAAATTTGCAATTACTGTTCGCATTTGACTTCATCTATTCACGGAGTTGCATATAGATGTACGTTTGCTGAATGTGATTTCAGCACTACAACGGCATAATGTGGATATATCCACTGCTATTGCATCTCACACGGAGGTATCCGTGAAAGCCTCATAAACATATATATATATATATATATATATATATATATATATATATATATATATATATAATATACGTAATATGAAGCCGTGACGGGGAATGCTAGTTACAGATAAAAAACGCGTGCCTCTAAAATTTGTGATTGCTTTTTTTACGATAACTTCGTTATTTTTTATGCTATCGGGTTCATCCAAAAACTACTTTAAAGATAATTTCAAGGGCTATTAGATCGTTTACATCTCCACTTTTTAAACTTCACCATTTTTAAAAGATAAAGGGTTAAAGGGCTCGGGTCATATGATCCTCGCAATAAAATTTACACGTCTAACGTTGATATCTCGGTTGTTTTTTATCCTACACATTATCAGCCATTTTTCACGTATATTTAGTAGTTTTAGAATTATTATAAAAAAAATAAATTTTTAGAGAAATTTGGAAAATTCTGTTTTTTTTAATCGTACTTTTTTTCCAAAAATAAGCATTCTAAACGGGTCAAAGTTTCTGAGCTCATTACCTATACTAAAATAAAGTAAATTCTACAGGGACTGCTATAAATTTTAATTTTGGTGGAAATGGCGTAGGTTTTATAATTCACTTTTTCTTAAAAAATTCGAGAGTCCAGTCTTAGTTTCATCATAACTCACTTAATTCTAATTCAATAGACTCCACACTCCAGCTTATTTGAAAGGTCTTTTCAAGTACTTTGAAAAGTCTTCTTTAGGTATTTTCCGAAAAATGTATCCGTTTCCCGTTATTTAACCTCGAACACTTGAATTCGAGTATTCACCAAGAAAAAATGATCCCTTTAACTATCTATAAGTCGCTTTGGATTGAACTTACAATGTTCATAAAAAACAATTTCTTTGTTTTCTTATTAGCTTTAATTTGGGTATGAACAATATTTTTGGAAAAACGCATAGTTTTTTAGTTATTTATAAAAAACAGTTTCAGTACAGGCATTTTTTTCATGAAAAATCAATATTTTTAACCACTAATAACTCAAAAAATATTGACTTATCAAAAAAACTTTATAGAATATATTTTACTTAGAATTTATCCCTTTATCGATTTTTGATACAATAATTTCCACCCCCGAGAAGGGGTGGCATCCACCCCCTGGGTAAACGCGCAAATCGGCACTACAGGGTGATTCAAAAATCGATCACGAAACTTAAGGGGGTGATTCTACTTGACAAAATAAGGGTAGAGCTTCATATAATTTTTTTTCAAAATGTCATTCGTTTTCGAGTTACAAGCCGTCCAAGTTCAAGTTTTTATTTTTTGTTTTTTGAATTACTCGCTTACAGGAAAACCGATTTGACTAATATTTGAAAGATAGGCTAAGTCTTCTGCGCTTCATCATTTTAGTAACAATTCACATTGATTGTTTGCCGCTAGAGGGCACTTTACCTACATTGAAAATTGTTTTTTTGTCATAATTTTTTAGTGTTGACAGCTACAGTAGTTTTTGGCATAATTTCTGAAAGACTGATGCCAGGCCTTTAAAAAAGGTGCTCTTTATTTACATCGCTAAACCCAACGGTTTAGACGTAAATCACCCTTAAAAATTAAGTGGTAAATTTACTTTTCTCATTTCATTACCACCAGCTACCAGGTAAATAGCTATCAAAGTATACTAGAGCTGTCAGTTTAACATCAAATAAATTCGCTTTTTAAACTATTTAATTTATAATCTTAAAATAACTAATAATGGCTAATCACCAATATTCAAATATCGAATATTGTGATATCCATTTTTGTTATGGAAAAGCAAATGGTAATGCAGAGTTGGCAAGAAGATATTATATGGAGAGTTATCCGGAAAGAAATATCCCTCATGCTCAAACATTTTCCAGTGTGCACAGGAGGCTTGCGGAATGTGGTTCCTTTAAAAGTTATAATGGAAATAGGGGAAGACCTAGAACTGCTAGAAACGTGCAACACGAAGAAAGAGTGCTTGAAATTATTGAAGATAATCCAGGTATTAGTACTAGAAAAATTGGGAATGAAGTGCGGCTCTGTCAGGCTAGTTCATGGAGGATACTAAGAGAAGAACAACTCTACCCGTTTCATTCAAAAAAGGTGCAGGCTCTTTATGACGATGATCGGCCGAGACGGTTTGAAATAAGCAATCAGATCCTAGCTAAGTATGAACACGATAATCGATTAATTGGCGTCATATTATTCACTGACGAAGCTGGTTTCACTCGTGATGGCATAACAAATCTAAACAACATCCACACATATGCTTACGAGAACCCAAACAATGTGGTAGAAACGAAACATCAGCGTAGATTTTCACTAAATGTGTGGGCAGGGATAATAGGAGATTACCTTATTGGTCCTCATTTCTTTGATGGCCCATTAACTGGTGACGTATACTTAGATTTTATCCAAAATCGTCTCCCATTGTATCTAGAAGATGTGTCATTGGAAGTAAGGGCCAACATGTGGATCCTCCAAGACGGAGCTCCGCCCCACTTTAGTATACGTGTCCGACAGTATTTGAATGCAACGTATCCTGAGCGATGGATAGGACGAAGTGGACCATTGGCATGGGCAGCGAGGTCACCAGACCTTAATCCTATGGATTTTTTCTTTTGGGGTCATTTGAAACAATTGGTGTACGATATTCCAGTAATCAACGTCGAGGATCTTCGCTTCAGGATAATCGAAAAGTGCCAAATTATTAAAGAAGCACCAGGAATTTTTCATCGAGTTAGGCGACATTTTTTGAAGAGTGTTAGGAAATGTATGGAAGAAAATGGGGGACATTTTGAGAATCTTTTTTAGGTTGTTTAGTACTGTTTCATTAATTTTTATCAATTAAATGTATATCGCAATAATCCATAATATGAATATTTACTGATTAGCCATTATTAGTTATTTTAAGATTATAAATTAAATAGTTTAAAAAGCGAATTTATTTGATGTTAAACTGACAGCTCTAGTATACTTTGATAGCTATTTACCTGGTAGCTGGTGGTAATGAAATGAGAAAAGTAAATTTACCACTTAATTTTTAAGGGTGATTTACGTCTAAACCGTTGGGTTTAGCGATGTAAATAAAGAGCACCTTTTTTAAAGGCCTGGCATCAGTCTTTCAGAAATTATGCCAAAAACTACTGTAGCTGTCAACACTAAAAAATTATGACAAAAAAACAATTTTCAATGTAGGTAAAGTGCCCTCTAGCGGCAAACAATCAATGTGAATTGTTACTAAAATGATGAAGCGCAGAAGACTTAGCCTATCTTTCAAATATTAGTCAAATCGGTTTTCCTGTAAGCGAGTAATTCAAAAAACAAAAAATAAAAACTTGAACTTGGACGGCTTGTAACTCGAAAACGAATGACATTTTGAAAAAAAATTATATGAAGCTCTACCCTTATTTTGTCAAGTAGAATCACCCCCTTAAGTTTCGTGATCGATTTTTGAATCACCCTGTATATCACTTTTTTTACTTAAGGCACTGTCTAACTACTTACCAATTTTCACGCAAATCGATGAAGGTTCAAATTTTTCTGAGGAGAAACCCTTCAGTGATTGTACTATTAAATGAACTTACCGTACAATTTTCACATACTCCTCCCCCTTGATACGTTCCCTCAATATCCATGCTCCAGCCGGCCCTGTCCACCTGCTCGTCGTAATGACAACTGCTGGCATGACCATGGCAATTGCATGGTAGACATCTTTGTGCGTCTCTCGATGATCCAGGAGACCATGGTCGCTGGTTAAACAGTGGACAGCATCTATCGCAATTTGGTCCGCACGTATGATGTTGGCATTCACATTCTGGGTGCTGTCAAAAATGTAATAAATACTAGATATAATTCTTGGGCGGAGTTTTTGATTCATGTTTTTAACTATCTTGGTAGAGCCATTAAGAGGACCATCGGTGTAATTTCACCCTAGGAATAAAATAATCGATGGTGGGTTAGAAATACCTTCCTAAAATCATATCAAATTATACAGTGTAGTCGATAAAAAAAAAAGTGATGTTGTGGAATTTTTATTTTTAGAGTTATTTAAAATTTTTGAAAATCCATGCGAGAAATTGCTCAAAATCATGTCTACACACCACGAAAAAAATTCCATTAAAAGAATAAAATTTGCGATGGATACGAGGATTTTATTTAAATTTGGAAATTTCAAAAAAAAAATCGAATAATGGACAACGTTAATCGATACTACAGAAAAAAATAGCAAGGAAAAATCAAATCAATTTTTTCGATCCGATTTTGAGCAATTTTTGGTCCATATTTCGATTGAATCTATTAAAAACCAACCAATTTCGAAGTTCAAAATCGACTTTGGAACATTATTGTAAAAAATTAACATTTTTTTGTATTTTTTGCTTCAGTTTTTCGAAATTTCGTTTTTTTTTTGAAATTTTCAATTTTAACATGCTGTTACCTCTCGCAATTAAGTCCAAAAATAAAAATTCTATAACTTTCAAATATTTTTTTTTATTTTTTCGACCGCTCAGAATAATTTGGTGTGATTTTAGGAATATATTCATAGATTTTCACCCCCCACCAATTATTTTATACCTAGGCTGAAATTACTGGGTGACCCCTTAAATATATAAAAAAGAACAAGTTCTCTACTATTCCAATTTGCTTCATAAACAAAGTAACTGAGATCTAAGTGGATATTAAGTAGGGTAGTGCGAGTATTCGAAAATTCGGGTTTGAAAAAAAAACTCGACTCGTCGAGTCGAATAAAAACTCGAAACTTCGACTTTTCAAACAATCTCGAATTTTCAAAATCGAATATTCGAACTAACTTCCATACCAATTTTTTGTTTTTAGTCTTCGGAAAAAAAAACATTAATTTATGGTCGAAATATTCAGACAAAGAGAAAAAGATATTTAACTTATAATAATCAAGGAAAATCATTTACTTAGTCTACCTACAAATTTTTCCCTCTGATTGTTGATGGGTCCAGTAAGCTACAATATACACTTCGACTATTTCATCGAATCATATGAATTTGTTATTCAAAGTTGTTTCTTTCAATTTCCGAGTTTGTTCGAAAACTTTAGTATTTGACTCGAACTCGACAACAACACTTTACTCGACTCGAACTCGAATTTTCGAATATTCAAACACCCCTAATATTAAGTTTTGTTCCAAAAAAAAAATATCTTCCAAAATTCAACCTGGCAGGTTTTCAGTTTTTGTCAGTTTAAAATAAGGCAGAATAGAAATTTCCCAAGTTTATTTATTTTAACGTTATCTTAAGAAATACCAGTAACTACGTCTTTCGTATTTTTATTTTTTAAATTTGACTTGCTTAGTAATATGCCTCGACAATATTGATTCTAAATTGTCTACAAAAACGTAAAACTTTTTTACTTTAACTTTTAATATAGTTATGATTTGTCCACAGGTTTTTGTAGAACTAATATAGTTATGTAATTATAAAATTAAAACAATCTTATTACTTTAATATTAAATAGTTTTTCATCATTTTTTTAGAAATATTTTGTCCTATTTCTATTTCTACGTAATTTTATTGCAATAATTTATAATATTTTCTGCGTGCAGTTCAAGAAATGCAAGTTTAATAATCAATGCAAGCTTCACTGTTATTACAGAACCAGAAGTTAACTTCATAGGTAATTTATATTCTCATCTTTGCTAAGTGTTGTAGTACAGTGTCAGCACATAAATACAATGGCATTTATTAAGAAAAAAATCTAGATCAACTTGATGCACAAATTATAAACAGACAAACCGGACCATCTCTGTTCGTTGGTTTGATTTCTTGTAAAAGTGGTAGACCTTCGATCATACCCTAGATTTAAACAACAATAAATTTGTTTGAAGGCTGTTTATGGTCGGTGGGGGAGACGCTTTTTTGATGTTTGACAGACATAAACATATTTACTTATCTTATCTTTCAATTCAATTGCTTCTCGTGACTTTTTTTGGTGTTTTTAAGTGTTAGAAATTACTATAAATGCAATTAATATTAACAAAAAGAGGATTTAAAAACTTATTTTTATCGGTAAATATTTTTAGATATTGTTTACATATTGAACATAAAAATAATAATAATTTAGGCAGCCATATATTCATACTTTGTTTTCGGAACTTAGGTACTGATGATAATCGTTGAAATATTGCAGTTAGAAAAGGATAGCATAAAATCGGTATGTCTGTACCAAGAAATTAAATATCTACTGTTTATTAACACTTTTTCAAATATAAATAAAAATATTATTACGTTATTCGGCATTTAAACAACCGGGCTCTAGTTCTGAAGTTATGCTACTTCTACAGGGGTATGTTTGAAGTGGTAGACGTTTCGCTAAAATCTCATTTGGCGAACAGACCCATATAGTTTTGAATTAAGGATGTTCAACGATGTCATAAAAGGTGAGGTGCAGGGAGAGGAGAGACATGGGGTGAAAGTTTAAGAAAGCCACAGTGTTGCGAACCTTAGAAAAAATACTTGTCGTCTTCAAGATCACTCAAATGAATGAACTAATATAAAAACAGCCCAAGAAAATGATATTTTAAGTTGTATTAGAAGCATATCAAATATTTTTAAATGTTATATTATGCGACTATTAACAATATTTAATTTATAAATATTGAACAAAGCTTGGCAATAGTGTATACGATCTATTATCAACTAGTTGCTTCCGAACTTCAGTCAAAATCTTAACCTTTCTACATGAGATATGTCAACGCTTTGCTTATCAGTGAAAGAATGAATGAACAAAAGGTGGCTGTACGTGATCGCTGATTGAAGTTGCCTAACGGCTTCTGGTGGCAAAATTGTATCTCCGAAATGCCTCTGCCTCAGTATGTTGAGTGCTGGGCACTCTCTGAGTCAGCCTTCATGTGCATCCAAAGGCTTGTTTACAAGCCTAGAAAACACATACGGCCTTCTTGGTTCGAGCATTAATATGACCATTCCAGCTCAGTTATGAGTTCAGAACTGCTCCCAGATATTTGACTGTTCCCTTGTATTGAAGGGTCCTTTCCGTCAACGTAATTTGGTGAAGTCTCTCCATTTTTCTCTTTTTTGGAAAAAGTACCACCTCGGCTTTGTCCGGGTTTATTCCTAGTCCTTCATGGCACTATCGTTCGCCCGCATCATTGGTTCCCCCAGATCCCAGATATCGTGACCAGGGCACAAACAGTCCAGATCGTCGGCGTAGAACTGTGTATACAAAACAGGCTCATTTAGTTCACTCAGAAAGCTCCACAACAACGGCGATAGAACTCCTCTCCATGGACAGTTCATATCTACCAGTGCTGTAACCGTTAAATTGTTGCCTATCAGTATTAATTATGTCGACAGTTCGATTGAAAAACAAATTTCTGATAAAAAATTTTCGAAAAACAATGAATATACGATAATTTCACACAAGACATAAAATTTTGTAAATAATAATATCCATATTCGGTTGAATTTTGATAAAAGAATCTGCCATTGGCGCAATGCGCAAAAACTTTTTGTTTAAGGGCCTTTTATAAGACGGCGTTGTCCGGTTTCTCATCCTGTCATAGCAGCGCTTAAAACAAGTATCAACACTAAAAATTTACGCTAAAACTTGAAGATCAGACCTTAGCAGAAAGAATATTTTTACCACCGCACGCCATCATGGACTTGTTGGAAAGTTGTTTGACTAATTCTTATTTTCAAGAAAAGGAAAAATTCTACATCCAAGATGATGGACTACCAATGGGATATTCACTCTCACCGGTGGTCGCAAATATTTTCATGGAATGGTTCGAGACGTTTGCAATCGAATCCACAACTAAGAAACCAAAGTTATGGCTCAGATACGTAGACGATACTTTTATTATTTGGAGTGGACACGACGAAGAACTTCGAAATTTTCTTTTTCATCTCAACAATATCAGCCCAACTATTAAACTCACCATGGAGAAAGAAGTAGAAAATAAATTACCATTCTTAGATGTCTTGGTTGAAAGAAATGGAAGCCACGCACACAGGACAATACCTTAATTATTCATCTATTCACTCCAACAACACCAAACAAGGAATTATAAGAAATCTCGTAGATAGAGCCTTAATTCTCTGCAACTCCAACGAGAACTTGATGAAAGAGATAGATTACTTTAAAAATGATCTGACAGCCAACGGATATCTCGTGGATAAGTTTCTTGAACAACGCAGAAATAGGACAATATCGACAACGAATGAAGAACGAAAACCAGTATTGAACATCCCTTATGTTAAAGGCATTTCAGAAAAAGTTAGAAGGATAGGAAAACGATATAAAATCAACGTTGTTTTCAATTCAAATAACTCTCTGAGAAGTCGCCTCACTAAAGTCAAACCAACAACTCAAAGAGACATGAAGAACTGTGTATATCAGATACCATGTGAATGTGGCAATTCCTACATTGGCGAAACAAAAAGACCTCTTGACGTAAGGACCAAGGAACACCAAAAATGCACATCTCGAGATGAAACAGAAAAATCTGGTGTGCTGCCAACCATGCTGGACTCATGAACACCACATAAAATGGTCTGAAGCTAAAATACTACACCGAGAACAACATTGGGAGAAAACGGGAATTCAAAGAAGCCGCGGTTATACATCAGAACCCGAGTTGTTTCAGTAAACCATCTTTAGATATAAGAGAAGGGTAGAAACCACTTTTTAGCAATTGTAAACTAAAAACTAAATGCAGCATAAAAAAAATTAAATTGGGATTTTGCCATAGCAGACATGACTGCACCCATCCTCAGTCACACTCTGCTGCATTTATTTTTAGTATAAATAGTCAGGTAGCCTAAAGGATTTATTTAGTTTCACTTGAAAACGGCTAAAGATAACTACTAGCCGAAACGTCGTCATATTCAACAAAAATAAAGACAACACTTCGCAGGATGGTCTATATCCACTAGGCTTAAGGAACAAGGAACATGAAAGATGTATAAAAAAGAAACAAATTGTACAATCTGCAGTAGCTGAACACCAGCATTGCTCAGATCACACTTTTTATGTAAAAGAAACTAAGGTTGCTAGCATCAGTGCCTGGTTTCTTTAAACGTAAAATTAGAGAATCAATCGAAACTTGTAAATATCCAAATAATATTAACAGAGATGCGGGTTACTGTTTACATCACACGTGTGTCGAGGTATAAATACCGAGCTGTTGCTTCTCAATAGTCATCGTGAGTTCATAGTCAAGGTGGACCAGGAAACATCACAACCGAGAAGACCAGAGGCAGGAGTACCACAGGGGTCCGTACTCTCACGGCACCTCTATAATATCTTCACACATGATATCCCCAAGACCAGAAATACGAACATGGCCCTGTTCGTTGACGACACAGCAATAGTGGCAAGATCTACCCATCCAATGATGGTTAGTAGATATTTGCAAGAAGAAATGGACCAAGTCAATGACTGGTTCATAGCTTGGAAAATAGCAGTAAACGTCCAGAAAAGTTAAGCACTCTTCCTGACGAAGAGAAGGAGACCACCGGGCGAGATGATAGATATTGATGGCGAAGACGTCAGATGGACAAATGAAGCCAAATATCTCGGAGTGACGATAGACAGAGGATTGTGTTGGAGACAACACATCACTGCAACAATAAAAAAGTTCAAAAACGTGAGAAAACAACTCTACCCTTTACTCAACAGGAAGAGTAAAATGAGCTTAAAGAACATTAATAAAAACAGTGCTTAGGCCAGTATTGACCTACGGGTCAGCAGCGTGGGGCTACGCTGCTGATTCACATATTAAAAGGCTGGAAGCTCAGGAAAACAAAGTACTGAAGATGGCTGTAGACGTCCCGTGGTTCGTCAGGAACGAACAAATACGTCGAGATCTGAGCTGGACCCCTTTAAGAGAGGTCCTTAGACAAAAGGCAGGAAAAGTCTTCCAAAAAGCAGAAGAGCATGATAATCCACTGATAAGACAGGCAGTGGATTACAACTCAGATGAGGTAAGAAAACATAAAAGACCTAGAATGTAACTCTAGGCACAGAATGCAGGAGATGGAGAAATACAGAATATCAGGTAGAAGATAGAAGAAGAAAGAAGAAGGAAGAAAAGAAGAAGAGGAGAGAAGTACATGAGAAGAAGAAGAAGAAGAAGCAAAAAAGGGAGGTAAGAAGAAAGACCGGTATGCTGAGCCAAGACGACAACCTCAAGGGCGGCACCGATAGCAACGGGAACAAAAGGAGCCCAGAAAAGTTTTTTCAGGCATGAATGAATGATGCACGGAATGAATTAGAAGAGACCAACCTTACGTTGTATGAAATACGTAAGGCGGTGCGACGCCATGGGTGCAACGGCATCCGGAGCGGAAACACCAAAGAGTGATGACCGGAGGTTTAAAAAGGCCAAGGCCCGGAAACCAATGGACACTCACTGAGTACTTCTGTGGGCTATGGCTTCATCGTAGCAAACCGAAGTAGGCCGTGGGGACCTTAAGTCCAGGGGGGGTTTTAGCCGGTAGGAATCCGGCACTACCTTCACACTTCGTGTTAGTGTCTATGCAAGATTTCCCCTCCTCGAAAAAAAAATCGATAGTCATTCAGCATTCTAATCTTACGGAGTAAATATCCTTGAAGGTTCCTCGTGTAATCGTAAGCGAAATGTCGGATAATAATTGAAATTTGAGGTAGATTTAATTTTTATTAAAAAATAAATTATGTAGTGTCAGTTAATGGTATCTAGTTTGCAATTCAACCAATACTATGTTGATTTAACAATTTACGCTTGCTCTTTCCCTTCCAGTAATCCGATTGATTGAAAGGTATTCATTTTAATTTAATAAAGAATTACCAATCGACAACTAAAAACTTTTCCGCCTTTATTAAAAATTAATTTTTCTCGAGCGAAGGTCGCGGATTTATTCCTCGAGTTTAAAATACACAATTGGAAAAATATTTCAATAAGAAAATGAAAAGCGTTTCTGTGTGACACTCGAGAATGGAAATGGAGATTCCCGAGGTCTTTAAATATCTTTAAAATTGAATTCCGCCACTGTTTCCAATCGTGATTTCCTAGTCATTCCACCTTATTGCTTTTATTCCATCGCCAAGTGAACTCAAAACATTTTAGAGCGATTTTCTATTCGCAGATAATGATCGTTCTTAATGAAATTCCTCCCCTTTCAATTAAAATTCATATTTTATGAATGCGCGACTAATATCGGGATGAAAAGAGGATTATCTGACAATTAGACGAAGAAGGAAGTTGAAAAGTTATTATTTTAGTAGCTTTTCCTGGTAAATGGAATATTAACTAGATAAATAATAATAGTTAATGCTTTTTCAGGTAATTTTTTAATAAGCAAAGCACAAGACTAGAAGGAAATTCTTAAGGTGTTTTAAAAGAAGTACAAATTTGATAATGTCAATTCGCATAGGTATCAGAAACTGCACATCGCTCATTAACAATATACCCAACAACTATCCATTTTTTTTAGATTGGTTTATTATTTTCTTATATTTTTGGGGGGTGATCGCCTCCCCCCCCCCCCCCCCCCAAGAGCTTTGAGTTCATGAAAATAGATCGGATGTTGCTTCTTATACTATAGTTTATTCAAGAACTAGAGAGAGTAATAAATCATTTTTTACCTTTTTTTTCCTTCGCAAACTACCTGTGTTCTTTAGTCCGGAGTCTTTGGCAAAATCTGTTAGACATATATATTTTTCATAGAAATGGGTTAGAAATTTTATAATCAAAAATACCGCTCTATAATAATGGACCACTTGGGTTGGGTAACAATAGATATTTGGATGTGTGAAGTGTTAAAAAGGATTTTAATCCTTGTCATAGGTATCGGAAAGAGGTTTATTTTATCACTAAGTATTTATGGCATAAAATATTATTTCGGTAATAAACTTAAAATAAAAAGTTTTTATAATATTAATTTATTTCGTATGATTTCTTAATAATTCACATACAATAGAAAATATAAATAATTTTGACATATTTAACACAATTCACAACTGTATTTTTAATTTTGGCATATTCAGACTCAAACGTAGCCTTTTTCTCTCAAAAAATTCTAAGTTATAATTTAAATACTTATAAAATACCCATTATCAAAAATACAAGAAGTTAAACATATATATAAAAAAAAATAAATTCGTCCATATAATGTGAAACTTTTTTTGGGCTATCGGTCATTTTATTATTAATTAAAAACATTTTTAGGACATTTGACATTTCAGTTTATTTATTTCTTAAACCATCTGCACAATTACAATTAAACACTAAAAAGGGATTCAAATGTAATTAATTTTTATATCTTAAAAATATTTAAATAATAAATTGTGTTTACGTTGGCAAACATAACGTATCTAATTCGTAATCCAAGTCAGTGAAGCTATCTTCGCCCAAATTAATTATAATTGGTTCCTCTATCTCACGAATCGAGTTTTATTATATGGATTTTTCCAAATTTTCTGCAGTAACTCTATTCCAAAAAATTTTTCAGAAGTTCTATTAAACTAATTTTGTAAGTTGTGTTATTTCTAGCAACTCTACCTTTTACTTGAGAGAGATTTTTCCTTCCCTAACGGACATTTTCCGAACGATCTATAAGAACAGATTTCCTATCTAGTTTTTCCCAGCAAAAATTAAGTTCTCTGAGCAATTTCCAGAGCTCAGTTCTTTTAATTTCAGGTAAATCCCGATCTTTATTGATTTTAGTTTGAATTTTGTCGACGGTTGGGATCTGCTTCTCATAATAAGATGTATGTACAACTTCTTTTATTGCAGTTTACATCTTTTCTTCCAACGAGGTTTTTCGTCTGCCTGTGATCGAATGTGACTTGGGATAACAGTTCCATTTGTTTTATTCTCCTTCAGTATTTGGTACATAGTAAATTTTCCAACTCCTGTCATGTTGGAACATATCTCAACAGAACTTTTAACCATATTTTTACTATATTAATTCATGATATAAAATTTTTTAAAAGAAATGCCTTAATACTTTTTTCGTTGGCTTCATATACTCTACGTCCGAATAAGGATGTAGATTATACTAGTTATTTACAAAAATACCCACTGATTTCCACAATCTTTTCTACAACATATTTAAAAAAAAAAGTAGCCTCGATTTGTTTATGGCGCATATTTCACATTTTAGCTATTTTGCTAAATAACAATTTTAGTGTAAAAATAAAATATGTAAACAGTCATAGAAAAAGCATTTTCATTTATTTATAAGAACTGACATTTCATGCTTGTTATCTAAAAATAATAAAATTGTTACATATTTACGTTGTTCCAAAGAAGTTAAAAAAATTAGTTATTGGAGTTGTTTTAAACAGAAAAAATTATAATTTTGAGGAAACTAAAAGTAGAAATTCAAGTTAAATATTGTTTTACAGAAACCATTATCCTTGTCTTTTTTATTGAATATACTCAATTAACCTGTCAAGTAAAACAAGGAAGAGCGATTTATTGTTTTAGATAAAGTATAGAAAGAGATAGTTATTGTCTAAACCTGTTGGTTAGAATAATAGAATTGACATTCATACACGACAGATTCACGCCAATGTAAGAAACTAGCAGGGAATTCAATGTTGCCATACAAATCATTGCACCTAATGGCGACCAATAAGGGGGGGGGGTCAAAACTTATTTTCATGAGCAGTCCAGTTTTATATGTCATGTTCGTGGTCTAGGTTTAAGCTGGGCCTAAAGCTACATGACCTTGCGGTTGCGCAGATGACGTCATACTTGCAACAGTATTGTTCATTGTTTCTTTTATTTTTTTTATAGTTTAATTTTTAGTAAAAAGTCACATATTTTATAGATTAAATTAATTTACACATATTTTTTAAATAGATTTTAATTGTTTTTGGTATCTTGGTGTATTATTTTTGAAAATCCTTGTTTCCTGTTTTAGCAAACATCAACGCTTCTTCTTACCGATGGACCTAAAAACAGATGGCGCTTTGAATATATAATTTCTCCTAATATCCGGTGTGCTAGTGGTGTTGTCATTCTCTTTCAAATTTGTTGATGATATAATAATTTGATTTTTAGACGTACTTAAAAAAAGTATGAAACGGAAAATAGCTGAGAACATAAACAAAGAGAATTAATAAATATGATTAGCGACTTTGTTGTTGCTTCGTTTGGTCCTGTATTCCTCAGACATGCCTTATAAGAGCATCGTACGCCAGTGCAGTCGTCACGTTCCCAGAAATGCGCTTTGGGTACGTATTTGGTATTATTTGATAGTTATCGTGTGGGAATCTTGTCAATCTCTCGTCTCTTCAAGAAGGCAAACATACAGATTCTTGTTTAAATAAGGCCATATATATACATACTTGTAGAATAAATAAACCTTTTGATTGTGCACAAAATCGGTTCGAGGTAAACATATATTTAGCTTTTTGTGTTTGCTTTATGGTTTGAAGGTATTTTTAGAAACCTATTACTTTTATTATCATAGTATATATTTTAAATATGAACATTTACAGTTTTAAGGGTTTACTTACTTTTTTTATGTAACTGGAAAGCCCTGTTTATTAAATTGGGGGATAAAATGGGGTTGATTTTTTCATCTTCGAAATTTTCTAGAATATAATCTAAAGTATATATATATATATATATATATATATATATATATATATATATATATATATAAAATAAAATCGAATAAAATATTGGCGAAGCGGACGTGAAAATTTGTCAATCTACATGATTCTCGTGTTAAAAAGTGCGGAGCACTCCAAAATATGGAAATACTCCGGGTCCGACAGATGGCGACAGCGCTGTTTCGTCCTAATATGGGACTCGTCAGGCCACCGCATTCGGTAAAAACCATCATCTCGCCTTTGCATCGTATAAAGCTGAATTTAAAATTAAAAAACAGCAAACAAGACGACAAAGGCGACATCTCGATGGTCCACTTGATAATACAAGAACCACACAGATTAACAAAGTTTGTAAAAGAACCGTCATATGGTGGCGCGACGGTGAATTAAAACAGAAATATGTAAAATCGAGTACACGAAACGCGCTGCCCAAAGGATAGGGGTCGCATTTTTCGGTACTGGCAAGCAAGCCTACCGCTTATTTTAGCAGCCAAAGCCACGTGCCGCACCAAACGATCCCACCATGAGAGCATCGTTTAGCGTGTTTCAAAGCCAAACAAGTAAATAAATAAGTAGATAAGTTTTTGTCCGTGTAATTTAAAATAAAATCGAATAAAATATTGGCTGCTAAAATAAGCGGTAGGCTTGCTTGCCAGTACCGAAAAATGCGACCCCTACCCTTTGGACAGCGCGTTTCGTGTACTCGATTTTACATATTTCTGTTTTAATTCACCGTCGCGCCACCATATGACGGTTCTTTTACAAACTTTGTTAATCTGTGTGGTTCTTGTATTATCAAGTGGATCATCGAGATGTCGCCTTGGTCGTCTTGTTTGCTGTTTTTTAATTTTAAATTCAGCTTTATACGATGCAAAGGCGAGATGATGGTTTGTACCGAATACGGTGGCCTGACGAGTCCCATATTAGGACGAAACAGCGCTGTCGCCATGTGTCGGACCCGGAGTTTTTCCATATTTTGGAGTTCTCCGCACTTTTTAACACGAGAATCATGTAGATTGACAAATTTTCACGTCCGCTTCGCCAATATTTTATTCGATATTTTAAATTACACGGACAAAAACTTATCTACTTATTTATATATATATATATATATATATATATATATATATATATATATATACATATATGTATATATAAGTAAATAAATAAATTTACAACTAATATCAAATTTATTTGATGTTGATAAACAATTTTTTTGGTCACTTTTTCAACTCGTTTTACTCGGAATTGAAGAGAAATTCGAATAATCTTTTTCGCATAAAACTTGTCCGATGGTGAAGAACTTTAATCTTGATTTCATCAAGTTTTTTTTACGTAATCCCAAGATTGCAAATGCATTTTAAAAAAGAAAACAATAATTTTAAGTTTAAAACTTTAGATATTATCATTATGTGTACAAAAATTTCAAACAAGCCAGAAACAAAAGGAGAATTATTATTCTGTTTTGAAATGAACAAGAAGGAAAATGCAGTTTTGTTTTCCATTTAAAACTCGTGCTAATTTGCCGAGTGACGTTTATAATTATGAAGCGGAATATAATTAGAAAAACAATGCTTCGCCCGAGCCTGACACAATTACGTTTTATAATCTTCGTGTTTCAAAGTGTTGCGACATTATTTATTCATTTAATAATAATTTCCAGTTTCCTATCTTTTATGTATAACAATTAATAGAAAACAGAATTAATAAAATGTCCCAGCTAGGGATAGAGGTAGGATATTTTTCACAAATACATATGTTACTCAACCGTTTTTATCTACAATACAGGAGAAATATTGTTTTTCCTTTATATCAAATTTTATTTCTCCACCCCTGGATATACGTTTCTTTGAATCTTTTCCACGTCTTCCTGTCCTGTGCCACACCCATCCATTGTTTACCCGCTGCTTGCTGGTATCGTTTACCCATCGCTTTTATGGTCGTCCAAACTTCTTTTTCTTTGCCTAGATCTTCATTCTGGTAATTTATATGCCCATCTGTCTGGCAATATGTCTGCCCATCAATACTTCATCATCTTTGCTCCTTTCATAATATCTATAATTCTGTATCATAGTTTTTCTTCAAATTTCTTCTTTTCATATTCTATCCCGTAACGAAATACCACGCATGGTCCGATCCATAGTCTTTTGAGAAGTCCTCAGCTTTTGGACACATGCTTTTGTGAGGCTAATTGTTTCTAATCTATAAGTGCAAACTGACATGCTGCAGGTTTTCAAGTTGATAACGATTGAGTTGTTTTTAAAAATGTGCCCCAGTTTTCCAAACGCTGCCTATGACAGTCTGATTCACCTGGTGACTTCTGGGTGTTGTTTTTTTCCCTAGTCCTAGAGTGTGATCCAAACTTGACGTTTCGCCTAGCAAAGTAGGCTTTTTTAAAAGAATAATCCTAATCTGTCACCTATTGTCTGTCAGTTAACCGTAGATTATTTTGAAGAATAAAAGTAGTATTAAAGGATGCAACTAGACAAAAAAAGACTAAAAAAAATTGTGCATTGTGTACATAATTTCAAAAATAGCTAAACAACACCTTTTTCGAGGACATAACCTCAAATATCTCAAAATTCTGACGTAATGGGTCAATTCTGGATTTGGATTTTACGTAGTAAACTACTTTGAAAATGACCCCCAGCTACCCAATAGCAGAACTTTATAAACCTGTATTATTAGCCTCTTTCAACGATGCTGGTTTGCTCATGTTGACGGCCCATTTTAATGTGTTTAGTGTTTTTACTAACCGCACCACAAAGTTTAAAAACATTAAAATTTAATAAACTATTAAATTGGTTTGTATTTCTTCCACGAGCCAGAAATTTCAACAAGTGCTTTTGCTTCAAAATATTTAATTTAAAAAGCTATAAACAAATCCTTGTTAACAGAGTTAAAACTAATTATGATAACTTTTTTCGGGATAATATTTATTAGTTTAATTACCAGTAAAATACTTTATATTATATTGTTAAATTTACTTACCCCGCTGGCAACATTATGCCTACAATTTTCAGCATGTCCATTACAAACACACTGTCCCCCAATTGTAATGTCTCTTATAGAATAAAATAGCTTCTTATTTTTCGAACTGTCTTGATTCAACCATCTTGGTAGTGGTTCCAGATTTCCTCTCAGGCCGATGAGTCTAAATCTCACGTAACGGGCTTTAGTAAACTCTAATAGTTCCGGGCTAGTTTCATTTGCACCTGGTCGACCTTGAATAAGGGAAGTGTGAATCTGTAAAAAATAATTTAAATTTACAAAATTAATTTGCTAAACAGGGTTAGTGATTCTTTAAATTTTTGACTATATATATATATATATATATATATATATATATATATATATATATATATATATATGTAATCGACGGTTTCCAGGTATCGCGTGTATGTGCTGAGTTCCTCTCAGGACTGTAAGGCAGTTGACGTTTCGGTGAAATCTCATTCACCATTTTCAAAGCTCACTGTACTGCACCTATGAACGTTTGCTCGTAGACTTGAATAGATCATAGGAAAGTGTATGCTTGCGATCGCCCCCCTCCCCCTCCCAAGAGCTTTGAGTTCAAGAAAATAGAACCGATTCTGCCTCTTATAGTAGGAATGCGCATGCTACTGGCATCTCCTCCCTGTGGGCAACTTGTTTTTTTGTGATCACCCTCCCCCCTCTCCAAGAGTTTCAAATTCAGAAAAATAGGCTCGACCCTGTCTTTTACACTAAAAATGGGAATGGTGCTGGTGTCTCCCCCCTTGTCGACAACTTGTTTTCGCTTGCCATACTGTACTTTTGTGATATCAGCGCCGCCGCCACCCCCCCCCCCCCCCTAAGAGAGAGGCTGTATCCGCCCCTGGCCTAGAATCTTGTGTAGAGTTCAAAAATGGAATAGTATCTAGGGTGTTTTGTTTAAAATAAGCACGTTGACGTCTACTTCCGGTATAACCTTGAAAATATTTTAACTAGGTTGAAGTATGAAGTAAAATGCGAACAGTATATATATATATATATATATATATATATATATATATATATATATAAATTTTAAAAATTTGACAGTATACTATTTCAATGGGACAACCTAGTTAAAATATTTTCAAGGTTATACCGGAAGTAGACGTCAACGTGCTTATTTTAAATGAAACACCCTAGATACTATTCCATTTTTGAACTCTACACAAGATTCTAGGCCAGGGGCGGATATA
The DNA here is from genome assembly GCA_034092305.1 of Diaprepes abbreviatus. Classification (NCBI taxonomy): domain Eukaryota; kingdom Metazoa; phylum Arthropoda; class Insecta; order Coleoptera; family Curculionidae; genus Diaprepes; species Diaprepes abbreviatus. Next base: position 6,755,980 of record JASJET010000180.1, read on the forward strand.
TATATATATATATATATATATATATATAAATATATATATATATATATATATATATATATATATATATATATATATATATATATATATATATGAAATAAAATGCGAAACAGTGAATGCAAACTTTGCTCCATTATATCCTTTCTGTGTTAGAGGTTGCACAGTTAGAATAAATTGTAATAAAACACAATTCATCCTATTCCACCACCATCGAAATGGTGGCCCACCTGTACCATCACACCGAGAAGAAAGTTAAAGCTTACCCTCCCCGCCACAGTGATACGGCAGAGATACATGTTTCGTCTCTCACTAGACTTATCAGGGTACCGACATGCACCTGGCTGTGCAAAGGACAGATCGGAAGGAAGCATGCAACACTGAACGCGGCTTTGCCGACCTCTCGTCGGATGGCTTATATATGTTTATACGGCTTTTACGGATTCCTCCGTGTGAGATGCATTAGCAGTGGTTATATCCACATTATGCTGTTGTAGTGCAATAACCACTGTTAATGCATCTCACACGGAGGAATCCGTAAAAGCCGTATAAACATATATAAGCCATCCGACGAGAGGTCGGCGAAGCCGCGTTCAGTGTTGCATGCTTCCTTCCAATCTATCCTTTGCACAGCCAGGTGCATGTCGGTACCCTGATGAGTCTAGTGAGAGACGAAACATGTATCTCTACCGTATCACTGTGGCGGGGAGGGTAAGCTTTGACTTTCTTCTCGGTGTGATGGTACAGGTGGGCCACCATTTCGATGGTGGTGGAATAGGATGAATTGTGTTTTATTACAATTTATTCTAACTGTGCAACCTCTAACACAGAAAGGATATAATGGAGCGAAGTTTGCATTCACTGTTTCGCATTTTATTTCACTTACATACGGAGTTGCACATAGTTGTACGTTTGCTGAATGTGATTTCAGCACTACAACAGCATAATGTGGATATAACCACTGCTAATGCATCTCACACGGAGGAATCCGTAAAAGCCGTATAAACATATATATATATATATATATATATATATATATATATATATATATATATATATATATATATAGTTTTTCATATACCGGGTGTCAACGAATCTATTAGACAAGTCATTCTAGAGTATTATGTGTATCAAAATGAGAATTGGTACAGGTAAATCGTATGTGAAGGGGAGAGTTTTCGCATATTTTCCACTTTCCGGCCACTTTTGAATTTTTGAATGGATGTCACTGTCATTATCTACTTAAGTGAGTGCTTTGTTTTCCAAAGAAGACTTGATAAAAACAGTTGCAAATTATTATGCATCATGGCTGTCCATGGCGCACTTGTCATAAGTAAATAAATAATCCAGTATTTTGCTTAATAATATTTAATTTCTGTTCTTATGTCTAATCCAATTGCAAATAAATTAGTACCGTTAGATTCGTCAAAGAATGCTTTTTTCGAAAAGTAGTTGTCAAAAAGGGGTCGCCATTTGAAAATTAATAGTAAGAAATGAAAACGTAATTTTGTCTTCTTCTTCTTCTTCTTCTACTTCTTGGAGATCTGTCGATCTGTTAATTCTGAAGCTGCCTCTGCATCTTTTCCTGAGAGGTAGATTGCCAACTATCTTTCCACCTTTTAGGGGGCCTCCCGGGAGGTCTTGAGCCGGGCGGGTTATTTTCTAGGACTATTTTCGGAAGTCTGTTCTCGTCCATCCGTCTTACATGGTTGTACCACTGCCTCTTACGTTGTCTTCCCCATCTCACAATGTCTTGTATCCCGCATTGTTCTCTGATATCTGTGTTTCTTACTCTGTCTCTTCTTGTTTTCCCCACTATTGCTCTCAGTGTTTTCATTTCGGCCACCCTTAGCATGTGTTTCGTCTTGTTAGTGTCCTCACGGACTTCCGTGCCGTATGTCATGATGGGTCTGATACAAGTCTTGTAGATTCTAATTTTGCTATCTTTGCGCATGTACGAGTTTGACCAGACTATATCTCGTAGGCATCCTGATAGTGCGGATGCTTTGTTAATCTGGCTCCTTAGGTCTTTAACTGGGTCGTGGGTGCTTGATATGTCTATGCCTAGGTATCTGAATTGCATCACCTGCTCTATGGGATTGTCCTCCACCACCAGCTTACATCTGAGTGGATCCTTTGCGATTGTCATGCATTTGGTTTTGCTGATAGAAATGTTCATATTGAGTTGGCGGCTTACTTGGAAAAACTGGAAGAGTTGTCTCTGTAGATCGTTTTCTGATTCAGCAATAATTGCTACATCATCGGCGTAGCACACCAAACCCACTCTTTTGTTGCCCAGTCTGTATCCGAGATTGAGACATGTTACCTTGTTTATGATTTTATTCATGAGGAGATTAAACAAAAAAGGACTCAGACTGTCACCCTGTCTAATTCCTCCCAGTGTTGGGATATTTTCAGTGAATTGATCTCCTGCCTTGACCTTTGTTACGTTATTGTTATTTAGGGTATGGATTATCTTCGTTATGTTCGCTGGTGGTTGTCAACTTGTCTTATTCCTGTCTTTCATACTAGTAACTAAAACTTTGCGATTGTATTTTTTTGACATCACCTAAGGCCCTTAGGTTAGTTTGCATCCGATCATGACCACCTAGATGCAATTTTAAAAGTGGCTCTAAAAAAATGAAGTAGACTTAAAAAGTTTTTAAAATGTCACATTCTGATCTAGAATTGTCTCAGAAATCCAAAAATGTTAAAATATATAGGATGTTCCATTTAAAAATTCAAAACCGGGGCCATTTCCGGTGAAACCGGAAGTCGCCGGAAAGGGGAAAATATGCGAAAACTTTCCCCTTCACATACCATTTACCTGTACCAATTCTCATTTTGATACACATAATACTCTAGAAATTATGACTTGTCTAATAGATTCGTTGACACCCGGTATAGATCGAATTAGTTCCTGGTGGGACACCCTGTATATCTTAAATGTATAGAAAATAGGAAAATTAAAGTAAAAAAACTAATATATTAAATATCAAAGAGTTGTCATCAAACCATTGTTAAAAGTAGGGTGCGATTTGTCATTCCTTCATATCTTATTTGTTAGCGCTACCAACATCTTTTAAAGAAATAAAACACAATATAAAATAACAAGGGCATCATAATGTTCTCCAACTCGGGTAAACCATATAAAATAAAATCAAATAACACAATTCAAAGCCAATCAATTTCTATGGCTTGTCACATTTCAAGTTCGGTAATAGAATTTTTTTCGCTGTTGCCAACGCGCCACGTATCTGGGGTAATTATATTACTGAGTGATGAGGGTGGCGTGGCGAACTGCGGTCTTGGATTAACCTCAGTAACAAGTCAAATTAAAGTAAATAGTGTTTTTCAAAAAAAAAAGGAATAGTAGATTACGGAAACTTTATTTTTATTAATTCCTTCCTGCTTAAAATTAAAAAAAAAAACACCTACAAGTGTTTATAAGACATCCATTATGTTAGGGTTCCCTAGCATTTGTCTTTTGTTTTCTTATATTAATTAAAAATTATTATATTATTAATTGAATACATAAAAAGTGGAGAATGAGTCCGCACGATCATCATAGATAGATATATCGACAACCGGTGTACGATGCGATATTTGGAATTAATTTTTCCGAAAATCAATGAAATATTTTTTTCGGTTAACCTTTCGGAGTCAACGTGCGGTCTCTTGCACCACATGGCCCGATAAGCGATGAAAACTGACTTCATTTCGCTTCAGTTCGCTCACAGATGCCGTACAGGGAGCTTTGAAAATGGTGAATGAGATTACACCGAAACGTCAGCTGCCTAACATTCCTGAGAAGTACTCAGCATACATAGGATACCCGAAAACTTACGATTACATATATATATATATATATATATATATATATATATATATATATATATATGTATATATATAAAGAATAAGTTTTTGTCCGTGTAATTTAAAATAAAATAGAATCAAATATTGGCGAAGGGGACATGAAAATTTGTCAATCTACATGATTCTCGTGTTAAAAAGTGCGGAGCACTCCAAAATATGGAAAACCTCCGGGTTCGACAGATGGCGACAGCGCTGTTTCGTCCTAATATGGGACTCGTCAGGCCACCGCATTCGATACAAACCATCATCTCGCCTTTGCATCCTATAAAGGTGAGTTTAAAATCAAAAAACAGCAAACAAGATGACAAAGGCGACATCTCGATGGTCCACTTGATAACACAAGAACCACACAGATTTAACAAAGTTTGTAAAAAACCGCCATATGGTGGCGCGACGGTGAATTAAAACAGAAATATGTAAAATCGAGTACACGAAACGCGCTGCCCAAAGGATAGGGATTGCATTTTTCGCAAAGGCGAGATGATGGTTTGTACTGAATGCGGTGGCCTGACGAGTCCCATATTAGGACGAAACAGCGCTGTCGCCATCTGTCGGACCCGGAGTTTTTCCATATTTTGGAGTGCTCCGCACTTCTTAACACGAGAATCATATAGATTGACAAATTTTCACGTCCGCTTCGCCAATATTTGATTCTATTTTATTTGAAATTACACGGACAAAAACTTATCTATTTATTTATTTACTTGTTTGGCTTTGAAACACGCTAAACGATGCTCTCATGGTGGAATCCTTTGGTGCGACACGTGGCTTTGGCTGCTGAAATTAGCAGTAGGCTTGGTTGCCAGTACCGAAAAATGCGACCCCTATCCTTTGGGCAGCGCGTTTCGTGTACTCGATTGTATAGATTTCTGTTTTAATTCACCGTCGCGCCACCATATGGCGGTTTTTTACAAACTTTGTTAAATCTGTGTGGTTCTTGTGTTATCAAGTGGACCATCGAGATGTCGCCTTTGTCGTCTTGTTTGCTGTTTTTTGATTTTAAACTCAGCTTTATAGGATGCAAAGGCGAGATGATGGTTTGTACCGAATGCGGTGGCCTGACGAGTCCCATATTAGGACGAAACAGCGCTGTCGCCATCTGTCGGACCCGGAGTTTTTCCATATTTTGGAGTGCTCCTCACTTTTTAACACGAGAATCATGTAGATTGACAAATTTTCACGTCCGCTTCGCCAATATTTGATTCTATTATATATATATATATATATATATATATATATATATATATATATATATAAATTATTTATTATATGTATCAATATGTTTTTTTGTATTCTTGGGGTCAGGATCATACGTGGATGTTTAAAAAATGCACGCATAACGTTGCATTAATGATTAATAAGCACAGTCTAGGAAGTGGGCGTCAAAAAGTATGACCTTCTAAGGTTTCTAAGAAATAATTTGATATTTTTACGTTGCCATAAATAGTATTTTCTCTTTATCTCCTTGTGAAAGCGAGGTATATCTTGTAGAGCATTGGATTATTTTATTTATGTTTTCTATTTATTTGAAAAATACATCTCATGTTTTTTAGTATTTTATTATGCAGTTGTTCCAACAAAACGGCAACAGGTCATCACGCAACTAAGTACAGCTATTTCTATTATTTGTTTTACTGGCATTTCTTTGCAGCTCGTTTTAATGATTTATTTTTCATTTGTTCACTTTTAATGGTTTATTTACAATGGCAATTCAGCTGTTATTGAGTTGTTTTAAAAATCTTTAAATACAACAGGTAATTCATCAATTTAGGCACCGATTGCTACACGTTATATATCTTCATCTGTCCGATGATCGATACCGGTTTCAACTTTAATGAATTGCTTAGCAATACCAATTAGACAAGACGCTCTAAAGGAGGTTCAAGGATCGAAGAATAATTTCATGCAATGCAAGCAAGAAAAATCAAGTACTAATAATATGCAAGTATGATTTTTTTTAAATCATTTTTTTTACTATTTATGACTAAAATCATGTATATCTTGCAAGTGAATAGGAACACTCTGGAACTTAATAAATTTTTGACCTCTTTATTTCTCTTTTGCGTCCATTTAAGTTATATCAATTATATTCAAAATTTCGAAACTTTAAATATAGAGTGTTTTAACATTAAAAAAAATTACAAAATGAAATTTTTATACAAAATTAATATTTTTTAAGTCGACGCCAAATAAAAAATTAAATAATACTTTTATAAAAAAATTGAACCGACTTCTAAAAGTGCGCTGAAAAGTGAAAAATAACCATAAATTTTTATATAGAATTGAAATTTTTGAAGTCGGCGCCAAACTAATACCTGACAAAATGTGATTCACATAAACAGATAAAAAATACTTTATTTTTAATTGCTTTCTTACCATAATTTGTATATATTAGTAGTTATTTATTTTATTTAGAAATAATTTGGCGCCGACTTCAAAAATTTCAATTTCATATAAAAATTAATAGTTATTTTTCATTTTTTAGCGCACTTTTAGAAGTTAGTTCAATTTTTTTATGGAAATATTATTTTTCGATTTTTAGTTTTAAATTCATTATGATATCCATAAATTATTTGAACTGAGTACTAACCGAGATCAGTGTACCTAACGATGACTCCAAGGTGACAAAAAAATATCCTATCCATTTTATCCAAAGTTGTAAATCATCCTAAAATGAACCACTAAAAATTTTTTGATTCTTAGAATCCCCCAAATACAAGTGAAATTGTGTCAAACAAATATTTAGTCTGTCATAGTAATTTTAAATTGCTAATTGGTCCCAAAACGTTCCAATATCAATATTTCAAGAACTTGAGATGTAAATTTCTTAGCCCGATATATTTTATACTGCATATTGAGTTTGTATACGCTCCAAGAACCCCGCAATGTCAATTTTAAACAAAATCGGAAAATAAAAAATTTTCAGTACCTCATATTGCATCTTATCAACCTAATAGTTGTAAAAAATTAACTTTATATTCGTAATTCACGACCCCGAAAACACCCTAATAACAAATTTAAAAAAAAGCGAATAAGGTAAAATTTTTAACCCACCATATTAAATTTCAAAAAAATAATTTTAACGTCTTAATCTAATCTAAATTTAAACCCTTCAAAGCCCCCTAGTACCAGTTTTGGAAGAAATCTGTAAAGTTAAAATTTCTAGACCGTCATATTGCATCTGACATTAGATTTTCTTAAAATAATTTTATATTCGCTATTTATATCCTCGAAACGATTCAGTCCTACCTTTGAACAAAATCGAAAAATGTAAAATTTGTAGTCCGCTATACTGAATCCTGAAAAATACTTTTAAATTCATAATTTACACCCTCAAGAATCCTGAATCCTTAAAAATACTGTTAAATTCATAATTTACACCCTCAAGAATCCCCAATATCAGTTTTGGAAAAAATCGAAAAATTCTTAGGACGCCATATTGAATCCGCCAGATTGATTTTTCAAAAAATATTTTAAATTTGTAAATAACACTAACAAAAATCCCCTAATACTGATTTTAGACAAAATTGACAGATGTAGAATTTTTAATTCCCTATCTTGGATTCGCCATATTTATTTTTTTTTAAATAATTTCAGATTCGTAATGTGCAAAAACTCCCCCTTATCAATTTTGAAGAAAATTGGACAACATTAATTTTTTATCCGCCATACTGGATAAGCCATATTGAATTTTTAAAAATAATTTCAGATTCGTTATGTGCGACCCCGAAAAATCTCGCGTACCAATTTTGAAGAAAATCGGACAAATTTGATTTTTTGTCCGCCAAATTGGATCCACCGTATTGAATTTTTTAAAAATATTGTTGAATCGTTATGTACGACCCCGAAAATTCCCTTAAGCCAGTTTTGGAGAAAATCGGTCAAAGTTAATTTTTTTTGTTCGCAATATTGGATCCGCCATCTTGGATTTTACTGCACCAATTTCGTCCAAAAAAATATGGGACTACCGCAGCAACTTCTTGAACATAATGTAAAAATTTCATTCAAATTGGGCCGCCATTCCGGAGTAATCGGTGGGCATACATAAAAAAATACATAGATGATGAATTGAGAACCTCCTTCTTCTAGAAGTGGGTTAAAAATACTTTATTTCTAATAGCTCTTTTTCCGATTTCATAATTTACTATGTTTCCAATAGAATTCTGGACTCATTCTCATATATTTTGGTACATTCTATTGGTATATAAAAATTGATAGGATAAGCACAGTTAATTTAGTACTGAAAAATGTGTTTTATCCAAATCCAGTGAACGGTTAGAAGAGAGACAAAATCGTAACAATTGATGTCAGAAGTGGGGTTTATCACCGGATTTCTAGAAACTTCTATTTGTAAGAAGAAATAGAGAAAAACGGATTTCATTGTTGGATTTGTTATCAAGTAAGAAGATAAGATTAATCTTCGATAAACCTTTAGAACGTTTTATTGTGAAACTGATAAACATGGAGAAAAATGATCAAATTTTACTTTAAGAAGGAAGTTTTATCTTGATGTGTCCTTATAGAAATAGTATAACAATGAATCATCGTTATTATAATGTAATGAAATAAATATTATATCGATGAGTCATCATAATTTGTTATGCTTCTAGAAAAATCCTGAGATTGTATTCTCATATATTCTAGTAGATTCTATAGGTATATAAATAGGGGTAGGATAAAGGTAGTTAATTTGGTTTGTATTTGAGTTTAAAAGTGTTAAGGGCTGTTATTTAGTAGAGGAAAGTCTTGTGTTTTATTATAACCCAGTAAGCGATTATAAGAGAGACAAAATTGTAACAATATATAAAAATATATAGATGGTGGTTTCATTTTTATTCGCTTAAAAATTTGGTATTATTAGTCTTCCTGAGACTAGGTTTATGTCTTATGTACTACATATGGCGTCCAAAATGTAATGTTTATTTATAACGTCCTTTTTCAATGTTGCAGTAAGTATATAAAACTCCTTCCATCAAAATTGCAACGATAATAGAGTTGGCTTGATTCAGGCACTGTGAATTTATTTTTGAACGGAACTTAACAAGTAAATTTAATCTATTTTCAAATTATTAACCATTTAATTGTAATAAGAATCGTTTATATACTTTTATCATACCCTAACTATAACTTATATTTTAAATTAATACATTGCAAAATAAAATAATGTCGATTTATTCAGATATATAAAAAATAAATAAGAAATACAGAACCAACACTTCCTGCTATTTAGTTTTTTTCCAATTCATTGTAAAAGATAAAATTGCTTCAATAAAAGCCCCACAGGAAACCCGTATTTCTTGTTCAACCAACCTATATAAAGTACAATCCGGGGTTATACATTTTATATGGTTTTTCACATTTTATGCCGGGTAATTCAATTTTTCCTGAGGCCACAGCGCGAATTTGGGGTAATTATATTACTGAGTGATGAGGGTGGTAAATAACAGTCATTTTTGCTCCTTGTTGGAATGAAAATTGTATGATAATTCTTTTAAAGGAGGGCGAAAAATATTTTTTAAGTAGCAGGAAGACTAAATTTAGTATATAGAGTGTTTTTACAATGTGTTTCAAATTGGATATTTGATTACTGAGAGAAAATTATTTCATTTTATTTTTATTACATTTAATGTATATTACATAAATATTTCCTGGAGATCTGATGTAATTTCGATCAAAATTAATTAATAAAGTAATAGTGCTGGTTACGTGACACGTATGACGTCACATCATAGTAAACAAAACAACGCCAAGGGTTAGTTTATTTGATTTCTTGAGATCTATTTGTTTGCTGTTATAAATTGGTTTATAAATGGTGTATAGCACCATAATGCATATTTATTCGGTATATATATATATATATATATATATATATATATATATATATATATATATATATATATATATATATATATATATATTATGTCGGATATTCTTACGGGTGTGATGTGTAATCGAAGATTTTCGGGCATCCCGTGTATGTGCTGAGTCCCTCTCAGGACTGTAAGGCAGCTGACGTTTCGGTGAAATCTCATTCACCATTTTCAAAGCTCACTGTATGGCGTCTACGTCAGTTCGCTATTTGATATATCTGCAGTAAAAGTTTATAAATTTGTCCTGTAAATAGTTGTTCAATTCTCAGGCAATAACAAATACGAGAAAATTGTGATAAGAAGAATATAAGAAAAATTAATTTAAATTGAACTTAGAAGAACAATGCTGAACGAAACTGAAAAATATTTGTCAATTCCTTACTTTATAGGAAAATGCAACTAAAATATTTTTTGGTGATTTGGAAGTTTTCAAAGAAGAAAATAAATTTAAAAAGAGCTAAAATTGTGTTTTATAATATATTGGGACCAAGTAAAAGAAAACATAGGTATTTATATTAGATAAGGTAGAAGAAAGCTTTTAATTTTTCGTAGACATTAAAAACTAGCATCCAATAATAACCTAACTTTTCTTAAAAGAAAAATAATTAAATTAATAAATAATAGATTCTTATACGAACCTGTTAGAATAATAATAATATATATCATCATCAATATTAGGTGTGAAACTATATTAACTACATGAATCACAACACAGCACACGATAATTTGTTTAAAATAATATAATTTTTAAGAAATAACGACGCTTTCCATCTAAAATTGCACGATAGCCATCTAGTCGACGGTTGCGAAACTAAAACGTTGCCAATTTGTAATACAGGTTATTAAAAGACAATGCGTGGTAGATAAAAGTAAATGATAAGTAATATTGATTAGAAATAGTGTTTGTTGAAAGATAAAAGTATTGACCATTTAATTTCATCTAATATTTATTCAATAATATTATGCCATTTGTTTATATTGTTAAATAAAATTTATATTTTGTGTTTTAATCATTCTGTATATTGATTGTCTGATTGAGATCTTATAAACAACTGAACTCACCTGAGAAGGAGTCAATTTACAGGTAGAAACACATCTGTATTTATATAGATAATTTGAAAATTGAAAACATTTCAAATTGGTAAGAAATAGTTATAATTTATTATAATTATTTTTTACCTGGCGATCAACAAATAAATATTAATATTTTTTAATAAATTTTGGCAATATTTTGAAAAGTTAAAAAAATAAATTCAGAGATAAATAATAACAAAGTTTCCTAAATTTTATTTTAGTCGTATTTTGTGCGGGTGCGCAATACCACCTATAATCGTCACAATATATATATATATATATATATATATATATATATATATATATATATATATATATATATATATATATTAGAATCTCGGACACTATAAAGAACATATAAAACTGCGGGCAGAATAATGTTAGGGTACGTACATCTTTTGATAGAAGTAAGACATTTTAATGCAGTTTTTATTGCTACGATACCCTAATATAATACTCTCGTGTCTGACACACCCGAGTTTTTTTTAAATTCTATAAAAGGACCGTAACTTTGTCGAAATTCATTTTGGACCCTATAGAACCCTAGAAGTTTGTTGACATATTTTTTTACACCTTGTAGCTCGTAATTCAACAATCTGATTAACCACATTATGTTAATATTCTCGTGCATGGTACAATTTTAATTTATGTTCTGAAGACGTGGTACCAAGTCAACAAACAGTTTAAAAAAATATTTATTGTAGTTTTAAGTAAGTATCACATTACAGAATTTTAATTGGAATGTGTCCAAATGTAATAGACTTAGTGAACTATAAAAAAGGTGCTCCACGGGGGCCCGAGTTCGAGCCCATGGCAGCTCGGCTAATTGGTATTAATCATTATTTGGGTCAACACGAGAGAAATATTCGAACAAATTAATTTTGTGTTTTGATAGGTTCGATTAACGGTATTAGGTGTTATGCAATCTATTGTGGTTTATGATGTTAGCTGGTTTTGTTTATGTGTTTCGTTGTTTACGTTTTAATGATGAAGTCAACATAGAATTTTATTTATATATATATATATATATATATATTATATATATATATATATATTCAGTGTAGTAGCTTCTATTATCTTTTTTGTTTTCCTTACCTCGCCATTTTCCAGCGGCGTTAATCTCGAAAAAAAAGAAGTACAAATAACCTCGCTATCCGTAAAATAGTGAGGCTTCCCCTTGGTTGCCGGTATTCCAAATCTATCAATACATTCCTTATCAGTCCTTGCGAAGTACTGCCAAGGTTCGTAATGTTGATCATCCAGAGATTTTTCTAAGATCCAGGTTCCAGGGCGAGGTGCATTGGCTGACTTAAGGATTATGTAAGCTATTTGATATATCTGCAAAAAAAAGAAGATTCAAGTAAAACGCATACTGAAAATATAGAATTATAATAATACCTATTTTATTGTATAATTTGAATGGATTTTAAATCTTAGTTCTGAAACATAAAAGGATTTGTCAGAGTTATGCTAGAAAATTGCAGTAAAATTGTAATATGCTAAAATAGACAAAATAATCAATAAAAGAAAATCTAATTAGTATATTTTATACTTGTTCTATCTCCTGACGTGTTTTATCTACCTCATTTCGATACACCCTTACAACACAAAGACACAATAAAAAGAAGCAATTAAATTAGAAAAGTAAAACCAAGAAAAAAATTTGCACTGGTTCACTAATTTATTCATCAGACTAACATGGTATTTCATGAGTATTTGAAAAAGGAAAACCCGTCATCTAAAATAAATTTAAACTATGTATTTCCAAATAAGTTTGTCTTATCGAATTTATTTAATGTTATTTTATGTGTAAGTTTTAACTCAATCCATAATTTCTAATTAAAAAAAATAATATACGCGTCATATTTCATATGACCAAGTGAGTCGACAGAAATTTTATGTAAAATTTATTAAAAATAGTAAAAAATGAATTTTAATGTATAAATTGATGTCGACAAATAAATATTTTTAATAATTGGCAGTAGATATCTTCTCAAATATCAGAATACGTTATGTTTTATTCTTTGCTGTTCTTACTGCTGAAATAATACACTTTAGTAACAAAACTCTATCCATTGTTATTTTGTATATGCCAAATTGATAGTGGTCGTCGTTTTCTCTCTACAAAAATAAATAAATTATCATCACATTAATTACTTTTAAATCTTGGTAGATATTTTGTCTTTGGACTCAACAAAATTAAGTGAAATCCTTTTAAAAAGGAACTAAAGGGCATTGACCTTTGTGTTGCACTTTAAGAAAATATGGTCTTAAAAATTTAATAACTTAGTGCTCTATGCCTGTGTTGTAACGATAGTCGAGATCCATGATTTATCGATTTGCCATCAACATTCATATTTTAAGAAAGTGCAGCCTTCCACAACATACATAGATTTCTTGTTTGTTTTAATATTCCCTCGGAATGCGGTATATTGTTTTATTGTAAAAATGTCAATTGTTTATGAGAAAGTAGATGTTTAAGACGTCCGAAACAATAATTAACAATGCTTTATTTCAGATACTGAAAAAGCTAGAAGAAATGAGTAAAATAGAAGAGTACGGTACATTACAATTTTTAATAAAATTCTTAACACATTTTATACGAAGTATAGTATATTTTTAAAAGTCTTTGAAATAATACTCTTTAAACAATGTATATATATATATATATATATATATATATATATATATATATATATATATATATATATATATATCCCGTGTATGTGCTGAGTCCCTCTCAGGACTGTAAGGCAGCTGACGTTTCGGTGAAATCTCATTCACCATTTTCAAAGCTCACTGTATGGCGTCTACGAGCGAACTAACGCCTGCGACTCCGGTGCTGCAGCTCATCTTACGTAGGCCAAACCAACCGTAAAATAAGCGCCAGAAGAGACGAACATATGAACGCTGTCAAGCAAAAAACAACTTCTTCTGCTTTGGCCCAACACTGGTTAAACACAGGACATAAGATAAATTTCTCGGGAACAAAAATGCTATCGAGATGTGAAAACCTGTCCACAAGAGTTATAAGGGAAGCCATTGAAATTGCAATGAGGCCCAAGAACTTAAATAGCAGAGATGATAGCCAACGTGTGCCTAATACTTGGAAAAATCTGCTTACAAAACATCAACCAGTACCACTTAGTAACGAAACAGATTACATCTTGGCAACGCAACCCCAAACACTGGCGACAGGACCGATGACGCGCAGCAGGTCTCCCAGGCGTCAGTTCGCTCGTAGACGCCATACAGTGAGCTTTGAAAATGGTGAATGAGATTTCACCGAAACGTCAGCTGCCTTACAGTCCTGAAAGGGACTCAGCACATACACGGGATGCCCGAAAACCTTCGATTACATATATATATATATATATATATATATATATATATATATATGTATGTATTTTGTATATCTATAAATATTTTAAATATACTCTAATATTGTAACGTAGTGATAATAAAGGAGTTTGGAAATGAACTGAACCCACTGACGAGTCCACTCGTCGTTGACAAATGACGAAATATCAAACTTTTACTAATCGCTAGTGTGAGCCGAGCTTTCCGTGTTCTGGTTCGATGAATCACGCGATCATTCATTGTGATTTGTAGTAGGTCTCCTACGTTTACAATAGTCTGCTCTTTTATAGTTTGGCAATTGCGCATGTTATATGTTGGTTCTGCCTGGTTGGTTTCCTTGCTTCTCTGGATCTGGACCTCCTCTCGGCTCGCTGTCCTGTTTCTCTGATGTGTCATTTTTGTTAGGGTTTTGATTAGCGTTTTCCAAGTATTTCAGATGTTGTGTGCATCATCTCTCTTGTTGAGGTTTTTAGTGTTTTCTGTTTCAAGAGCTTCTCTGATGATGTTGGTCCTGTAGTGTTTTATGGGGTGATCTGTTTGGTTTTTATTATTGTATTCTAGGAGTGATGGTTAAAAGCGAAATTTTTAAATCAGAGGCAATTAGCCATTTATTCATGCATAGCTTAAGAACCTGAGTTAGGAATCAGTAACAAACATGTTGTTCTGTGTTTGGAAATGTGAGGTTATGTTCTTGAGATTAAAGTGTAAAAATATTAGGTAATAGAGTACTTTTGGAATTTATATATTGAGCAGGAGTGACTTTAGGATAAAAGGATATATCGTATAGTAAGATGACGTTTGGACCACAGGTTTAGACAGTATTTTAAAACAAGTCTAAATATTCTATGATCAAAGTGATAGACAACGTAACCTTAATATAGAGCTAGTTCTAAATGAGCTAAAGACAACGCGGAGACAGGCGTTCTGTGTATAGGATCAAGAATGTTTAAATATTACTTCAGAGCAAAGGCATAGACAAAGCAACTGTAGTCCATCTCGATTTTGATGTGTGTATGTGTAGGAGGGATATGTTGTTGGAGTAACATGATAAAATGAAAATATATTTCAAGATATTGCTGTCTTTTAGACACTTGTCCTTAATATTTTGCATGTATTCCTTCCAGTTTCAATCAAAGATTGAAATTTATTACTTAATTGGACGAGAAGAGGAATGTTTGTTATATGTAGATTATTTATTCTATATTCCGTGTTCAAAAAAATGCCGTACGGAGAATTTGTTATAGGAAAGAATAAAACCTTATTCTCTGGACCAATGTGCAAGGGAGCTCAAACAAGTTTGAATTTTTCTTTCATCCTCACTAGTTGGTAGAGTAATAGTATATGACAATCTCATAGACGTAAAACTGATATTGGGTAAGAGACATGTATTGCCATGTTATTCATCGCGATTATAAATAGGTTAGGAGTACAAAAAAAACCTTGCGGAACTCCGTTCTTGAAAGCCATTGGATCTGATAAAGCATTTCCTCTTCTAACCCGAAAGGTGCAACTCAGTATGCCACATTCGTGAGGAGTTTTGTACCTTCAAGCCCAGTCGAATGCATGAGAGAGATCACTAAAGGCAGCCATTAGATGATTTTTGGAAATCAATTTTTGAATATAGATCTTTATTAAATCCTACTAATTGAGAGATTTTTCTTAAAGCCAGGGAACCAGAAGGTTATTTTTCTCTGAAATATATGTTAGAAGGAAGTTAATTAATCTTTTCATTATCTTACCTAAATAGTTTGTCAAAAATAGGGGGCGATTATGATTGAGTATCAAAATGGAGTGTAGTTAAAGATTATTGCGTGCAATTGCGTGTCGAGACAACAGATTATAGTTTCAGAAGATATTCAAAGCCAATTACTTGAACATTTTTGATCAAAGAAGTGTCCTAAAACAGTATTTCTGCAGTGCGATAGGCAGTGATTAAATTCATCAACAGTCAGTTGAATTCTCTGTTTTTCTGTTTTAATTGTTTTAAATTGTCAGCTTGTGTGTGTTCGATACTTTAAAATAGTGTTGCGCGAATCAATTTAAAACCTCAACGCTGTTTTCAATCCAATAATTATTCGAGATAACTCCCGATATAATGACTGTTGGTTTTCTTATCAGTTTATTTAGTCAAATATTCAGTTTTATTGTTGAAACAAATTTGCTCTACAAGCTTTCCTAACCGTTCTTTTTTCAGTGGCTCGCATTTGCTTGAAAAGTATATTTCTTAGTGAATTCTATTTTGATGCTCTCTTCAGACGCGTTTCGGTTACCTTATAGTCTGGTCTCATCGGTGAAGCTGTATCGGACCAAGAACAAAGAAAGCTAGTGCTTCCATTGTAGCATTTAAATTTACCAGTTTGCATCAGTGCTACATGTTTTTAGTAATATGACATAATTTGTATATTTTTACCTGATTAAATTTAATTATTTACCCTGTAATTTAAAATTGCAATCATGGAATTTGCTTTTTTTTTTAGTTCACAACTCTTTTGGTCTTATAACTTATCACTCTCTCTTCTTAACAGAGTTTGTAAATTGCTATAGTTTATGATATCACATTATTTGGTTTGAATTTAAAAGTAATAAAATATTTTATTTTTAATAAATTCTCATTTATTTACATTCCATTTCAGTATCACTACATAGTCTAAAACAAAGTCGCTTTCTCTGTCCCTATGTCCTTTTGTATGCTTAAATCTTTAAAACTACGCACCGGATTTTGATGCGGTTTTTTTCAATAGATAGAGTGATTCAAGAGGAAGGTTAATATGTATAATAACATCCATTAAATAGTGGAGAAATACTGTTATTTTTGAGGTTTCTAATGTGATGTCGTTAATTATCATATTTTTTTCCGCTTACATTGCAAACGCAGGCTGAACCCTACGAGATTTATCAAAATAATGTACTAATTATTTGTACACATTGAAAAGGTCTACAGAAAACTCCGCGATGGTATATGTCTATTTCTCATGGATATCCCACAATAACATTTTTTTGTCATTTACTTTTTACGACAAATAATGGCAAATTTTGAAGCGATTTTAACCAATACAGCATTAATCCTTATCCAATTAAATAGCTTAAATACATTGTTGATTTAATATAGATCTATATGGTCCTTTACAGCACAAGATTTAAATGAATATTTTCGAAGATATTACAGATTTAAAATTGCGGGAAGTAGCGCTTGCGGCGGTACTGGCCGACCGGGGCGGCGGCAGCGTGCCTATAAATAGCGCGTCGGAGGCCGATGTAATAATTGTTGTAAAAATAAAATAAATAGTCACAGTTTTTCTGTAGTGTATTTAGTATCAGCATTGCACCCGTGCGAAGCCGGGGCGGGTCGCTAGTTAAAAATATAAGGTTATAATTAGTAATATAGTTCAGTTAGCATTTGTTGTGGATGTATACCCGATTCGTTTGACACGAGCACGGCATGTAGAGATCGATCATTTAAAGTTGAGTATACAGTATGGAATTTGTAGCAATTTTTTGAAGTTTTAATCATGATTAGTAACTTTGGACTGTTTGATCATAATTTTCTTTTTGATAATTTTCCATGGCTTGTCACAATTTGATGTATTACCTGGTAATCAGTGTAAGTTCGGAACTAGGTTAGAGTGCTCCAGGTTGAGAATAAGGTTGGCAAAAGTAACAACAAATATCTCTAAGATTTGTCACGTCTGGCTGCGAGAGAGATTTTCATTTTCGTTTCTTTTACTGTTGAACCGTCGAAGGCAGTAGACCAATCCTGCGATTAGATTTGAAAGGGCAGACGGTCGAGTGTTTTTTTTCGTTAAAGTCTACTAATAAATGAGGTAAGATTTTGCCCCTTATCTTTACGAACATGTGGTAAAAATAACATTTTATTTCAGGGATATCTGACGCAAGTTCTTTTTCATCTGTGGCTTCGTCTCATTCTTTTTTACGGTGTTTTTCCATTCTGATGTTCTCGGCTGTTAAGGCTTTCTGATTCTTCTGGCTCTATTTTTCCTGGCCGTGATACATTTTGACCTGTACTATTGGGCTCACCCTGCATTTGGTTGATGAGTTGGGATTGACCTGGTGAAACCCCATTTATCCACGAACAACCACAAGAATTCTAGCCACAGCGCTGGATCAAATAAGCAGAAGTGAGAGGTATCGTTCACATAAGCATAGTAGTCCGGTCAAATAGACATTGAAGGTTACATTAATTCGCACCTTGCTAAAAATTGGCATGAATGTTGGGAACCCTATTATACACAATTTGTCAATTATCCACATCAATCCGAAGTGTGGAAAAAAATTTATTCAAGGTCAAATGTTGCAAAAATCGGTTTTTGAGTTTTCCAGCTAAACGGTAAGTTTTATAATAAAAATAGGTGAGACAAAAATTATTATCATCATGCAATTATCTATAAAAATTGTTCATACACTTTTTTTCCCAAGAATCACCATTTCGGAGATACGCGCTGATAAAGTAGTACCTCTCTTAGCTATGAGTAGCACCGTAAAAGTTCACGATAAGAAAGTTCCTGTCGACCCTGTATTATTATTTCAACGCATGAGTATTACTAGCGCTTTCGAAGATGAAATT